>WAAF01004804.1:1513075-2050065 GCA_013400475.1 Tricholaema leucomelas | reverse complement strand
TCCAGCCACTCTGTCCCCAGCCTGTAGTGCTGCTTGGGGTTGTTGTGGCCAAAGTGTAGAACCTTGCACTTGGCCTTGTTAAATCTCATCCCATTGTCCTCTGCCCACCCATCCAGCCTGTCTAGGTCCCTCTGCAGGGCTTTCCTACCTTCCAACAGATCAACACCTGCTCCTAGCTTGGTGTCATCTGCAAACTTACTGATGCTGGACTCAATCCCCTGGTCCAGATCATCAATAAAGACATTGATCAGAACTGGGCCCAGCACTGATCCTTGAGGAACATCGCTAGTGACAGCTACCAACCAGATGTGGTACCATTCACCACCACTCTCTGGGCCCAACTCTGTAGCCAGTTCTTGACCCATATCAGAGTGAATCTGTCCAAGCCACGAGCTGCCAGCTTTGCTAGGAGCTTGTGGCAGATGGTGTCAAAGGCTTTGCTGAAGTCCAGGTAGACTACATCCACAGCCTTCCCCACATTCACCAGGTGGGTAATCTGATCATAAAAAGGAGATCAGGTTGGTCAGGCAGGACCTGCCCTTCCTAAACCCATGCTGGCTGGGCCTGATCCCTTGGCCATCCTGTAGGTGCTTTGTGATGGCACTCAAGATGACCTGTTCCCTCACCTTGCCTGGCACTGAGGTCAGGCTGACAGGTCTGCAGTTTTCTTGTTCCTCCTTCTGACCCTTCTTGTGTATGGGCAGCACATCAGCCAGCTTCCAGTCTTTGGGGACCTCTCCAGTGAGCCAGGACTGTTGATAAATGATGGAGAGTGGCTTGGCCAGCTCATCTGCCAGATCTCTCAGCACCCTAGGATGGATCTCATCCGGTCCCATGGACTTGCGAGGATCCAAGTGGCTCAGCAGGTACCTTACTGCTTCCTCATGGATTACAGGGTGACTATAGTGGTCCTGACAGTTCAGGAGTCCAGTTGTCCTGGAGACAACCTGTCCCACTATTGAAGATTAAGGCAAAGAAGGTGTTAAGCACATCTGCCTTTTCCTCATCCTTTGTCACTATATTCCCCTCTCCATCTAATAAGGACTGGAGGTTGTCCTTGCCCCTTCTCTTGCCATTAATATACTTACAGAAACACTTTTTATTCTCCTTAACAGCAGTGGCCAGCCTAAGTTCTAAATGGTCTTTTGCCTCCCTAACTTTTTTCCTACAGAACTTAGCAACATCATTGAACTTTTCCTGGGATACCTCCCCTCTTTTCCAAAGGTGATACACTCTCTTTTTTATCTTTAATTCCTTTAGCAGCTCCTTGCCCATCCAGTCTGGCTGCCTCCCTCATCAGCTCATCTTCTGGTACAATGGCACAGCCTGCTTTTGTGCCTTTAGGAGTTCTTTCCTGAAGTAGGTCCAACCTTCCTGGACCATTTTGCTTTTAAGGGCTGTTTCCCAAGGAACTTTACAAGTCAGTTCCTTAAATAGGCTGAAGTCTGCCCTTTGGTACTCCAATGTGGAGTTTCTGTTGATAACTTTGGGCTGCAGCCCAGAGGAATTGGGCAGCTTCTCTTGCCAGGTAGTAAATCCATTGGCCACTGCTGAATGAGGTCTCCTATTCCATCTCTCCTTGCTGCTGGGTGCTGTGACAACTCTTCCTCCAGTTCTCTACTTGGGTTTCAACCAGTATGGGTGCAGTCTGTCGATTCTACTGCTTTCAGCTAGACCCATCACAGGATCACAGGATGTTAGGGGTTGGAAAGGACCTCCGGAGATCATCAAGTCCAACCTCCCTGCCAGAGCAGGAACATTATCCAGTGCAGGTCGCACAGGAACACATCCAGATAGGTTTTGAAAGTCTCCAGAGAAGGAGACTCCACAACCTCGCTGGGGAGCCTGTTCCAGTGCTCTGTGACCCTTACAGTAAAGAAGTTCTTCCTCATGTTGACATGGAATTTCCTGTGCTGTAGTTCATATCCATTGCCCCTTGTCCTATCACAAGGTGCATCAGTACTGCTTAGAACCCCTTCCAAGTCCCTCATGTTACTTACAGTTTGTCTTTAGTCCCTTACCAATTGTTTGTTGTATGTAACAAACCAAATAAACCCCAGGAGAGCTGTATCAAAAATAGAGAAACTCTTTATATGTTCCAAATCCATAAATACTTTTAGGTTCCTGGCTGACTTTTTTGAAGTCTTGGGTCCATTCTGTTGAGCAAGACTCTGCAGATTCAAAAGTGCCAGGACAGACAGAAGTCAGAAGATGCGAGAATAAATACATAAAAGATGACGGTTTAGGGCCCAGACTTCCCCAAGAGTCCCAGACAATTTGCAACCCAAGATCAGCCGAGTTTGGAAGTGAGACTGCTCAGGGAAGTGGGTTTAGAGCTGGAGGTAAAGAAGTGCTGAAGAGATCCAGTAGCCACTGTAACGCTTTTTAAAACATCTTTGTCAAGGGCACAATCCATCTACACTGACAAGGCAAAATGGTGCTCAGACAATGGAGCAGATGGGACCTTTAACACAGATCCAGCATGTGAGCAGCCACACACAACTGAATGTTTGCATTTAAGAGGCTTTCCTGTGACATCTGTTACCAGAAGGTACTTTTGGGAGGCATCACAGAGACTTCAAAACCACTTCTGCAGCCATTTAAGAAACACAGATTGAAGAGTTTTCTCCAGAGAATGCAAACTGAACCAAGGACAGAAGAAAGTTCTTCCACACTGCTCCCTGCTTTAACTATCAGCAGGGCAAACTGTGTGCTGAAGAAATGAAGACGGAAGTCACTGGGATCTAAATACAGTGATCTACACAAGGGAAAAAACAGTGGTTCCTTGCAGGTGGCTTATTCTTGAAGGTTAAAGTGTTTCACAGCCCATGACCAGGGAAAAGCTTTTGGCAAGTGTCCCTAGGGGAAACACCTGCCCCTAGAAGCACCAACATGAAGAAAAGTCGGGGACTTAAAACCTATTAGAAAAATGGAGAGAAAAGAAAAGGCACGGGAAAAAAACTGAGGGGGGAAAGAGGCCCCAGATGACCCCCGTGCTGAAGACAGATCAGCGACTGGAGGAGTTTGCGCAACTGGGAGCAGAGGGCTGGCAGCAGCTCCGTTCAGATGGTTCTGCAGCATGTCGTCGGGACGGCAGTCCACCAGGAGGAGCACCTCACCCACCCATCACAGCACCGCTGCTAGCACCAGCCTGCAGTGGGGCTTCCAGCTCGTCGGGAAAGCCTCCGTGCAGGAAAGAGTGGGCTCCACTCAGTATCGTCTCCTCTGTTTCTTGCTCCCCTTTCTTTTCTGTTCCTTCTCTTTCCGGGCTTTAGCTGTAGTGAAGGTGATGCACTGAGCATCCAAGAAATCCAGCAGCTTTGCCTTGGAAATTTTAATGCCGTTCTGTTTCAGTTCTGCGTGCAGCTCAGCCAGCTCGATCGGCTCATAGAAGAGAACCTTGTGGTACAGGGCTGTGTTTGAACGGATGTAGCACCTCACTGCCTCCAGCTTTTCTTCTTCCCGAGCAGCTGCCTGAGAGGCTGGAAACTCCTCTTCCTCTTCCTCCTCTGATGCAAAAGCACCAGCTTCAAATCCATTCATCCAAGAACTAAAAGTGAGATCAAGTAGACCAGGCCATCAAGGACAGGACCAGAGCTCCCCAAATGCCAGGTGACCAACACCTGTGACTACCTCCCATGGGATCACAGGCTCTACAATACTGACACCCACAAAATGAGTGAAGTGAATTATAGAATCAGCCAGGCTGGAAGAGACCTCCAAGCTCAGCCAGTCCAACCTAGCACCCAGCCCTAGCCAATCAACTACACCATAGCATTACGTGCCTCATCCAGGCTTTTCTTGAACCCCCCCAGGGACGCGACTCCACCATCTCTCTGGGCAGCCCATTCCAATGCCAATCACTCTCTCTGGCAAGAACTTTCTCCTAACATCCAGCCTAGACCTCCCCCAGCACAACTTGAGACTGTGTCACCTTGTTCTGTTGCTGGTTGCCTGGGAGAAGAGAACAACCCCCACATGGCTACAGCCTCCCTTCAGGTAATTGTAGGCAGCAGTGAGGTCACCCCTGAGCCTTCTCTTCTCCAGGCTGCACACTCCCAGCTCCCTCAGCCTCTCCTTGCAGGGCTGTGCTCCAGGCCCCTCACCAGCTTCATCACCCTTCTCTGGATACGTTCCAGAATCTCAACATCTCTCTTGAAGTGAGGAGCCGACAAGTGGACACAGTACTCAAGGTGGAACATGGCACATGTGCTGCACAGCTTCCCATCCTAGCTGCCACAGCACTGGTCCTGCTCACGCAGCCCTGGAGCTGCCTGGCATTCCTTGCTCCTGATCCACAGCACCTACTGCTATCATAATACACAGCTTCTGCCACATCCTCTCCCTGCTCAAGCTGTAGGTTCTCAGTCAACACTGAGTACCCCTTGCTGCTCTACCTTGCACAGACCAGGCATGGCAGATCTGGGTCTTGTCTAGATGCAGCTACAAGCACTTTTGTGTTCTAACTCACTGGGAATTAGACTAAAAAAAACAAAGACTTTCTTTTGTAGGAGCATGTTGACCTTAAAATGACATGGCCATGGAAGTGGCAGAGCCACTGTAGACCCCAGCAACAGTCACCTCTGCTTGCCACATCTCTAGCTCATCGCTGTCTTGTACCACCAACTGTTTTGTTTAATACTTTGTTGCCTTACCTCTGTGAACCAAAAGAGATGTCACTTCCACTCAGTGAAGAAACTGCAGACTGCTGAGATGAAGAGAGCATCGGTTCCTCACCATCATCTTCCAGAGACCATCTCTCTGGAGATACAGCCAGCTTTTTCTGCTCTTCAGCTCCTTCTGGGTGATGTGGCATTTTACTTCCCTCCTTGGGTGCTGCACAGTCTGCTCCACTGGACCCAGCAAGGTCATCACCAGCCATCCCTACAGGGATCGCTGAAGAAGCTGTAGCAACCTGCTTCCTTTTGCCCACAGCCCTGGAGGCACCAGCCCGCTTTGCACCAGCCCGTCCTGCCTTGGACTGACGAGAGCACTTGGCTGGAGATTTCTTTGGGGGAGGCTGGGACAAGGGGACTTCATCCTCAAAATCAGAGTCCACGTCTTGGTGAGTGTACTGGAATATCTCCTTCAGCTTCAACACCATCTGTCGTCTGGGGAGAGCACGGACGCCAAATCTGAAAGGGAAAGGTAGGAGCTTAGATTAAGATAATGCTGCACCTCCCACTCAGGCCAGGGGTCAGCTGGAGAAGTGTGAGGGGACCTCAGAAAACACTGACTGGAGCTTCACCAGTTTCATTCCCAGCCCAGGAGCTTGCTTTCACACTATCTGTCAGCAAGTTTCTGCTCACAAAGTAATTTACTCATGGAGATAATGCTAACCTGCTCAACTCCTTCTTCAGCTGTGGGGTCTCCATGATAGAGTAAGCTGGCATTGGTGTCACTGGAGTGTTGGGAGACTTCTCCTGACAGGAAGGTTCTGCAGCAGAATGAAATTACCATGATCACAGTTAGCGAAGAACTTAGAATGGTTTCAGTCTTCCCTTATTAGTAGTAAACATCCACTAAAGGAGGAGAACCTCCCTTGACTTGCTATCAACACTGTTCTTAATGCAGTCCACGAGAACCACTGGCCTTCTTGGCCACAGGAGCACCATTGCTGGTCTCGTGGTGAACTTAAAAAAGCAGGACTGTACAGAGCATCCACTACTAGAGGAAACAAATACCCACTGTCATGCAACCTGAAGGCTGCTTTTTGATCTATTTTGGTTAGGTTTCCCCCCTGTCTCCCAGGATACCCATAGCCTCTGCAAGGAGCACCACCACTGTCAGAGAACCAGTGTGAATGAAATACAAGCATCTCTGGTCCAAGAATCCCACATTTACATCTGCTTTCTCCCACATCAGAGGACCATACCTTCTGCACACTCGGATAACTACTTCAGAGCAGAAAGCCAAAGCCCCTTTCAATGTATCAAGTGAACCACAGGTGAGATGATCACTTGGAAAAAAAAATAGCCTATTTCAACAAATTCAGTACACAGGCTCTCACCAGGAGTCTTTACAGGGTCTGTCTGACAGCCACTTGCTGCAGCTGTCAACCTCTGAGACAGAGGAAGGACCTCTGGGAAGTTATCTTCCTCTTCTCCATTCCAGTCATCCCAGATTTTGGAGTTCAGGTAACTTGGTCTACTACCCACTGATGAACATCCCTCAATAGGACTTTTTCCAGGAGAGAGCAAAGCAGTTCTTCTGCCAGCAGGACTTCCTCGAAGAGGGGTACTACCCTTAATCTCCTGCATGTGGACTGGGCTCTCACAGTGGTCGTGCCAAGAGCCAGGCCTGGGGCTGCTGGCAGTACTGATCTTTGCACAGCTGCCCTGGTTGGGGTCTGGGCTGCTATCTCTGACTGGTGACAGATCCTCCCCACGCCAGCAGTCATCCATGGGGAGTGGGGGCTCGTCACAAAGCAGGACGCTGCTGCTCACAGAGGGCAAACTTACTTCCTTTTCACTGTCCTCTATCTCAACCACACTGATGTTTGTTTTCTCTTCCAAGGACTGCTCATGGCACGGAGGCACAGCTTTGGATAAAAATGACATCTTTGCTTTTGCACATTTGCTTTTTGTGTTGGTGTGGCCAGGGAAGAGAACTGGATTCACTGGAGAAACTGCTGGGGAGTGCTGGGGAAATGATCCTGCTGTTGGGCTGCTAGACAGGCTCTTTTCACTGACCGAGTTCTCCACAGGCAGATGTTTGTCTGACAATGTTGTTTCATCAGCTTTTATTAAACTCCCAGTCATTTCATGGTTACTACTACCTGCTACCAAGTCCTTTGTGCTGAGTTTAGATCCTAGACTCTTTATAGAATGAATACTTGAGACCTCAGTCTGTGTTGAGAAACTTCTGTTTTTGCTCAGAGCTGGTGTGTCTGGCACTAGCCAGGAGCTGTCTGTGCCTGAAGACATTTCATGATCCAGCCTTTCTTCAGGGCTCGGGTTTGGACTTCGTTTGCTCTGCATACAAGCATCTCTTTGTCTGCTGAGAGAGAATTCAGTGGACATCTTTACACAATTACTTATCTGCACTGTAGCTGCAATGCCACATGAGACCTGGATTGATCTCCGGCCTGTTTCAGTGACTGCTGAGTTATGTTCAGGTTCTGATATTTCAGGACCTTGTTCTATGTTTGTACATTTCAGCTGCTTGGGGATTTCCACATTTTTCAGAGCAGGGCCTGACTCTGGTGATTCCTTGTCTTGTTCTAACTCCATTTCATCATCAGAAGATAAAACAATAATATCACCTTCCTTGTTGCCCTGAGCTTCAGTACCCTGAGCCCTGCTGACTGGTGATAACAATACTGGAACATCTGTATGGCTGTTTAAATTGGTGTGAGGAAGCTCTGCTGAGGAACCTGGTTTCTCCTTTCTTGATGTAGTATCCAGGTCATTGGCCTTCTGCAAGTGCATTTCGTCAGATGGGAGTATTTCTGTTCTGCTTTGCTCTGGTGTTGACACATGTGCTCTGGCAAACTTTGATGCTGGAGATGCAGGTGAGGAACCAACTGCAGGAAAAATGGGTACATAAGGTTTGGGAGGAGGACTCTTATAAAATTCATTCTTACATGGAGAGAAGTCTTTTTGTGACTTGCAGTAGAGAAGTGAATCATGAACATAGCTTTCTCTAGGAGCCTTTCCTGATTCTTTGATGACTTCTTTCACTGGAGAAGGCTCACAGTAATCAATCTGAGTTACAGAAAACAAGTGTTCATAACTTCTATTTCTATTAGTATCACCATGGAAGCCAGGAAACTCTTTTTCACAATGATCTGCCTCATCATGTGAGACCTGAGATGACTTGGAATCCTTCACATCTTCACACCTCCTGGCAGGCTCTCCTTCATTAGCAGTGGCACCGTGGCCTGCTCCGTCCCACTTGAGAGATTCATTGTGGTGAGGCACAGGAGTGGTCTGTGGCTCACTCACACTACTGCACCTATTTATGTTCTGCATTTTCTTTTCTTGTGAAGACAAGTCACACTGAGATCTTCCCATATCATTGTCATTTTTGGAGCTGTTGCTTACCAAAGCAGATTCAGATCTCATCACCTCTTCCTCCTTAGTTTGCTGGTCTGTACCTTGGGCTGTCTCAGCATCACTGCAGACGCTGGAGTTTGTTCCCTCGCTCACTTCCATTTCTGCTTGAGCCATCTTTCTCTGAGTTGCAGCAAACTCATAGATTTCCTCCAGCTCCTGCTCACCCACCCCATTGTCGTCTTCCCTCTGGCATTCAGGACTCAGCATTGCTTCTTCTTCCTCATATTCACCCACCCACACTGACTTCAACAGGTCTTGGAAATTCTCATCTCTGTCCTCACAGCCATTGTCATCCCTCAGAGAGATAAGATCATCTTCTGAATCCACTCCAGAAGACATCTGACTCTCTCCAGTGTTGTTTTCACACTTTGCCATCAGTTCCCTCACATCAAACCTATAAGGATATAAAATTAATGTTAGTATTTTTCTCCTCCAGTATTTCTTCACCAGTCGGCTACCTAAGCCTCATAAAGAATCTGCATAAGGATGCTGGTTCCCTGAGACACAAAAGATCCAATATACTTCTAGTATTTGGAAAGCTCTTTCCCAGATGTCACTCAGACAAAGGCATCAGGCTCACTCCTCCGTATCTTTGAGACTGAACAGCTACCTGACTGTGCTAAGCCCCCTTCATCCCGTGGAATGGCTGGGGCTGGATAATGTCTGTCAGGTCATACAAGTCTGTCTGCCAGGCAGCCCCATGCAATGCTCCAGGCTTTGGGCAGAGTGACTGGAAACTGCCCAGCAAAGAATCACACTGTCAGGAGCTGGAGGAGATGTTGAAAGCTCATCCAGTCCAACCTCCCTGCCAGGGCAGGGTCACCTACACCAGATCATAGAGGAACGCATCCAGGCAGGTCTTGAACATCTCCAGAGAGGGAGACTCCACAACCTCCCTGGGCAGCCTATTTCAGAAGGATGATACGAACCTGGCAGCCAGAGCCCTGACCTGGGGCAGCAGCCCAGCAGGGATGGCAGCATCAGCAGCATAGAGGTATCGCAGGAAGGCACAGGCTGCCTCTGCTGTCACCTCCCTCAGCAGCACCCGGCGTGTCTGTGCGTTCCCATCCTCCTCCACCAAGAACCCTTCACTGTGAACCTGGGGTAAGAAGTAAGCAAACAGAGTCTGTTTGCTAGCAAAGGAATAGCAACACCAATGCTCCTGTTCCTAGCAGCTTACTCCTTTCACTACCAAAGTCCAAAGACCAGGGGTTGATGCCTCAGAGGGAAGCCTGGATGCAGAGCTTCATATGGGATAGGGCATTTCTGTCCTAACCCTATAGCTTTGCCTTAGTCACACATATAGAAGGTGGTCTTTAAATCCTCCAAAAGAGAGCTGCCTTTGTCAGGGAGCTGGCTGTGAGTCCACATGTTGGCAGCTCCATGAACAAAGACAGCAGTACTGAGGCTAGCTCAGCTAAACCGCACTTTTTTGAAGCTTTTTTTCTCCACTTTGGGACTCTCTCAACCAGAGTTCAGATGTTAGGCTCAGCATCTTTCACTGTCTTAACAGGAGGATGCAGAGGAGCAGGTTGGGAACTACTCAATACAGAATGGTTCTTGAATGCAAGAACTACCTCACCAGCTGCACAAAAAGCACAGCTCAGTGCAGCCACTTCCAAAACAACCGTGAGAGTGACAAAACCTCTGTGCAGGTTATCTTCAAGTACTTCCCAGAATCTTTCTAGCTCCAAACTCAAGCCTCCCAGCCTAGGTGACAGGCAGGACACTCTGAGATGGACAAGGCAGTCTGTGCTTGCACAAATATGAAAATTCAAGGGCAAAAAGCAAAGAAGCACTTGGAAGCTTCCTCAGTTGCTCCCAGGTGAAATACAATGAAGGACTTTTGCCTCCACACAGTCTCTCTAGACAAAACACACATTCTCTACCAGTTTGCTGGGATTCTGAACTGAAAAACCATTGCAGGTCCAGTTGTGCTCTGTGCTGATTCTGCTGCATTAACTGAGCCTATGTGTGGGCACTCTGGGCTCTCTTGAAGCAGAGGAGAAGCTGTCTCAGCAGTACTTACCACCTGAACAGCCTGTGGGCACCGAGCATACAACACAAACATGTGGGCATAAAGAACTTCCCCAGAGTCCACCTGAAACTGGACATCACTTAAGTGGGGGTTGTTGACCATTGCACCAAACTCTTCAGCCAGCAACTTCACAGGGCACTAGAACACAGAATGAAAAGAGAGAGAGAGGTTATGTTACAGCTGTCAGACATGCCCCTGGGAAATAAGAAGAAATATCCCAGTTTATCAGCACTGCTGTACTATGGGCCCCAGTCTGTGTACTCTGCCTTTGTCTCCTGAATATAGTAATTGGCAATATTAACTTCAGGTCTTCCATAAGACAAAGAAGCAAGTAGGGCTAACAGAGCTCTCTGGCTTCCTTTTTCTCCAGTCTGGCAGTTATGAAGAAAGGGCAGTCGTGCTGCACCCTGCTGTACTTGTTCTGCCTTGTATTACAGCGCATTATCACCCTCAGTTCTTCACCACACCATTTCCTGATGTGGTCTACCCACTGCCTACAGCTGGCCTCTTGATCTGATGCCTTCTACCACATTTTTAGGAAGCTGTAATTTCCACTTTGAACTCAATCCACTATAATCAGAGTAAGAAGAAAGAGGATGACTCAGGGAGGGGGTAATGGGCCTTTCTTCTCTTGTTCACTGTGTGGCAACGACAGCTGAGAAGAGCAGCTCTGCAACAAGGGGCCCACACAGAACAAAACTGATATGAGAATCCAGTTCAGAGGGACTTGATGTGCTTATTACTGAAACCCCTTTTGAAAATTGTTCCAAATGATACAAAAGAAACAGAATTTCTATTATCAGTCTAGAACCCCTTCATGGAATTCTGAGAAGGGCTTGTTGGCTGAGCCACCTGTGACTGTCACTGGTGACGGTAAGGTCAGGCCTGGGTCAACATTCTGTTTCTGCTCTGGGTTGCTCCCAGGCAACCTTCTAAAGGCTCATATCCCTCTAGGTAAGTGTGACTCTGGAGGTGGCCAGTGCTTCAGTGCTGTCAAATACAGCTCATGCTCGAGAGGCTGGTTGACTGTAAGCTGAAACCAGTCTGTAGTTACTACTAATGAGTGACCTTGTGCTTTTCAAACCTACTGCAGAGTAGGAGCTGCAAGTTTTATTCCAGCGAACATCTGCACGAGCTGTAGTTCCACCTGGAACAACACAGCTCTTTATTTTATTAGCAGGTTTCCACATTAGCAGTGGGCTGTAGAAATGCAGCTTTTCTACTTGCTCCACCATGTGCCTGTGGGCAGCCAACATGAATTAGCACCAGCACAGCCACACGCACCAGAACACTGCTTCCAGCCCTTCGTAGGTGGGCTGGAGAAGGCTCTGCGTGTCATGGCAGTGATGTGGACTGCTCTCCAAGGGGAAGACAGGAAGCTCAGTCTGGAAACTAATCTGATATTTCTTGCTTTCTTATTCTTGGCAGGTAAGACACCTGCAAGACAGTACCTCAGGAAGCCAGCAAACACAGACTCCTGATGCTCTGTTCCAGGCAGCAAGCCCAGAACAGCTTTCCTGCTGGTGCTAAAATTATCCGTCAGGAATGGGGAAATTAACTATGGCCAGAAACCTCCTGGCTGCAGCATCCTCTGCACAAAGCAAACTGACCAGACAGCTCCAAGGGGGCATGTGCTCCTGTTGGAAAACACACCAGAGCACCCTCTCCTGCTGAGAAGGGACACCACAGATGGGACAGAGGTCTTAGGCATGGGTGGGGAAAATGTTCTTGCTCTACGTGGTTACACTCTGTCTGTGATCATATAAAGCACAAACCTCTCACACTGGCAAGCCAACCCTTCAGCAACACCTCATTTGCTCAAGAAAACTATCACAGAACCAAACTAAATCTGAAAAAAATGATCATACTGCCTTTGAGTTTCACCAGAACAGCTTCTGTATTGTTAAAGGCCTCTGTTTTAAGAGACTCAGAAGCTTACTAAACAAGAATGGTTTTCCTGCTAAGGATTTTTTTCCAGTACCCTCAAAGAGTTTCTGTAACTAGCAGGTAGGATGCTCAACTTGAGTGAACTGTATCCTTTTAGGAGTCTCTTAATTCTGTTAGCACAATATGCAAGTCCTTTCTTAAGGCATCAAAATTTACCTGGCATCAAAAGCCAGTGGCTGTCGTGGCAAAATCATTTATTATCAAACCGGTGATGGCAAACTTCAGCAGGCAAAGTAGATGACCTTGGTTAAGAAGATGAATTAGGTTTTGGGGTTTGTGTACTTGAACTGAAGAAAACATTACACATCCATGATAGATTGCATATTGACTGGTGCACATGGGGAAAGGTGGGATCTACAGAACACTGCTGGCCTGACAAAAAAAAGTTATCTGCTAGCTCGTGTTCTTCACCTAAGCTCTACTGAGGGCACACTGACTTTCAGGCTAGATTCTCAGATGTGTTTCCACTGCTGAGGATTTTCTAGACTAAACTTTTTAAAAGCTTACATTAGTAGCACAAAAATACTCATCTTCCATGGAGCCCACAGTGTGCCACATCATCTGCCAGCTTTTTATACCACATCAGAGAATTCAGGGTGAGTCTAACAGTCCCCGCAAGAAGTCTCTCTTCCACTGTCCAGCGTGGAGAGGAAG
Source organism: Tricholaema leucomelas (assembly GCA_013400475.1). Lineage (NCBI taxonomy): Eukaryota > Metazoa > Chordata > Aves > Piciformes > Lybiidae > Tricholaema lacrymosa > Tricholaema leucomelas. Next base: position 2,037,369 of record WAAF01004804.1, on the reverse strand, counting down.
ATGATAAAGGAAGAACAGCTCCATTCTGAACCACCCCAAGTAGCTAGGGGTGTGAGGCTGCAGGAAGCACCAGGCAACTCTCTCTCCCCTGGGCTGCAGCCAGTTTTCTCTTGCATAGCCTGGGAGTTAAAGCAGAGTGGTGTAGTTCCTGCCAGCTCGAGGATGGGCATTCTGCCCCTCTGCTCCACTCTGCTGAGAACCCACCTGCAGTGCTGGGGTCACCTCTGGAGTCCTCTGCATAAGACAGACATGGAGTGGGGCAAGAGTGGGCCTCAAAAATTATCTGAAGGCTGGAGCACATCTACTGTTAGGACAGGCTGAATTGGGGTTGTTCAGCCTGGAGAAGAAAAAGACCTTACTGTGGCCTTTCAGTGCTTAAAGAGGCTGATCAGAAAGATGGGGACAGAGTTTTTATCAGGGCCTGTTGTGAAAGGACAAGGGGTGATGGTTTGAAACTAAGAGAGGGAGATTTAGACTGGATACAAAGAAGTTTTTTAACAGAGTGGGTGGCGAGACACTGGTCCAAGCTACCCAGAGAGGTGGTAGATGCCCCATGCCTGGGGCCACTGCAGGTCAGGTTGCTTGGGGCTCTGAGCAACCTGCTCTAGTTGCAGATGTCCTTGCAGTCTGCAAGGGGAGTTGAACTGGATGAGCTTTAAAGGTCCCTTCCAACCCAAACCAGTCTGTGACCTTATGAGTACTGTTAATACTGCAACATAACTCTTTAACTTGCTTCTCTTGATATAAACTATGCACAGATTGGCCTCCTGTTACCTGTCATTTTCAATCATCAGGTAGGAAAAATGCTGAACAATCCAAGGTCTGTTTGTGGGCATTATGGAAATACCACCATGTGTGTTGATCTCACCTGTGCCCATGACGATTCCTGAGTGACCCTGAACCTTAAGCACCGATTTGTTTCTATGAGAAGAAACAGGAAATATTCTCTATTTCTAGGAATTGCTTCTTTTTTACAGTGACAAATACCAAGAAAGTGAAAGAAAAGGGTTGTCCTTACTTTTTTACAGCTGCTTGACAGGAGGTTCTTCTCTTTGGATGGGGGCACAAAGCCACTACATGGAATGTCACTGGAAGTCAGTTCTTTTCCTCAAAGAAGAAAATGCACATCACAAATCACATACGACAGCTGCTGCAACCAGTCTGACTGAGCTGAAGGCTCAGCCCCTCCCTCGTGTCTGTTTCAGAGGGTTTGCTCTGGGCTGTGCCAGGCTATGGGTACCCCAGCACCATCCAGCCACAAGCAGCACTGATCTACTGCAGATCTGCCTGTGCCATCACCAGATGGAGAAACTGCAGAATGCCACATGCTTCTCTGCTTTCAGGCTGCAGTTGTCCTCCAGTGGGAAGGGACACACCATGGTCTCATCCTAGCAGGCAGGCAGAGAATATCTCAACCTAAACAGAATGATGGAGGCCCTAGGACTCAGAGGCAACCACACAGCCAGAGCCCTGTGGTAGTCTACAGAATGCAGAGAATGGGATCAGAGCCACAGAAAGAATTAACATCTTGTGCTTGCAGTGTTCCTGCTCCTCCTGGACTCATTTACATTACACACACAATACATATTTGAGTGCAGAAATGATTTCCCTCATTCAGCAAGTGAAATCTCTGTACAGGATTTATAGGACCAGGAATCATTTATTGCAGTTCAGGAAGGGAAGTGAGGACTCTTATACCCAAGTGAAAATGCAGCCAGGTGAACTTAGCAACCATATTCTCTTTCACAGGTGGACAGGAGAGACCCAATAGACTCTGGGAACAGCCAGGCCATTTCAAGGGATGTCATCGACCTTGAAATGTGCACCACGTGCAGCTATGACTGGGGACATCAGAGAGCTGCCCACAGAGGAATTCTAGGTGCTGTGTTTTTTCAACCCTCTTTCAAACTTCAGGTTTGTGAAATCCACTTGTCTCAAGACCTGAAAAGGTGGTGCACTTAACAGAAAGACTGTCCAAAGGGCAGGGATGAGGATTTTGTCCCAGCTGTTGAACATGCCAGGACTCCCTCCTGGCAGAAAATACTTTGATATCTTAAGGGAATTTAAACCCAAAATGTTCTATCTGCTGCCCAGGATTTCTCTTAAGTGCTGGGGTTTATCAATCATTTCAGAAACATCAGCTTGATTGTGCCTAAAGCTTACTGCAGAACTATGTCCCCTCACAATATCACCTTTTGGCTCAACACTAGCATCTTGTGGGTGCTGTCACAGTTCTCCAAACTTAGCACAGCCCAACCCTGGCTCTGTGTAGCTGAAGAGACAAGGCTCAGGGCTAGCAAAGCTTCCAGAACTCACCAGGCTGCTCTGCTGCCTGAACGTGGGCAGCATCAAGCTTCTGCTGAGTAAGGGTTAGTCCTTCTCTGGCCAACTCAAACAGGTCCTGCAGGGTCTGAGCATCCCTCTGGCTGTGAGATAAAAAATGCCCATCTCCTTCAGGGCCTGACTTGGATTCATCAGAAGTCTGGCCTCCAGTCTCTCTGCAAGTGGGCTCTTGAGAACCGAGGTCAGGTTGGATTTGCTGGGGTACTTCTGGCTGATCAGATCCTGCCAATGGCAGAAGGTTCTCTGGTTTATGATTCTGATCAAAAGAGGAGGGAAAAAGGACACTGATAAATTAAGCTTTGTCTTACATACTTACAGAGCTCAAAGTACAGTCTCTGTATCACACTTCTGAACCATCTAGTGAAGGACTACAGAGCGTTCCTCAGGTACAGCGGCTCCTGAGGCAAAGGCTGTCTACAGTTTTATGAAAGACTTAGAGACAGGACAGCTCTGAACAAAGGAAATTACAACAGAAAAAGCAGAAAAGGTGATTTCTCCACGACCATGTCTATTCAGGCAGCTTCCAAGCAGGGAGAAAGGATGGTGGAAATGCTCCCAAATGTTTCATTATAGCTGGACGACCTGGCAACAGTCACAGCTGAAGCTCTCCAGGTGCTTCTGTTTGGAGCTCTGAAATGCTTTTGCAGTTACATGTAACTAAATGAGACTTCCACCTTGGAGCTGATATTTTCCAGGTTTGGTCTCTGTTTCCCAAAAATATGGTTTTGGTTTTTTATTTCGAAGTAAAAATGGTACAGCCATTTCTGTGACTGGAAAGAATCAAGAAGGAAAACAAGCTCTTGCCATGATTTTAAAGGCCTTCCTACTTCCTTCTCTGGTAGTCTTTGGCTTGAACAAAATACTCACACAATGGAGTTCCCCCACTGCAGCCCAAGCCTGCAATCAACCAGTGAAAAAACTCTGGGCTGTGACTAGGGAAGAAAGATTAAAGCACCTACACATGCACAATGGTTTTTGAACACCAAATAATACTTCAAGGAAAGAATGAGGGAGGGAAGAGATGAGAGAGCTTTCTCAAAGGGTAAGTGATGTGATGAGAAACTGAAAGAGCTTTGTCTGCTTCTGTAGGCATCTATAAAAATACAGAGCACTGGAAGAGGTAGGAGATCTAGGTGAAAAATGGAATGAAGCAGTGGAACTGAAAAGTGCTTCAAAGCTCATTTGCCGCAAGAGGCAGCAGTATGCAGAGAGAAAACCTGAAGTGCAGATGCTTTCCACCTTCTCCTCTATGCAAAACAAATAATCAGTCTTCAGTTAAACTTTTCACCCAGATCCTTCCAGAGTGCAGCTCATGGGCAAAGCTCATACCAGAACCCATCAGAGGAAAGTGTCAAGAAAGAAAACAAGAGTCAGGCTGCTGTAAATACACTCAAACCAGTGGCAAAATGAGCAGGATGGGCTCCCTTCACTTGGCACTCTCTGTTCCCATTAGTCCTATTTCCTGAAAGCTTAAGAACTGCCTTGGTCTCCTCTCTAAAAGAGGAAAATGAAAGTTTGTAATCATAAAACCTGACTCTGTAGGACAACAGGGCATGGGCAGTGAGCATGCAGAGGCAGAAGTGAACCAGGACACACAAATATCAGAGCAAAGACAGAAGAGCATCCCACCTGCACAGGCTTCCAAGGGACAATTGGAGGGCTTAATGCAGCAGTATAGAATGACTCAGAGTTGTGAGGTCCTATCAGAGCACTGCTATTCCATAAAAAGCACTCCTTGGTTTTGGACAATGGCAGCAGCCAGGTTGCTTTCCCAGATTCATTCTCCAAAATCCTACTAGTGGGAAGCTGAGGAGTGAGAGGGAATTCCACCTCCTCTGCAAGCAGCATAGCTACACGCTCTTGGATCCTCTTGCGGGCCTTCTCTGGGTCCTGGAGCAGCAATGGAGGAGGTGCTGTTGGGCCTCTTTTATGCCGTTTTTTCTCTTTAAAAAGGGAAGGAAGAGAAGCCCAAATAAATAAACAAACAACTCAACACACAGGGCAGAGCTGCTCAACAGGCCAGCTCCTTCAGGTGCTGTAGTCACTTTCAACCAAAAAGCAGCCAGAGGCTGAACACAGCTCTTAGGATGCCCACAGGTTGTCTGAAGCCTCACATCCCCATTCTGGGAGCAACGAACTCCAGAACAGACTGACTGATTCCTGCTCACACTGCTTTATTCCCCTCTCTGCAAAATCTGATCATTATGGAAGCAACTGATGCCTATTCAGGTCACCTTCCAGAGCCATGGAATGGTACCTGTATGGCAGTGTCTCACAAAAAAGGGAGAGAAAATTCATGAAGGACTTTTTGTGTACTGGTCACTCATGACATCAAAGCCCCACTCACACAAACACTGAGCAGCTTTCATTTGGAAATCCTGGTCTCACTCCCTTTGCCTTACTAATTCCCAACCCCAAAACCAACTGGGAGTACCAACTGGCAGAAGGAGACCTGAGCAGAGCCATGAAGAGTGAAGTCTCCCCTCTCTACAGCACTCAGTACTCTCCCCTGGCAGTTGTCTTCCTTTCTAAACCTCTCCACACACTGAAATAACAAAATTCATGCTCAACAGCATGTGGTATATACTACAGAAAGAAAATAGAGGTATGTCTGGAAAAGCTGCATTAATCCAGGCTGTAGCAGGATGAATAGGAAAATATCTACTACAGGAGAAATAACAATTGCCTCCTGATGTTATTTATTTTCACTCCCACAGTTTACAGAAACTAACAGCTTATCTGAAAAATATTTCACTGATTGAACACAATCCATCAGGGGAAAAAACCAAAACCATGAGATTCAAAGATTTCACTGAAACTCTGTGGACATCCTGAGCATTTCTTGACTCTGTGTGGACACTGCAGATTGCTGAAGCTCTGACAGCTTAAATAAACCATAAACAGGGCTGCCACCCCTACTATACCCAGGAAGAAAGCTCAGTGAAGAGCAGGCTGTGCTACATTACTCCTAACAGTCTTTGACACCAACTCCTTTATCACATACCTGATCCTGGCTTCCATTTGATTGGGAAAGCAGCCACTGGTTTCACATTTGTAACTGATTGTGCTTGCTCCTGCTTTTCTTGCTCCACCAGAGAGCGTGACATTGCCATAGCAACCAGCAAATCTTCATCTTTAGCCTCAATTTTGGCCCTCTTCTGCATTGTTTTTGAGATCTCTTTGGAGGAAGCCTTTCGCTTTGGCCTGCTTGGTTGATTGCTGAAATACAAGAATGCAGCAGGAAGCCCAAGTTAATGTGATTGATCAGAGACAAGAAACAATGAGCACTCCAGAACAGCTGCTCTGCTTGCTCAGAGACAGTCAGTCCTTAAAGAGGGCTGTAAGAAAGATAGAGACAATCTTCTTACCAGGACCTGACATTACAAGGGGTGGTAGTTTAAACTAACAGAGGGAGATTTAGACTAGACAGAAGGAAGATTCATATTTTCACACTAAGGATGGTGAGACCCTAGCCCAGTTTCCCAGAGAGGTGGTAGATGCTCCATCCCTGGTATAATTGCAGATGAGGTTGTTCAGGGCTCAGAACAACCTGCTCTAGCTGCAGATGGTCCTGCTGACTGCAAGGGGTTAGAGTAGATGGCCTTTAAAGGTCCCTTCCAACTTAATGCATTACATGACTCTATGATTCTAATATCAATGACAAGGAAAAACCATTAAGTGCCTTTTTCCCTAGCAGAGAGCAAAGGACTTCTTATCACCCAGGGCATTTAGAGCTATTTAGAGAAAGTCCTACTTTTAAAATGTAAGCACAAGAGCACAGCACTGATGTAAGCATCTGCTATTTCTACCTTGAATGCTTCTTTGTAGCCAAGGGGAAAACCAAGTTGAAACAGAGCAAAAAGATCACCATAAAATTCTTTCCCACTTGTCTGCTTCCTGAGGAAACAGGTAACAGTTCTTCCACAGCACAAAGGGACTTAAGAGCCCTTCTACAAATCCAACCAGGCACCACTTGCTGCACTCTGAAGATTCTGCTCAAATCCACAACAGCAAATGCATCTCTGTACTGAGCACATCTCAAACCTTCTCATCTGTTTCCTCTTTGGCTTGGGGTGCAAAGCACAGCCACAGGCTGAGTAGCTGAGGAGCTGGCAGGGCAGATGCTCTGGACAGAGTGCACACTGGTGTTGTGTGGTTTGCTCAGTAAGCTCAGACGCCAATCAGCTCAACTGTGGAACTGCCTCACAGGGCACAGCTAGCACTGACAATCAGTGTAAGCTTATTTACTCCCCATTCTGCTCCTGCCTGCTGACCACTTCTGAAGGAAAGCAAGATGGTTTCTCCAACCACCTACCATGTTCTCATGTGGTACTGCTGGGTCATGGCTCTACTTGACCTTCTTTGACTTGGGGCCCAGCCAGCCTGCAAGTACACCTTGTTTCTACTGTTCATCCCCAGGAGCACAGGGCAAAGGAAGTAACCAGTACCTTTTCTTTTTGCCAGCTTACCTGGGACACTGAAGAGGAGCATCACCAAGCGTGGACACCTGCAACTGCACTGCCTGAAGCAATAGCTTAGGAGGAACCTCCATCTCGACAGCACAGCGTTTCAAGTGACTGACTCGGCTCTGGGGTGTTTGGAACTGCTTGCCACAGATGGGACATTCAGGGACCACTGGTTTGCTGGAGGATGACACCTGTGCTTCTTCCAACTGGTCCAGACACCTGTGAGACGATGACACATCTTACCTTTGAAGGCATTAGCACTGACCATGCCAAGACTGAAAACTATGTTACAGAAAAAGAAGCAGAATCGCCTCTAACACCAGCCACAAACATCCCCTAAAGAAATAAGACTGATGTGTCCACCGCTGTGATGACTACGACATCTAAGTCACATGAAGGCTGTGGCTTCAGGGGCACACTGAAAACATGCTGCTCCAAAGCAAGTGCAGCTAATTACCTTCTTTAACCTCATCGTGTGCCCATCTTTCTGCATTCATTCTAACATTCCAGGTAACTTATAAACCACTGTTAGAAAAAGAAACACCCTACTACAGAAATAGGAAGCCTTCCTCACCTGAAACATGGCAACTTGTCCTTCCTGCTACTTTTGTAGGCACGACCACATGGACTCTTGAGAACACAAGTGTTTTCAAACCAGGTATGTCACTTGACAAAGCCAGTGCTTTATGTCACAGAAAAAGGAGCAGCTTAAATCAACACTGCACTCAAGAGTGTGGGATGATGAACTTCTAACAGTTTCTGGTAGGCCAAAACTATGTTAAAAAAATGGCAATTAATCTTTTCCTGTCTTCTCCAAAGAGCTTCAAGGTATGAAATCCTGGATCTGCAGTATCTTTAATAAAAACCACTCCCTGATTCAGTAATGATACACACAGGGCTCTGTTAAGAAATCATGCAGCTGATGTGCTAGGCCTGGTGATGCAAACTGATGCAGTTTGCCAGGTCACCTGTCTATCAGCTTTACCTCTTGTGATGCACACTGCTATTAAAAATCCACTGCTAATATAGCCTGGTGATCTCATCATATGATGATAAATGTTTAATAGCTCAGAAAGCAGGCTCAGCTTCCAAAAAGCACTTCTGACACACTGGCACTGTTTCACAACCTCTGTCCTCTCAAGCAGCAGTAAATATCTGAAGAGAGAAACAGCAAGAACACGTCTAAAGGTGCATATGCAGACATCCTAATGAACCTGAGCCACTCAGGAGGGACAAATCAAATAATTCTTGTCTTCTGAAAGTGCTCAAATTAGGAAATTTTAATCATTCAGATGTGCTACTTCTGGTACTTTCTCAACAAAGCACAGATTTTTACTTTACAGAGCTATCTGTACACACTACTGGTATTTACCACTAAGGAAACTGATAAATTAAGGGCACTAATTTCAAGTCACTCATCTTTCTGAATAGCATCACCCTTCCCTCAGCAAACAGCATGGATGCACAGTGACACACAAGATGTCCTTAGCTGACCAATTTTTAGCAAAGTAGGGCAAATGTTGCTTTGCTGGCTGAGATCAGAGGCTCTCAGAACCTGCAGCGGTGAGTCCTCATTCATTCTGACAGCCCTTTTACACTCACAGCTCCCAGGCCACATCGCTGAAGAAAGCAGCATAGGCCCTGCCACATACAAGCAGAAGCCCTGCAGGGCGAGACAATCAGCCTCTGCTTCAAGATCAAAAGGACTTGTTAATTCCAGTCATCAAAGTCAGATTCTCCTGCCACCAAGTTCTTCAGTGGCTAAACTGAGTGAACAGTCTCTGAGGTGAAGAGGAGAGGGCGTGGAAAGGACACATGAGCCGCTCTTTTACCTGTTAACATGCTGCTCTCGTCGGGTTGTGTTCATGGCTGAGAGATCCTTCTGGCAAATCTGACAGAAAAATAAGCCTTCATCCTCCAGGCTTGCCAAGGCTTCCTCTTTGCTTTGCTGCTCGAGAGGCAACGCCAGAGCACCGTCATGCTCCACGGATGGAAGGTGGTGAGTATCTGGCCAAGAAGGGAGAGATGATCCAAGACTGGAAACTAAGAATCCTGCGTGCAAGGTGTGTAGCTGTTGTACCTGCCATTATTAGTTTATTAAACTAGGCACATCACAATTAATTGCAATCTTCCTCTTGCATCTTCAGATCTCATCTCCCACAAACAAGGCCACAGGATTGCAGTGACCATAGAACAGTTTGTTTACAGGTCAGAGCCACACGGTGGGTAGGTTTTGGCTGAAGTTTCTGGGGAGAACACAGACTCTGACATGTTCCATACTAAAACACCACAGGTTTTTATGCCCATACAGAACCAAGGGGGCCTTGACTTACAAAGAACTAAACTGGAGTAAAACTGCTGTGAATTTATCTCATGGAACATCTCCAGCACCTGAAGGAGGCCTATGAGAAAGCTGGGGAAGTGTAGTGATGAGAGGGAATGGACTGAAGCTTACAGAGGGCGAATTTAAACAGGAGATTAGGAAGAAATTCTTTACACTGAGGGTGAACAGACATTGGAACAGGTTGCCCAGGGAAGCTGTAGATGCCTCCTCCCCGGAGGTGTTCAAAGAAAGGTTGAATGGACCCTTGAGCAACTGGGTCTAGTGGGAGATGTACCTGCCCGTGGCAGAGGGGTGGAACTTCCAACCCAAACCATTCTATGTGGATTCTATGTTCTTACCTTATAGAGTTCTTGGGGAACTATGGAAAACAAGGGCTACCTAGGAGTCAAATTCAGCTCACAGCTACCTAACACTGTCCCAAGGGAAAGGCAACAAAGTTCACTGTTCCTCCTGGAATATCAGTCTGCTTCCAAGAAGGCAGTTATCCCTCTAGAAGGTTTAAATATGAGTTTAATTCAGCCTGAGAGAGTTGGGATGGTTAGCAACAGAGACAGCAAGTTTGTCTCAGTGAGCTGGAGTGATTTACTCTGTGCTGTACACTGAGCCATGAGGATAGCTGGGAACAAAGCCCAGCAATCCAGACTGCTTCCCATGCAACCACTCCCAACAGCCCACAGCACTCCTTACACATACCATAGCTAACAGGAGACACATACCCCTCTCTGCTGTGTTCTGCTCCTGGCTTTCATCAGGGAAATCCCTGCTGGCTACAGGCTTTGGCAAACTCTCCTCTGTGCTGTGTTTCAGCTGCTCAGGTGCCATTCTCTTGAACTGCTGCATTCTCTCCACCACCAGCTCTGCTACCCGCAGTTTCGACCCAGCAAGTGGTGGTGTCTTTGAGGTGGGTGAAGAGCAGGTCCCTGGGTGTGTAGCAGGATGGAAGGACAAGGTCGTCTGGGAAGAGCCCCTTGAAGTATTTACTAGAGGGAGAGAAAACAGCAGAGCATTACCAGTCAGTTTTAAACACCCATCTGAGCTGCCCAGGGAGCTGTGGGGATGCCTTTCCTGACAGCAGCCAAAGCCAGGCTCAGATCTGCAAGAGCCATTTTTGGGAGGAAGAAGTGAATGATTTTTCAACTGTTACCTGACTTCCTACTTCTCACCACAGTAACAGCAGTAGGTTTCTGTGCCACAGTGGAGTTCAGGGATCTTTCTGTCTCTTGTAGAGCAAGGAATACTAAGGAGGGCCTTGGTGAAGGTCACTAGCTAGAACACGAAGCAAGGCAGCTCTGCAGCTGTGCAGAGCCCCATCACAGAACATCCAATAGTTTCTGCTGCTCTTTGCTCTGATCTCCAGACCCCATCTGTGGCTCGAACCTTCAAGCTCTGAGTTGAAAGCACCTAGAGCTCCCAAAGGCAGGTAGTAACAAGCAGGAGGCAAAAGCAACGCCAGATTAACAGCTCAGCATGTCAGCTGAGGTATCCTACTGCTATGGGCAGCAAGATGGGATGAAAAGATCTCACCAGTCCAGTATCTTGTCTCTGAGTTCTGTCAGCACTACATGCTTAAGAAAAGCTGAACAGGAAAGGTACTAAGTAATCTTTTCCCTAGCTGCCCTTATTCATCAGTTTAAGACCTTCCTGCACTGGTGAGCACATTCTGGCCATCATGTTTAATAACCACTGAAGGGCTAGTCCTTTATGAATTAATCCAACACCTTTCTTAACTCAGTTGTGTATTTTGCCTTGGCAAAATCCAGTGGAAATGTATTTCACCAAACAATGATGCACTGGATGAAAAAAAAAAATCCAATATATTCTAAGCTTGCTTCTAGATGATTTGGGGGTGTTTTCCTCAGTTCTGAGGGTGCAAAAAATGGTGAATGACAACTCCCTAAGACATCACTTTGTACTAAGGCTTCACCTTCTTGAAGGATATTGTCTACCTACTGTAGCACAGAGACGTCCCCAGATTAAACTTCTAGATAAGCCTAAGCAGGGAAGACACAAGCTTGCTTTGATCAGCGTTGCTTCATGTCCTCTCCAGGTGGAGAGCTCCACTGAACCTTTTCAGTCCTAGCCTGTTTTCTGTTTGACTCACCTGTCAGAGTCCTCTGGCTGCACTCACTGGCTCCTGAACTCAGCTGGCTGTCAGGGAAAGGGCTTCTCCTTCCATCCGCTTGTGCAGCCTCACTACTGTAGGCCACAGCATCACCACCTTCTTTGTGCACCAATGTTTGTTCCTTTTGACTCAGATCTTGAGGAATGTTTGTTTCCTTCACTGCTGGTAAGTGAGAATGGGTTTGGCTCTTGGCAGCGGCTTTGCCTCTTTTTACTTTGCTTCTTGCTGAAGTGCTTTTTGACCTGTTCTGAGCCTTCTTTGCTGCCTCAGCATCCCCAGCTTTTTTCCTCACTCTACCCAAAATATTTGCCCACAACTCCTTAAAATCATTGTCCTGGTCATCCATTGGCCTGCAGGTTTCAGTAACACTGTGGCCCAACAACTCTGTGATGACCAGAGGCCAAAAGGTGATACCAGAATCAGCTCAGGCTTGCATCACCTGCATTTTCACCAATTCCCTTCCACCACCTCAGAGATCTCCATTCTCCAGACTTCAACGAGGTCAGACGGGGCACTTCTGTGCTGGTCTGACAGTTCATTCTTCCACACTTAATTCACAGCCATTTAGTGGAGCACATTCTCTCTTCAAGGATCTTGGCTTTGACCAGCTGATTCTTCAGAGGTGTGCAGACCGTAAGTTAAGCACTTATGTTAGCACAGGGCACGAGTAGATCTTCATGTTGTGATCCAGAGTTTCAGAAAGACACTAAAGCCCTTAAATGAAGAATTAAAACAAGGTGGTTACACAGAATGCAAACAGAGTGTGGGACAGGGCTGAAGAAGGAATTTGTAAGATGAGAAAGAGCACATGTTGACCCAAAACACTGTCCCTGTGACTGTACTAAAGACATGCACAAGCCAGGCTAGGAAAGAAGAGGAAAGTTTTCGAGACAGCTATCTGATCCTGGCTAGGCTTTTGTCCCACAGCTCAGGATTTGAGACTGTCCTTTTTTTTTCTATGCATTCATAGTTATGTTTATATAACACAAAATCAGTGAATGCAGCAAAGGAAGGAGGAAAAAAAAAAGTCCTTCAGATCCAGTAGCTATTCTAGAGTGTAAATGCGACAGCGCAGCTATAAAGAGGAGAGCCTGACCTCATTTTCAGCAGTAAAGGCAGTTTCTGCCATTTCAAAAGGGTTTCTGGGACATGGCTGAGAACGATCCTATCAAACATGCTCATCCTCTCTCTCCTCTTCCCTTCGTGACTGCGCACCTTCAGGATGAACTCTCCTGCTAAATGATGCTGAGTTCTTCCTCCGAGTACCCAATAAACCATGGCACTGACCATTCTTCACAAGCTGCTGTCAAATACACAAAGCAAAAAGACTAAACAAATGGTATTTTTCAGTGAGTTTCTCCATCTTTTCACTGACAGCAGGAACAGCAGTGCTAGCTAAGGATTACTTGGAACAACACTGGGTACAGTGTCCAGCTGGAAATGCCATCAACCCCCAGGTAGCATTAAAACTAGATCTCTATTCTTAGACATTTTGATTGTCCTCTTCTTCCCGGTCCTAAGTTCACTCCGGTTCAGGCTATTTTACCAGAGGTTTTATATTGCTCCCCAGATCTATTTCTTTCAAGTCTAAAGCAGAGTGTTTCACTTGGAATGGCAGCAGCTGTGGTTCAGTTCCTCCAGGAAAGCTCTGGGCACAGAAAAGACTCAAAAAGCAGGAAAAACACATGGGAGATTGTTTTCTCAAACAGCTTGGCTGCAGACATGCGAAGCTAAGGAATGCTGGTTACACACTTTCATGGGTCAGCCTTTCCTATAAGCAATTACAGATGTTAATGGATTTATTTATTTTAAACTCTGGCTCCAAATCAGCAGAGGACTTTGCTGTGAATCTTGGAGTCATTTCCTGTTAGAGAGAAACTGAAGTTTTATGTAGCCAGTTCATAAATTTAACTTTCCTGGGCAGAATCTTGGTGTAGTTATCGCTGTAAATTGATAATTTTCTTTCAAGCAGGAGACAACATGTGGAGAAAAACAGAACCTCACATCCTACATGGCTTTAAATACCTTTCCCAGACACATTTGTACAGTCGTGCTACTTACAGTGAGTTCTTGATACTGAACTCTGAAAAGAGATCAGAACTTTTGCATTGCAGTCAATATTCAGTGGCTTAGGTAGATCAAGTCAGACATAAAAAGGATGTAAAACTATCTTTGAATTTAGCTCTTACTCATCCCTTTCCAGACTTGTATTTACAGCCTTCTGCTCTGTGCAGTGTCTCCGTTGCTGCTGTTGGTGTATTTAACTGCCAGCCTTGGCAACAGTTTGTAGAGCTCAAAAAGGAATGGCCTTGAAAACAATTTCTTCCAATACAGTATTCAATTAATTTGGGAAAATTTTAGGACTCCACAAATCAAAGCTAGCCAAATGCAGAGAAATTTGTAGAGGTTAAATTCATAGGCTGAGGTCAAATGGAGTAGGTTTAACAAGACCAAGTGCTGGGTCCTGCACACGGGTCACAGCAACCCCAAGCAATGCCACAGGCTTGGGGCAGAGTGGCTGGAAAGCAGCCTGCTGGAAAAGGATCTTGGGGTGCTGGTGGACAGCTGAACATAAGCAAGCAACGTGTCCAGGTGCCAAGAAGGCCAACAACATCCTGGTCTGTATCAAAACCAGTGTGTCCAGAAGATGTAGGGCAGTCATTGTGACCCTGTACTCAGCACTGGTGAGGCCATAGCTTGACTACTCTGTTCATTTCTGCACACCACAGTTTAGGAAAGAGCATGTCCAGAGAAAGGCAATGAGGCTGGTGAAGTGTTTGGAGGGTGTTGTATGAGGAGCAGCTGAGGAAGCTGGGGTTGTTTCATCTGGAGAAGAGAAGGCTGAAGAGAGATCTTATTGCTCTCTGCAGCTACCCAAAAGGAGGTTGGAGTGAGGCTGGCGTTGGCCTCTTATCCCAAGTGGCTAGGGATAGTATGAGAGAAAAAGGGTTTCATCTGTGACAGAGGGGGTTTAGACTGGACATTAGGGAAAAATTCATTACTGAGAGACTGGTCAGGCATTGGAACAGGCTGCCCAGGAAGGTGGTGGAATCACCACCCCTGAAGGTGTTCAAGAAGCTATAGATGTGGTACTTCAGGATATGGTCTAGTGGTCAGAGCAGCTGGATTGTGGTTGGACTCAGTGATCTTAAAGGTCTTTTCCAATCTTAATGATTCTATGAAATAAAGTAAATAGCAGCACTTACCCTTCCACACAGATGTCAAATGTACAGTCCAGCTGTGCTCTTCAAGTAAGTGTGGATCAGCAAAATGGTACAAAGGAGGAGCAGAATGAAAGATGGAACCTGGAAAATGGCAGGAAAAGGCTTGATTTAGTCTAGCTGTTTCAGTGCCTCACCACCCTCATGGGCAAGAATTTCCTCCTTCTACTGTCTAATATAATTTGATCTTATTCCAGTTTGAAGCCATCACCCTTTGTCCTGTCACTCCACACCTTTGTTGCAAGTCCCTCTCCAACTCTCCTTCAAATCCTAGAAGGCTGCTGTAAGGTCTCATTGGAGACATCTCTTCTCCAGGCTGATCAACCCTCAGACTTCAGAAACGAGTTAATTGTCATGGTCTGTATGAACCCAGGCTGCTAATTACAATGTGCACAGCACAGGACAATGTGCTTGTTGCTGAGTTGGCAATGGAAGTTTTATCGCCCTCCCCCACTTCTCTTTTTGTGAAATCTGCAGCTTGAACATCTGAAGGTTAGAGTCAAACTTTCAATCAAGCCAGCCTAAATACTGCAAAGGGAAGAATTCCTGTAGTGTTTGTTCTGGAAACCACACCAGAAGGTGGTCCCTAGGGATTGTTCCAGACCAAATCCTGTAACCAAAAAAACCTTCCTACAGGTTCCTGATGGAGAAGAACCTAAATGTCAGTGGTGTTTCTCAGAAGTTACACCATTATCCTCTCTACTCCTAGAGACTCTCTTCATTACAGCCTGTTCTGTATCTTTAAATTGACACTACAGAGATATAACAGCAGATATGTACAGTGCAGGGCCTCTGTTTGTCAAAGCACAAATAAACACTGAGGACATGGATGCTTCTTCTGTGAGGAGAGAATAAATTTAAGTGCTGAACAGGAATTCCAAGTCAGGTACTAACTCTTCTGTTCCAGGAAAGGGTAACAAAGCCAGATGTGGAAAACAGGAAATGAGAAATTAACTCTAAGTAAGAAAACAACAGTGAGGAAAATCATAATCAGATTCTAATGAGCAATCTTAGCTATGACCAGAACCAGCATCTCCCTGACACTTCCCACTGGTATCACCTGATATCCACCTGAGTACGACACTCACGTTTCTTTTCCTCCCCCTGCTAGTGCCTTGCACACATGGCAAAGTATTTCATAGTCAGGAAACCATCTATCATAGCCCAGACACGGATCTGCAATCACTACTTACATGACAAAACGTCCCTCCACCTTCCAGCTGCTGGAGAAACCACCCTCACTTCATAAAACACTTCACCAAAATTCTACCTCCTGGAAGGACAAAGAGGAAGTGAACACAAAAATAAAAAGTAACGGTTGCTCAGGTGCAAATGCTGATGGCTTGTATGCAAACACAGCAGCACACAACTGCAGCTTGTTTCAAAAGTGCTTGTTTGATTTGAATGAAAACAACAACAAAAAAAGTCACTTTAAAAGAAAAAAAATATATCATTGAGAATTGAAGACTGAATAAAAACCTTTCAGCCCTCTCCCAAACCAGTAAAGAGTACTTATTAAAACGTGCCTTGGGTTTCAGGGAAAGAAAAGTAACCAGAGTAATAATAAAAACAGGTATGTAAGATAACATCATGGTACAGAACAACAAACAATGAACTTCCAAGCTGACTGATGCAGCTGGCAACCTCACCCAGGGGGACATGAAGAAGTTGGAGAGCTGGGACTGTCTGAGGTTCAACAAGATCAAGTGCAAGCCCCAGTGTATGGGTCAGAGCAATATCAATCCAGGCTGGGAGATGAAGGGCTGGAGAGCAGCACCATGGAGAATGATTTGGGGGCGCTGGGCAAAGAAAAGCTGGAGATGAGCTAGCACTGTGCGCTGCCAGCCCAGAGCCAGCCCTGTCTTTTTTTTCAACCATGATATTGACCCAGACTATGATTTTTGAGCGTTTATACAGAGAACGACAGACTGGTTTGGGTTGAAAGGTCCCTTAAAGACTTCACAGTACAGCTAAGACATGATTTTGCCTAGCACATGTAATTTTGGATTTACTGAAAACCACCATGGCTAAAAGAAACACTTCTATATCTGCAGGACCAGGGACAAAGCACTGTCACTAAATCAGGCAACACCTTCTGCCTCCCCTCAAGGCAGGCCAATATGCTGCTCCTTGAACCCTCAAGACTGGAAGATAAAATCCACACTGCTTCATCACGAAGTTTTTGAGACCGGATGCATTAAACAAACTTTTTAATGACTCTTTCAATCACTCCTTTAACACCCCCATAACCAGGCCTCTCCTCCCACTACAACTTCGTTTTATCAACGATGGAGCTTCACCATCCTGAACTACTGCAGTACAGCTGCATGAGGTCCCTGAACGCACCATCGCTTCAAGGCCATACTCCGAGTAGCCCCAAGGTTTCTGCAGCCCGGCTCAGACTACGACAGGATACCGAGCGCAGGCATCTGGGCTCACCACCAGCTCCGTGCTCCAGGGAGGGCAGTGGCGACCAGGCCCCGCGGCCCGTTCCTGATCCGCCACACTGGGGTCCTGCCTCCCGCTCCCCTAGCTTATGACATCTCACCATCGCACAGGTAACGCAGGATCTCGGAGAGTGACGCCCGCTGCAGGGCTCGACGCCACCGCCTCATCGCCAGCAGGTGGCGCCTCGCTGCGCGAATAGTGCCAGCGTCATGACGTCACATCGCCCGCCCGCCGCTGCGGTTCGCAGGGTCGCCTCTGTGCGGGGACTGCCCAGCCCGCTCCGCCCGCCGCACCGGCCCGCAACTGACCTCTCTCCGCCGCGACCACGGCCTTCCGCCACCTCCTTACGCCCTGCTGCCACGACGAGGAGCTGCAATACCCTGCCAACAACCGTCTGCCTCGGCCCGTAGCGGGCGCGGCGCGCATGCGCCAGCTCCCTGCGAGCTTCCCGCCGCAGGGCACTGTGCATGCGCAGTTGCACGAGGCCGCTCCCTCCTCGCGCAGGCGCATGTGCTTCCCGCCACCAGTCGCCATGGTGATGCCCTCCCTCGCGGCCCCCCCGCCGCCTCTCCCGAGCCGCGGCTGCGCTCGCTCCGCGGGGCCCTGTGGCCGCGGCTGCTGTTGGCGGGTGGTGGAGGCTACCAGGGCGGCTCCTCGCTCCGCAAGAACGCCGAGAGCGGTCCCCGGCGAAGGCGGCGGCGCCTCCTGACGCCAACGTTTCGGCAGCCACCGAGGGCGGCCGTGCTCCAGGGGAAGAGGCAGCGGGCTCGGCAGCTTCCCGGCCTGGGATTAATCCAGAGGTGCATAAACGGCTGAGCCGTTCACAGAGTCATAGAATCGTTTGGGTTGGAAAAGACGATTACAGAATATATCTGTTTGGAAGAGGCCTCAAAGATCACTCAGTCCAACCTTCGACCCACCACTGAAGGCTCAACACTAAACCAGTGCCCTAATTGCCAGGTCCACATGCCACTTGAACATCCCCAGGGATGATGACACTACCACTTTCCCGGGCAGACCATTCCAATGCCTAAACCTCCCCTGGTGCAACTTGTAACTGCTTCCCCCAGTCCTGTCACTTGCCACCACGGAGAAGAGGCTGACTCCTTCCTCCCTCCCTGTAGTTATAGAGAGCACTGAGATCTCCCTTCAGCCTCCTGCAGACTGGACATCCCCAGCTCACTCCTCATAGGCCAAGCCCATCTCAAGCCTCTCTGTTCCTGCTGGCCACAGGCTTCTAATAGAGGCCAGGATGCCATCAGCCTTCATGGCCACTTTGAGTAATAAGTCTTAACATAAGTCCAACTGCCATCTAAGCAAGGCTGGTGCTAAACCTTTCTTGTACTTTTTGCAGTGAACCTCCCTAAGAGGGGCAATGTGATATCAATATCAGAACCTGAAACCGATGTGAAGAAATACTTTGGTTTGTGTCTTTCAACACTAGTAGTTTATTCAAGCTATTTCTCAAGCAGCTACACGTATGGGTGTTAGGAGCACCCTGAAGAAAATCCTGCAAGAACTTGCAAGAACACATTGCACAAACACAGGCTGAAAGCACTCAGGTTGTGATGTACTGAGACACCATATTGCTTCCATGTGGATGACCATGCCAAGTCACTGTAGCACTTCATTGCACAGCACCTTAAATGTGAGATGAATTTAACAGCATCAGTGTCTAAAAGAATACATGGGAGAACTTGGAGGGATGACGATCTCATAGGGCCTTTCCGACCAAGCTGACTCTGTGCAGCTGCAAGCCTCTAACACTTTGGTTGGGGGAAACCTGCATGTGAAGTGATGCTGACTCACAGAATCATTTTGGTTGGAAAAGCCCTATGAGATCATCACATTTGACCATTATCTAACTGTACTGTCTATGCTAAAGCATGGCTCTCAGCACCGCATCTCTGCAACTTTAATCCCCTTCAGGGATGGCGATTCAACTACCTCCCTGGGGCATCTGTTCCAGAGTTTAAGAACCCTTTCAGTCAAGACATTTCTTCTAATAACCAATCAAAACCTCCTCTGGGGCAACTTCAGGTCACTTCCTCTTGTCCTGTTGTTTACTACTTGAGAGAAGAGACCAATGTCCACCTAGCTCTGACCTCCTTTCAGAGAGCTGTAGAGAGCTGGAAGGTCTTCCCTGAGCCTCCTTTTCTCCAGACTGAACAACCCCCACAAGGTCCCTCAGCCACTCTTCACCTGACCTATTCTCTAAGCTCTTCCTCAGTTTCATTGCCCTGCTCCGGATGTACTCCAGCACATGAATGTCCTTTTTCGAGTGATGTGCCCAAAACTGATGAGATGTGCTCAGGCCTCAGTGCTTCAGACTCCAGTATGAAATTCTTGTCTTAATGCATGCTGTGCTACTCCCCTGTGAATTACAACTGTAGAGGTGCAGGCAGGTCTCTCAACACCACTTTGGATAGATACTGTTTAAGGATGATCTTGGAGGTCTCTTCCAACCTGGTTGATTCTATGATTTACCATTACACTCTTGTTTTGAGCTGTTTCTGCCAATTTTAATGAATGAGGTTTAGGGTTTGCATTTTGTTAGTCCACACTTTTCATGGACTCCGACCCTGCTGGATGACAGATCTCAGCACAGTACTCAGCCCATTGCTTCTCCTGAAAGGGCAAAACAAGCCACAATGTAGCATTTCCTCAAGTGCAGGTTTGTTTTGTTTGTTTCCCCTCCAAAGTGTGGATTTTGGACTGGTGCAAGCCACCATGTCCACCTCCTCTTGTAAACCTGCCAGTAAAAGATGCCTGTCTCCATTTGGAGAGGCAGAGAGCACCAGTTAGACTGTGCAGACCACATTATCTTGTTATAAACCAAAATCCATCCTGTTCTCCTGGGAGGTGAAACGGAATAGAATTTCCAAGAAGAGTCACCACTGCTCAGTAATAGCATTAAACGTACGTTAAGAATCTCTAAACACATTAAAACACTTCCAAATGAAAAAAAAAAAAACAATCCATATCCTTTTGATTTCCTGAAGCATATTGCAAGGTAACTGAGAACCCTTGGGTTTTACAGTATCTGCTAAAACACTTGAGACAGAAAAAGTCCAGTGATTAGTGAAACAAATCTCAAGCTCTATCTCCCTCCATCTCCTGTCACAGCTCTGACTTTCTGAGTTTCAAAGAGTTTTTGGTTCCATGAAGGATTTACTTACTGATTTACTTCTGGACTGGGTTTTAACCCCAATTACCTCTCATTTACTTGGGTTGCAAAAGGAGAAGCAAGCTTCATTTGGCTTCACAGACTGCTTTGTTAACTGCCATTACCTGACCCCCAAACCTTTTGCACCTCATATATGGGAATAAAGCTGGGCAGACACATTCAAAGGACAGTTCATTACAGTACCTTTTGCCATGCATATTTAGAAAGAGGAGGAAACTCTGTTTCTTTCACTCATTTTTCATCCTTCCTATTGCTATAAATGGATTTATAGCAATGAGGCAATCAGGAGCCCTTACAAAAAAAGTACTTACAGAAGCCTTTGGTCTTTGCACTCCTGTCAGCTACTCCATTTTGACCAGGACTTTTTTTTTACCCATTCCCACCTGTTCACCCTCAAGACTGTTTCCAGGAGGTCTGTGATAGGAAGGGGCTTGTGATTGGAGATAAAATTCTTGCTTGAAGGACTGACAGTGGGAGACAGCACCAAGAAGCAGCCTCCTGTCATAGGTGAGGATGGGAAAATGACTGTCCAGGCAGATGAACTCCATTCATGGCTTCGACTGTGTTGCAACCACAGCATCAGCCACTAAGTGCTCTAGAGAAGGTGGGACGTTAACTGGAAGGGAGGATGCAGAGAAACAACGGATGAATCTAAGAGTACAGGGGAGGATGCAGAGAAACAACAGATGAATCTAAGAGTACAAGGACAACAAATAACCTTTTTTTCTCCCCCAGAAATGTTTCCTACTGATGAAAGAAAACAAAAAGTCATGTTTGACCCACTCCAGAAGCATCAGGAAGCTGCTTTGAATAGAGAAAGACAAGAACATAGGTTTTAGCACGCTATCCTCTTCTTCTCAAGCAACAGGGGAAACAACCAGCTGGAAAGGGCTTTGTACTGGACAATTCCAGTAAGCAGCAAGGCTTCCAGGTATCCTCTGAAATCCCAGAGATTTTTGAAACCAGGAGTTACTGGGAAGCCACATGATCTCAGTGGACAAGGTCTGGGAGGCCCAGAACTGCCGTGGCAAGGATTTCCAAACGAACAGGGCATGGGGCAGAGATGCTGTCATGTTTGTGTTGATTGCCTCATCCAAACCTGGCAGGTACTTTTCTTTATTCCTCTGATCTTGAAGGCTTATTTGCCTTTGTGCTGGGATTCTGGAGTCCTGGGCTGTGTCCCTAACATAGATTCCCTGTGTTTCTCAGAGGAATTTATTTAAGCTCCATGCAGACTTTATTTGTACAGTAAGAACAATTCTGATTTACTTCACAAGGGGAGTGGGAGGATTAATTAACAACTGTGAGACACCACAGAAGTGCTAAACATTATTAATGGCTCCCCAGTTTTCTTCTTTTGGAAACAGTGCCCATTTCTTCACATAATGTTTTAAACAGTTGCTGCTCAAGGAGCTTAGATTGCAGATTCCTAGCCTGTGGTTTGTTCATAAATCATAGACCTGGAGCCTACCCAAGACACTCTCGATCGTCTCAGCAGGAAGTCTGGATGGGAGAAAACTCTGTTCTCAATCTGGCCCAGTGAACTGCTTTATAGGCCAGTCTAGTTTGAAGGTCCTGAGCCAGACGTGAGAGGGATTCTGTCCAACTTTAAGAGCACAAGGTCTCAGGCATGTCCTTTCAAACTGGATTTCACTGCTTATAAATATTTTCCATCTTCTGCCTCGGAGAATATAGGTTTGACTCCACAGCTGATGAGCCTGGGCAGAGCCACAGAGACGGCCGTGCTATTTATCACCAACAGTTCATCAGCACAGAAAGTTTAACTTAGAGGAAAATGAACAAAAAAAACCCCAAAAGTGAACAATCAAAAAACCAAAGTAAAACAAAACCAACACATAGAACCCCCAACCAATCAAAGAAAAAGAGACAGGCAGTAGTTCATAGAGCCTCAACAGAAATCAAACCAAACAGATCAGTTTCTTGCACCAACCAGGCTTCAGCATTGCTTACAGCCAGAGAACCAAGTAAGCAGTGTGAGAGTCTCCCAGGATGGGGATCCCTAATTCCATCCCTTGGAGAAATCTGGAGGAACAAATGCAGATGTGCAGGCACAACCAGCCCATGCTGGGTGCTTCACAGCACTACTCCCATACATTGCACACTCTTGGAACTCCTGGTTCACCTCAACATGCTACAAAAATCAGGGTCACTGCTCTCATTGCAGAAGAGCACAAGCTGGATGGAATCTTCTTAGTGATAAGTGTATGAGGATGAGTTGTTTAGTATCTGTGTGGAGAGGATGGAAGCTGGAAGAGCTCAGCTGAAGTTCTGATGCAAGATCCACACAAACCTCCTCTGCTTGCACAGCATGTTTTGAGGCTGTGCAGAAAGTGAGAAGCCAGGTTCTAACTAGTTTCCCCTGCCTCCTTTTTACCACCACGTGTGGAACAACCTGTGCTTTACACTGCCCATTTACCAAACAGCTTCTGTTGCATTCTTTGTGGAAGCCAGTCCAGACACAGCCTAGCTTTCAAGGTCCTTACCTCTATTCCCATCAACATGATTCCCTACATCCCCCCTCTTCCACTAAGCTCTGTCAGCTATGCATAACATTTTCGTACACCACTCTTCTGCAGGTCTTTGCTACATGAAAGGGAAAGCTGAGTCAGAGAGGTGAGGACCTGGAGAGGCTGCTGGGGCATGCAGCTCAGACAGCAGCGTGATAATGTGTGATTTGGGTCAGAGCACTCTCCTGATCCTGCTGCTACTTCCTGGACTTTCCCCACCTCTCACTCACATTTGATAGGTACAGTGACTGAGGCTAAATTTGCATTCCAGGAACACAAGTCTCATTTGATCTTCTGGCCACAAATTTCTTGTGGCAAAAAATGAGGACCTGGAGGTCTGGAGAGATTAAAGACACGTCAGGCAGTTCCTGATCATCTCACAGCCACAGAATCACAGAATGGCAAGGAACGGAGATCCAAGTCCAACCACCCTGCCAAAGCACAATCACCTGGGGCAGGTCACAGGTATGCATCCAGATGGGTCTTAAAAGCCTCTAGAGAAGGAGACTTCACAACTGCTCTGGGCAGCCTGTTCCTGTGCTCTGTCAGTCTCACAGTAAAGAAGCTTTTCCTCACGCTGAGGTTAAACTTCCTGTACTCCAGTTTGCATCTGTTGCCCCTTGTCCTATCACAGGACACTACTGAAAAGAGTCTGGCACCTTTTGGACACCCACCCTCCAGATATTTATAAACATTCGTAAGATGCCCTCAGTCTTCTTCAGACTAAACAGCCCCAGGTGTCTCAGCCTTTTGTCATCACACAGACGTTCCAGTCCCCTCATCATCCTCACAGCCCTCTGCTGGAACACTCCAGTATATCCCTGTCCCTCTTGAACCGAGGACCCCAGACCTGGACACAATACTCCAGTCCACACACTCTGCTTCTCACTGCATCACATTTCACAAACTGGCACCCAGCTTCAGCTCAGGCATTACACCAACAGAGGCTATCTTTAGCTACTTCTGAGTGAGCACCAAGTGACCACCTTGCAGGCCAGTGTACTGACCTGCTGTACCAGTAACATCAGAAGATCACAGATGTTCATTTCTTCAGCCTATGTTTGTGCAACACCCTGCATTGTGGACTGGCCACTCTGTACTGCTCTCTTCAAGTGTCCTGCAAGGCTCTGTACATCCATTTAGTAATTTGTTCCCAAACATTACACCAGATTTGATGGCAGATCTTCAATCTACATGAAAGACAGGAATGCTGCCCAAAGAGTATGGCTGAACCCCACATCTGTCATCTGCTTCCAGGAACAAAAATAACCAACAGACATCATCCGTACCTCACCAGGAGATGGATCTGCACCTGTGGCCTCTAGCTGAGCTACACAGCTACCCTCGAATCAGAGAATCACAGAGCTCCTTATGTTGGGAAAGGCCTTTAAGATCGAGTTCAACCATTAACCCAGCACTGCCAGGTCACCACTAAACCATGTCCCTCAGCATTGCATCTACACAGCTCTGAAACCCCTCCAGGGATGGAGACTCCATCACTGCTCTGGGCAGTCTGTCCAGGTCTTGACAAACCCTTTGGGGAAGAAATTGTTCCCTGTGTCCAACCTTAACCTCTCCTGATACAACTTGAGGCTGTTTCTACTTGCTCTGTTGCTCATTACCTGGGAGAACAGACCAACCTCCACCTGTCTCCAGCCTCCTTTCAGGGTGTTGTAGAGAGCAATGAGGTCTCCCCTCAGCCTCCTTTTCTCTAGGCTGAACAACCCCAGTTCCCCCAGCTGCTCCTCACCAGCTCTGTTCTCCAGAACCTTCACCAGCTTCACTGCCCTTCTCTGGACAAGCTTCAGCACCTCAATGTCCATCTTGGAGTGAGAAGCCCAAAGAATTCGAGGTGAAGCCTCACCAGTGTTGAGTACAGGGGGACAGTGACTGCCCTAGTTCTGCTGGCCACACCAGGGCTGATCCAATATATCAGAAGGGGCATAGGATGTAGAAGGCATCTCCTTGTTCTTCTCAAAACTCTCTAATTGTCATGTTAGCTCCTCTTCTGCATCTGAATAAAAATGCAATTTCAGGTGAGGTTAATACACTTCCAAAATAGTACCCCCTGCAGCAGACTCTTTTCATTCCTCTTTGCATGAGCAAGCTTTCTTCAGCTTAAGGAGCTGAAGCTTGGCCTGTCCAGCAAAGCATTCAAGCAGTTAACCAAATCCATTTCTGGAATCTTAATCTGGCAATTTAAAGATAAGCTAAACAAATACTACAGCTGCCTCAGAGCCCCCACAGAGCAGGAGAAAGAATTCCTGCAACCCAGCTTGGATGGTGTAAATCAAGCCCACTGAGGGAATCCAGTGCAGCATTTTCTGTCAGAAGGCCTCCTGCATTGAGTGGCCATTGCTCCTTAGAAAGGATTCAAAGGGCTGAGCTCCAAGACAAAGCTAACAGGCTACAGATTCTCCTGTTTTCCTCCACACTCTCTGCTAGTACCTACTGTTATTCCACAACCCTCTCTTCCCATCACTGTCCAGTGCTTGATGCCCTGAAGAACCAAACAGCATCTGAGAACAGAGGAACCAACAAATCATCAGCTGGAAGACACAAAGACCAACAATGTAAGGGGAAGAGAGAAGAGTGGAGGGGTGTGGAAAAGAAAAGGAATTTGTTTATTATAAACACAGATCAGCTAGACGTGCAGTTTATCCCACAGAAGTGGCAAAAACCTTGGAGACTTTCCAGAAAGCCACATGTTGGAAAGCTGTTTCCCAGTTGCCTCCCTTTCTCTACAGCAAGACCACGATGAACTCAATTATCCAGCAGTTTGGTGATCTTCTCTGCTGTGGGACTGCACTGACATGTTCCACCAGTGTTATCTGTGTCTGCTAATTGCAGCAATCTATCTCTGTAGCAGCAAACTCCTCCTGCCTGGTCAGAGGTGGAGGGTTCTTCAATTAATCCTGTCAGTGCCTGCTGGGAGCATAAAGGTGCAGAGAGATTTGGTGCATGGGGTGGTGTTCACAGACCTAACTGGGAACCTTGCTGCCAACATCTGTTTTGGGAAAGGCCATTTCTGGAAATGGTATGAAGCTCTTCAAGCTTATGTCAGAAATTTGGGCATATTGTTTGAGCAGCATCTTCTGGATTTTGCTCCCACCGAGATCATCACACTCTGAACAGGTTGATGATGCATGATCTAATAATGACAAGTGACTCCTCTCTGTGCAGTGAGAGTTGGAAGCCACCTGTGTTGTCCCTGGACCTCTGCCACACAAAACTCTTACTGCACAATGCCTGCAAGCAGATGCTCAGGGTTCATCTTTTGGTCTTGTGGGGCTTAGTTCTTCTCCAGGATCTTGGTGAGGAGCTCATTCAGCCGACTCACCATTGGTCTGGGATCCTCATTCAGCCCTGCTGCTATCATGGCATTCTCATAAATCTGAAAAGGAGAATCATGGAATCATTTAGGTTGGAAAAGACCCTTAAGGTCATTGAGTCCAACACTGCCGGGTCATCAGTGAAACACATCCAGCCCATCTCCACAGCTTTTAAATCCCTCCAGAGATGTTGACTCCCACACTATCCCAGGCAGCCTTTTAAGAGGGCAGCATTAAATAAGTAGCAAGTGCAGCTGGATGATAGCTGGAGAGGAACTGAACATCACTCTCCAGGACTTGCATACTGACACAAAGCAGATCTTCTATCTTCTGCACCCTATTTCTGGTCCATAAGAACCAGAAATACCTGGAGTGAGGACCACAGGATGTGATTCTTGCCCACTGCAAGGGTTTCTCCCCATTTCCTGCCATGCATGGTCTGCAGGCTGGCTCTGGGAAGGCTGGTACTGCATCTGGAGAAGGCCTGGCTCTCACCTGATCAAGCAACAGCTGGGCCAGCTCAGGCTGACTGTCTTTCAGCTCATTAAGTTTCTTAATCAGAGTGTGCCTGTGAGAGAAATCAACACTAAGACTTGGTATTTTCGGACACAACGAAAAATATATTTCCAGAACAAGCAGCTAAACCAAGGTGGAACATAAAAGCTTCTACTTAGAGGCAAAATAGCTTCGATTTCCTGTTCTGGGTCTTCTCCCTTCTCTCCCATCCTGTCCTGAGATAGCTCCTGTAGTCCTCAACAGGCCAGACACCACGTGTGGCTCATGCAGCCTCAGAGACTAAAGCACTCCAGCACCGAGAGCCTGACATTGCTTCCTCCCCACTCCCACCCCAGAAGAAGCACTGGTGTCTGGAACTGGCATTGTTCCTCTTACCCAGTGTTGATCTCCAGGGTGGGCTGCAGGAGCTGGGCACGCTCCTCTTGGGTCTTGGCCAGCTGCTGCATGCGAAGGAAGTGACGGGCAGCCCCCATCTCAAGCACAGTGATCATGGCAGGGTGGGTGTCCAGCCGCGTGGTCACCTGTGCAGAAGAGGTGGAAAACGCACATGGGTTAGAGGGCAGGATGTTCAAGGACTCAGAGTCTCCCCAGCACAGATCCACACCAATCTCCCTCAACACAGATCCATACCAATCCCTCTGTGATTCATCTCTTCCCAGCAGGAAAGCTGGGGGCCCAAACGGCCCCACTGGTCCACAGGCAGTAGTTTGCAGCTGGAGCTAAAGCACTTCTTGCCAATAAGTCTTTCTAGTCCACAAGCAAGACAGTCATCTGGCCTGTTCTTCTGGTAACCTGAGTATGAACTAGTCAAGTGGGCTTTGCTTACTAAGATGTGCATCTTCCACTGCCATGTTGACCATCCAATGGCAAATGCCAGCACTCAGACCATTTACAAGAAGGAGGCACAATCAGAGTCCGAAGATAAACTTGTGGCAGCAGATCCCCACTGAGCCACCGTCTGTTTTTCCCTAGGTTATAATCTCCATGGATCTCCTGGACTCAGTCACCTGGACACAGAACACCCACCTTAACACCAGTGACTCGGGAGCCTAAGGCATTTCTCATCCAGGCCATCAGGTCCTCAGCCTCCTTCTCAGTCAGGCGTTCTGCAGCTGACAGGAGAAAGAGGACACACCTGAGAGTGCATCTACAGTGTGCCACTGGACAGAAAGCTTTGCTCCTGAGCTCAGCCCATGTTATACTTCCATTTATCTGCTCCTTTGTGGAAAGAGGAGGCAACACCACTCATCAGAAGCCTACATACACGTCCTCACCCCAGACAGGACAGGCTTGTGCCCTGCCAGTGCCTATCTGCCCCTGTAGACGTGATGTTAAAACTCAAGTCATGGAAGCTACACACATGACATTCCACCTGTTTATATTAGCCAACTGCTTAAACTTTGATCATGTGGGATGAAAGGGATCTGCAAGAAGGGCAAGTTGCCTCAGAGTATGAGAGTAACAGGATGAGGTGTACCCTCACTGGCTGGCACAGAGTGGCAGGACTGCAGGCCGCAGGAACAGCCAGGGGAGCCTCACAATACCTGGGTGGCTCTCCTCAGA
This sequence comes from Tricholaema leucomelas, assembly GCA_013400475.1. Taxonomy (NCBI): domain Eukaryota; kingdom Metazoa; phylum Chordata; class Aves; order Piciformes; family Lybiidae; genus Tricholaema lacrymosa; species Tricholaema leucomelas. Next base: position 2,009,299 of record WAAF01004804.1, on the reverse strand, counting down.
CTTCTCTTCCTTATAGTGATCAACAACGATATCTGTCTCCACGGAGATCAGCTTCTTCTTGTCAAACTCCCGAAGGTGCAACAGTGTCAGCTCATCAAACTGCTCATAGCAGAACAGCACCTGGGCCAAAAAAGGGACAACACCATGTTGTTTGGGACATGGCAGCATTTCCTCCTTCCCAAGGCGACTGCACCAAATGGTGAGAATATCACAGAGCAGATGAGCAGGGTTCAGCAACACAGGGATTGTCACTCAGGGCCTCAAACGAAAGCAAACCCCTGGAGGCTTTTGTTATTATGGGTGGTAGGTCTGCAGCTGAACAAGTCCTGCTGCTCCATGGAAAAGTGAGAACCTGCACTGACTCCAGGCCTGAAATGGTCACCTGCCCACAGAGGACACTTACAGCATCATTATCAGCCCTGCAAAACACTGGGCTTCAGTGAAGGTATTCAACAGATGTCAGAACAAGATGTCTGCACAAGCACCAACCTGTCTGCAGTGTGTGGGACAGGTCCTTCCAGGGCTCCCACCACAGAGGCTGGTCTGAATGCAGAGGAGCCTGGGCAAAGATGCTGCAGTGGCAGGGGTCTACCACAGGCCTCACTGCCCTGCCCAGTTCTGAGATCCAGGTGAGCCCTGACCACTGATATGGTAGCTCGATGTGCTGCCCTGGCCACAGCATACTGTTTACCCACCTCCATGTCCTTCTTCTTCATGGCCTCAAAGTAGGGGGAGTGCTGGGCCAGGTGCCGGTTGGGCGCACAGAGGTAGTAGATGTTCCTGCTGCCTGCCTTCATGCGGGAGGCGTAGTCGGTCAGGCTGGTCAGCTGGCCCGCGGGCAGCGCTGATGACTCGTAACGCAGCAGCTTGGCTATGTCCTCCTGCCAGAAACATGCTCCTGTCAGCTGAGGGCAGGCAGCTATGGCTCTACCTGACCAGTCCCAACCCCAAGAACTCCATTTGCAGCATGCAGGCCAGTTGGCAAACCTGCAAAAAAAGCTCAGGGCATTCTGAGTTCTTTTTTCCTGCTCCAGATATCAAGAAGGCAGAAAAGGGACTTCAACAGGATGCAGACTGAGCTTTCCTGGAAATGGCAATCCAGGCTGAGGACAACAGTAGGGAAAAGCCCTACTTTATTGCCTGCTGTAGTTGATATTGCATCAGGGAAAGCTGACAACAGTATGGGCACAGAGACCCTGCAGTGCCTTGAATGAAAACTCATTCAGGAGTGAGTTTGGGCCAGCAGAGAACCTGCAGGTTTTGTTAGGCCCAGGAAAACAACTTACAGGCACATAAGATTCACAGAGGAGGAGCAGCCCCCTTCATTCCATCTCACAGTAAATGTCAGTAATCTTTCCCACCAGCTCCAGTGCTTCAGGACTCCTGGTACCTTGACATCCTGCTCTGCTATGGTGACAATCCCCTCTCTCATGAATACTCCGTATTCCTCAAAGAATTTGGCATATTTCTCAGGGTCCTTCTTGCTCTGGTCAACAAAGAACTTGATCAACCTCTTCTGCAAAACATCTCGGAGCTTCCTGAAGAAGGAACAAGTCTTTTAAAGACAGCTGCTAGACCAAGACAAGACGTTTTAGGTGAACATCTCTCTCCCTTTGTTTTAGTGATGCATCTGCAAACGTGAGGACAAAGAAGGAAGGGGTCTCCTCTTGCTCATGGCTTTACATCTGCTCCTTGTATCTCAGTCAAGAGCAGCTCTTGAGCTACAGAGACAGAGTTGAGGTACAACTGTCCTGCTGAAGCTCCAGTATTCAGTAACTCCTGCCTCAGTGATGTTGCAGTACAAACTGACTGCAGAGGGCATCTGACTCACTCCCACAGCTACCTTTAGACATGAGAAAGGAGCCACAGAATAGAGAGTTAACCATCAAATCTAACAAGTTCACAGTGGCAACGCTAAAGGAGTAAGACTGCTCTTACACTTCCTTCAAGTCTCAACAGCGGCAGATGCTTGAGAGGGGATGTGAAGGACAAAACAGAAAACCCACATCCAGATCTAAGGCCTGTCTGCTGCCTGCTGGCAGTCAGCCTCACTGCTCCAGCTTCCTAGTATTTACTTTTTACTGTCTGTTTTTTTTCCCAAAGCACTTGGTTTGGACAAGGCATTTTAAATAGCAAATGCACTGCTGCTGCAGTAGACAAGATACCAAAAGGCAGTGCAGGACATGAGGGGCATGTGGCCCAAGCAGGTGGCAGCAGACTGTATGACACAGGACACTGCTCCCATGTCTTGAGATGTGACCAGCTGAGAACCAACTCACTTTACAAACTACAGAAATCCTCAAATATGGAAACACTGCAACATAGACACTGAGTCCCTCTACACCAGTCTAACTTCCTTCTTCATCTAGCAAGAAGCCAGAAGATCTTCAGCAGTTCACAGGATCCACCTCTTGCTTACCTGATAAGGGCACTCTCCTGCAGCAGCTCCCTGCTGAGGTTCAGGGGTATATCCTCACTGTCCACAACACCTGGAACACACAACAACCCTTGAGCAGTGAAGCAAACACAAGTGCCAGACAGCCCCTCACCTCATTCCCTGTGGAAGCCATGGACACTCCTGCTCCCAGCACCCACCTCTCAGAAAGCGCAGCCATTTGGGCAGGATGTCTGCAGCTTTGGTCTGGATGAGAATTTTGCGGCTGTAGAGGGCAACACTGGAGCCCAGCTCCCTGCTGATGTCAAACATGGATGGTTTCTGCAGGAACAAGAGACAGAGGGTAACACCAGCACTGCGCAGGCTGCCAAGCTGTACACTATGCTGCAGTATCTGTGGCTGCACCGGCTGGCCAGGTCACACTGTGGTCTGAACCCACCAGTGCTGAAATCTTGGCTCTGTTCTCTAAGGAACTCACTGAGCCTATTCTGCAGTGGCTCAGTGCCCCCAGGATATTCTGTGGCTCCCAGCCCACTGCAGAGATAGAATTGCAGAATCATGGGATCATTTTTGTCTGGAAGAGACCTTTAAAATCATTAAGTGCTGCTAAATCGTGGTTCTCAGCTTTGAAACTCCTCCAGGGATGGGGACTCCACCACCTGCTTTGGGCAGCCTGGGCCAGGGCTTGGCAACCCTTCTGGGGAAGAAACTATTCCCCCATGTCCAACCTAAACCTCTCCTTGCACAACCTGAGGTTGTTTTTCCTTATCTTGTTGCTTATTACCTGAGAGAAGAGACCAAATTCCACCTGTTTCAAACCTCCTTTCAGCGAATTGTAGAACCAGAAGGTCTCCCCTTGTCCCCCCTTTCTCCAGGCTCAAAAACCCCATTTCCCTCAGTCACTCCTCCAGACCCTTCATCAGTTTCATTGCTCTTCTCTGGGCCCACTCCATCCCCTCAATGTCCTTCCTGGAGTGAGGAGTCCAAAACTGAACCCAGCATTCAAGGTGCAGCCTCTACAGTGATGTCAAACTAAATATTCCTCCTTGCCAATCCTCGCTTTATCTGCCTCCTTGCCCTATTCTCTGCTCTCCAGAGCAGCCAGGCAGACACCTCCCATTCCCGGGGCAGAAGGACAAGTACCTGCTCAGGCACGTAGAAGATGCTGCGGATGTTGAGGGGAGCATCAGCCTTGTAGTGCAGGATGTAGCGGGGCTTGTCGTAAGCCTGCGCGATGAAGCGGTAGAACTCCTCGTGCTGCCACTCGCTGATGTCCTTGGGGTCCAGCATCCAGAGTGCCTGTGGAGGAGCAGGGAGATGAGCTCACATCAGCTTTCAAGACCTACAGCTTCACCGAGGAAGGCTCTTCTTTCAGAGCTGCACTCTCCCTCCAGGATGCCGCAACAAGGAAATCTGAGATTTCAAACCTGCAGGGTCCTCTGCACAGCAGGATGGGCTCAGGCACATTATCACAAACTAACACTGTCCCTCACCTGACCTCGGGTCACCTCTGCTAGAGGTACTCTTGCCTTGCAATACGGATGTGGCAGCTCTGTTTAGCCCAAAACAAAAGCGTTTGTGGCTAATCTCCATTGCCTCACACTTGCTACTTGCCAACAGCATCCTGGACAGTTACTACAGCTCAGCTGGCTAGCAGTACTGGTCAATTATCTTCAGGCCTGACCAGCAAGCTAAAGCGAAAATTTCAGTGGGTTTGTTGCATCCACCCTGCCTCTCTGCGGGAGGTCACCATCCCACCAAAAGGTCAGCTGAGTGCTTGTGAAGCAACTCTTGGGTTGCCTGTTTTCTACTGATTTGGTCTGGAGTTGAGGAAGTGCTTTGTGAAGCACTCTGCTATCCCTGCTGCAGGGCCACAAGTGCTCCAGCAGTACCATTTCACACATCAAGACATGAATTGGAAGTCACAAGCTCCAGACTAGGTCCTTTCCTCTGGCCATGCTTCCCGTCTACTGCTGCTCTAAACCACTGTGCTTCTTGGCATGTTCATCCCATACTCACATCACATTTAAGTTTTCAGTACATCAGCAAAAAAAGCAGCCTCTAGTGAAGATTTGGGAAGTTCTGTCCTTTAACAAAGACTGGGACTCAACTAAGAATCTCCTCTTTCCAGCTAGGTGAAACCCACTACACTCACTGCCACTCGAGCCCACTTGAGTGACAGGTGTGATTACTGGGGCAATACAAACGTCTAGCCCACCTTCCACCTACCAGATTCCACAGGATTCAGTGTTCTGGCAGCCCTGCATTGCTCTTTAAAGCTTCCTCTGCCTCACATCCTTGTTCCCCAAGCGGCTTCATAACATTTCCAGCACACTGAAGTGGTCCTGGAGGGTTTGCAGGATCACAGGGAGGATTATGGACTCAACTGGGTGCTAAGGTGCTTTACAGCAGCTGTTGCTAGGTGAGGTGCTGCTTTCTCAGAGACTAACAGTTATCACAGTTAGACCAGAGAAGCCACTAACTCCACACTGGCAGCTCCATGGCAAGCATTCAAGAGCTTAACTAGGAAAATCCACACCAGGGAACCAGCTACAGATCTGTTTACAGTGAGCTGATGTTGATGTGGGATAAAAACACAAAACCAAGATCCTGGATAATGAAAAGGCCTGAAACAGGAGCATAATGAGAATAAAGCTGCTGCTGTATCCCAAGGGAAAAGAGACATTCTGATAGGAAAAGTACAATGCTCTATTAGGGCCCCTGCTCTAATATTGCTCTTCTCTAGGGAGTCTGTTTTATTGATTGTCAGGTAGAAAGAGCAAAGAGCTCTCTAAATCTAGTTCTGGTTTTGCAATTGAAAGGAAACATCTGGAAAGCCTTTGGAACAGAAGAAAATTACACGGGAATCCAAATCAGTAACTAACACCACCAATTACAGAACCTTAGATAAATTAACATGATAAAATATTTAAGCACAGCCTTGGAACTCTGTGCATTCAGTGCCACATTCCAGGAAAATAAAAGCCACACATAGACACATGCACACATGTGCTATCTACCTGCTCTCTTAGGTGAGGAAGATTTAAACAACCAGAAAAGGAGATGCTGAAGGAAAGTGATTCAAAGATTTTTGGTTTAAAGATTATTAATTTCACTGACATGATTCCTGCAATTGGGCTGTGAACAGCTGACTAAAATTGACTTGGCTGCAATATCATAGAATAGCCTGAGTTGGAAAGGACCTTGAAGATCATTTAGGTCCAACTCCCTGTCATGGGCAGGGAACACCTCCTACTAGACCAGGTTGCTCAAAGCCTCATGCTGCTTGGCCTTGAACACTCCCAGGGATGAGACCTCCACAACTGCCCTGGGCAACCTGTTCTGACATCTCACTACCTTCCTAACAAGGAATGTCTTTGTTCTCTCTGATTTGTAGTGGTCAGAAAATGCTAGCAACAAGCAGTGCTTGGCTAAGGGCTGGACTGTGAGGAAAATCAGGCTGCTAGCTGAGCCACCCAGAGAAAACCAACCATTCACTGACACTGGCTATCCAGTGCTGAAGGACAGAAAGAACTGCAGCAAGGTGTCAGCCCACCAGTGATATGGGCAATTCCCAATCACCAATATGTCACCTGGTGTAGAAGGTTAGAGTAAGCATTACAAAGCAGTGAAACAGTTACTCTACTGAAGGAACTATAAATTCCTTTGCCAATCTGCAAGAATTCTTTCCAACATGTATACAAACAGGTCCAGGCATGACTTCTGCTGGACTGTCTCCTCTTGTTCCATTACTTGAACACTACAGAGTCTGTGATACCCTGGACAATCTTCCCCTGATTTCAGCTGTATGCTCTTTCCTGCCTCCAGTGAAGGATTACAGTGGTTCACCTCAGTGAGTGACCTGTAGGTGACATTCCTGCTCACCTGCAACGTGTTTATTCTTCTTCCATTGAGGTACAGTGGGAAGCTGATGAAGTTGCTGTACTTTGTTACCACCTCTGGAATGGAAATAAGACATAGAAGAGTCACATTAGTGCAAACACCAGAGTAAGAATCTCCCCAGTAACAGCAGGTGAAAGGTGCTGCAGCAGAAGAGATGGGCTGTAAATTCACCTCCCGGCACCAACAGATGTCACACAGCCCTTCAGCACCTCCCTCCTCTTCCTCCACTCACCCTTGACTCGCTCTTCATTTGCAAACTCCTTGCAGTCTTCTTTGAGATGTATAATAATCTTAGTCCCAGTTCTGACACCAGATGCTTCTGCAATCTCAAATACTCCTGAACTAGGATTAGAAACAGACCTTGTGTCAGGTTGTGTCTCAGATACATCCATGGTGAGGCACTGAAATGTTTTATTAAACTAAGAGCACACATAACGCTTTGGTGCCAAGAGGCAAAGGCAAAAAATCCTGAGTGCTCTTGGTGCCTCTGAGAAGAACCCCCAAAACATGTGTCTGTCTCCAACACAGAGACTCCAGCCCCAGGACACACTGCTCTGCAAAGTCACCAGCAGCCTCTACTGAAAAGGAACCTTCAAACAAACTTCAGACTGAGGGAGCCTTGCCTTCAACTCCTCTCCTACATTTCTTATGGTGGCTGCAACGCCCAGGATCCTGCCTTCTTCCCTGACAGCTCTGACTTGTTTGAGTGTCCTCACTCCGCAATCCAGTGGAGTATGCAGGAATTGGTTATGATGAAGAGCAGCTGTGCCCTGCTGAAGACAGCCTGTTCTGGGTGACCAGTCCAACCCCACTGCTAAGTGAATGCCATATGGGGATCAAACACTGGGGAGATGACAGACAAGCCTTCCAAGTGTGCGGCAGTGCAGAATGCAGTGCACAGCAGCTTGACTGCAGCCCAAGGCAGCCTGATGCCTCACTTACAAGAGATTATTTCAAGAATTTAAATAACTCTGTAAATTCTTTATTCCTCAGAGATTGTAATGATGTGCAGGGCTTGTCACTCCCAGCAGATTCAATCTGAACATGGTCCAGCACTTGGGCATCATAGATATTTGTAACTGTAAGTAAAGAGCAAAAGCTGAGCATAGCAGACTCCTGCAGAGCCACTGCCCAGCACTGCCTGCTGTGGGTGCCCTTGAGCCACCATCCAAGTGACAACGAGACCAAAGAGATGAAATCAGCCTCTCCAGTCTGGGGCACTGCTGAGGTGACTGCCTGCCAGTGAGGAAGGAACAGGAGGGGCAGGTACTCTCTTTGTCCATACCTCTTCACACGGAGCAAGTCTGTCCTTGTGGTTTTCACCCTGGCACATTTGGCCAGGATGTGGATAATCTGAGCAGGATCTAAACCAGTAAGCCTGGTCATGAAAGATCACACACACCCTGTCTTGTTCTGCACAGCTTTTAGTCCAGGTCTGGTCTGTACACAGCCAATTTCCATCCCATTCTGCAGCCTTACCCATCTGAAGACCAGTGGTAGCCTGGGCTCCCTGGCTCTGCAGACTGTGAGAACACCTCCACTTTATCAGCCACCATGAAGGCAGAGTAGAAACCCACTCCAAACTGGCCAATGATTTTACTACTGGCTTCAGCTTGGCTCTGCAAAGCATCCAGAAAAGCCTGGAGGAAAAAAAGAGACACGAGATGACTTTTAAAAGTCCCTTCCAACCCAAACATTCTATGACAAAACAGCATACAGAGGCTTGAGGCACCATTGGGAAGTTGTTCTAGGTGGGCTCCTCATGCACTGATGCAGCCCTACACCAGGTACTGCAGCCTGGCAGCCCAGCATCCTGATCCCACACCTCTACATCAGTGTTCCAAGGATGGCGCTCAAGGAAAAGGGTTTCTCCCACAGGGACCAACACCTCTGGAAAAGGGGAGCATTGCTTAGGAAACGCTCACAGCTACTAGCAGCAGAGGAAAACAAGTGACGGCTCAGAGCAGCAGGAGCACAAAACCTTCCAGACACAAAAGACACCAGTCAGGTACATATATACAAAACTACCCAGCAAGGGGACACAGCTGCTGCCCTCCAGGATACAGGGCAAATGCCGAGGGAACATGTGCCCCTCGATATGGATGGCCTGGGGGGTAAGAAGAGAGGGCAGCCAGGCACAGCAGCATTACACACAGGACCCTTTAGTGCTGCCTGCCACCATGGGCCTCCCACAGCACTCAGCAAAGACTTTTAACAGCTAGAAGGCTCCACAGGTACATTTCACCTTCCAAGAGGGGTGTAATTTCACAGCTGGGTGCTGGGCTGGGGGCCAAGGGAAGAAAACAAAGGAGAAATTACTGGAAGAACAAAGGTAGCTGTTACTGGAGAAGACTCTTCTAAGTGGGGAAGAAAGGGTGTCTCATCCTCAGTTACCTTTGAGCCTGATCGAGCGATGGTACCAAGGTTAGAAACCAGCTCCTCCTGGGTCATCCCAATACCTGTGTCCTGGAAAGAAACAGCAATTGTAGCTGAAACATCAGCAGAAGAGCCAGGCTCTTCTCAGTGATAGGGCAAGGTCAAACAGGTGCAAGTTGAAGCATAGGAGGTTTCACATGAACTTTTTTGCTGTGAGGATAGACAGCCCTGGAGCAGGCTGCCCAGAGAGGTTGTGGAGCCTCCTTCTCTGGAGACATTCAAAATCTGCCTGGATGCTTTCTTGTGTGATCTCCCCTAGGTGATCCTGCTCTGACAGGGGTGCTGGACTCAATTTTTTTAGGTCCTTTCCAACCCCTAACATTCTGTGATTCTTTACCCAACAGTACCCAAGCAACACCTGCCTCTGACTCCCCCTCTCCCCCAGACAACTGAGTAGTAAATGCATCAGCAGACTTCCAGTTGTGACTCCACCTGCTTGTCAACAGTGGACTCGAGAGGCACACAGCTGCAAGGTTCAGCCTCAGCTGCCTTTGTGCCTATAAACCACCAGAAAACTCAGACTTGAGCCATTTCTCCAGAGCAGATTAAACCATGCCAAGAGAGGCTGCTTTCTGCACCCTCACAACAGTGCACAGGTTGACACTGCTGGAAAGAGATCTCAGAGCAGTCATGGCCTCATGCTGCCAGGCACTGAGTACACACAGAGACAGTTTCCACTCCTGAACGAGTCCAATGGACTTGTTGAGGAGCAGTGAGAAGCAGCTTACTTCCAAAGTGCAGGTTGGGAACCGATGCCCTCACACCACAAATCAGAGCAGCGAACTCCTTAACTCAGGTAATGTAGACCCTTGTCTACAAGCACTACAGCCACCCATCTCCACCTGCTCTGTCTTTCCCTCCCTCCTCTGCCCTCTGCTCCTCAGCATTATGCTCCACAAGACCGAAGTATGAAGCTGTCAATGCCCAGGTCCTTGAGAGCTGGCACAGGGGCAACAGGCTATCCCCAGGTGCTCTGTCCAGACTTTGAAGGCACATGGCTTGTTGTCATCCCCAGTTTAATCCAGATTTAGAATCATAGAATCACAGAATGGTTTAGGTTGGAAGGGATCTAGGTCCAATCCCCCCACCATAGGCAGGGACACCTCCCACTAGAACAGGTCACACATCAAGGCCTCATCCAACCTGGGCTTGAACACCCCCAGGGAGGGAGCATCCACAACTTCCCTGGGCAACATGTTCCGGTATCTCACCACCCCACTGCAAAGTTTTTTGCACTGCTGCCTGCAGATAAACATCTCCCTGCTGCTAGCACATGCCTCTCATGTAGCAGATCCCGCAGCATCACCATCCAGAAAGGCTGCAGCAAACCTCAGACTAAGCGGCAATTTCATTGGTTGCCACTTTATGTTTGCAAGATGGTTAACAGCAAACCCCATCTAGAAAATGCCACTCTCTCCCACAGCACCCCAGTAAAAATCTCTGCAGGCCAATGTATTTTCAGAGCTGCTCCACACGCTTTGTCTACAGAAGCAACAGGCAGGCTGATGTCCTTCGGGATACCACTTTGAAAACCAAGTGCCATTTTCCTTCTCAGATCTACCTGATGGAAACACCCTGAGAAGTCACAAGTTCTCTAAGCCGCTCTGTAAGGCAGCAGGCAAGGTGATTCTTATTCAGGTGAGGAGCTAGCTCCACTGCTGCACCTGTGAGCAGGTTACCACAGCTGAAGAGCAGCCAGCAGATCCCCAAGTGCTGTTAAATCAGGGCTGGGATTTGGTGTGCAGGAATTCAGCAAAGCACACTGGAGCAGAACTGGCTGCTGCTAGATGGCTCAGAGGCGAGATGCCAGAGTGACTTGGGGCACAGCAGGCCTCTACCACCCACATAGGGCATTTACTGCATTTATTTACTTAATGTCAGTATGTTTTTTTAAATATAATGTTTAACTCAACTGAAGGATCAAAGTGTGGTCAACTTGAGAGGTTACTGAGCAAGGTGCCGTGTGGGTAGAGACATTAATTCTGCATCCCCTACAAGTCACAGCACAGCAATACCTTTCCCCTCATTAAATACAGCAAGGCCAGTTAGTCAGCTTGGCTGAAAAGAGGGATGATGCCCAGCAAGATCACAACAGCAGGAGATGAAAAGCCAGGAATAATAACAAGCAGGGTATGGCAAAGTCTCAGGAATCTGCCACGGTCCCTTCCCCCAGAGAAGAAAAAGGCAGTAAGAGAAGTTTTCAGCATCTGGTTCAGGTTTTGTTCATGCCAGACCCTGAGCAGAACTCCTAACTGCTCTGATCCACTCCTATTTATAGCACAGCATATCATTCTCAAATTCCACTATGGTAAAAAAACAACTTCAATATCCCTACCCCTCGAATTTATTTGGCTATGGAATTCTACATGCCCTGCCAAACTCAGTGCAAAATGCCTCAGGGCAGCTCCCGCAGACTGGTTTGATGCGGATGAATAGCAACGAACTACGACAGCAGGGTTCAGAACACTGCTCCCCAGCAGCACTGGGACGCTACCAAGAGAAGGGAAAGAGTCCTCTGAGGCGGCCAGCTGAGGGTCCTGGCGAGGCAGAGGTTCCCTAGTGCAGGGAAGCACCTGGGCGGATGACTGGAATAGGCACGGCGGTTCGAACGGCTGCTGCCGCCAGCGCGCTTCCTGCGGCGGGCCCGGAGCGCTGCGCCGCCCCGCGTCGCGGGGTCCCTGCACCAGGGGGAGCTGTAGCGGGGAGCTAGCAACGAAGCGCTAGCAGCGGAGAGACAAGAGCTGGGCTGCGGCAGGGCAAGTCCCCCTCAGCCGTGCGAGCAAGTGAGCCTGCCTCGGGCTGGGCTGACAAGCGCTCTGTGAAATCCAAGGAAGGCGCTGGCACGGCTTCGCTGCCCTTCTCACATCACGCTGCACTGCGCACGCCGCTGGGCCTCCAAGTGCCTTCAGGAGCCACCATGCCACCACACGACCCCCCTGCCAACACCTTCTGCCTGCCATCAGCAAGCATAACTGCAAGGATTGCCATTGCTTCACATCACAACTCTTCTTCCCCTGCAGTTTCAAGCTCTCCCTTCAAGTTTACAAGAAAACTTCCATCAGGCTGAAAGCAAGCACAGCAGAGCTTCTCATGAAAACATGGAGCAAATTGTACACAGGGCTTCACAAATTACATGATGTGAGGGATCTGTTCAGACTTCAAAGTGCCAAATGCTTCTCCAGAGCTCTGGGAAACCAACCACTGCATAACATGAAACAGAGTTCAGTGCACTGACACTTCATTAGCTGAAGGTTAATTACAGAAGTCCTTCTGTTTCTCAGCACAACAACCACCTACTCACCTGGTTGAATTTCCTTCCAGGACTTCTCAGGGAGAAGACTAAACAGCTTCCCTGCCCCAACCCATCCCTCCTGCAGCCCTGCCGGTCAGCAAGCTAACACAACAGCCTACAGACCTTCCTCCCATCTCCTGAGAGACTGGGAAGAGCTCTACAGCCACACTTTTACATGAAGCTATGTTTACCCTGAAGAGACAACAGCTGAGCACTTCTTGTGTGTGGAGACCTCGAAGACACAAAACCTTTTGTTGAACCTCGTGGGACCTTTATGCTGCCTCTGCCCTTCTAATTTTTGTGCATGAACATTTGCAGAGTCTGCTCTCTGCAACCACAGCTGGAAACTTGTTGGGCACACAGCACCTCAGGGCTCCCAATATGAAATGCTCTGTAGTAACTCCACAACCTTGAGGACCTCTCTTTTCCACCCTCCAGCCCCATGATCAGTCTCAGTTCTCAGCTCTGCCATTCACACCATACTTTTTGATAAAGCAGAAAACAGCCTGCACGTTATTGCAACAACAAAAATAGCTTAAATTAACTGATTGTTTAGTTTAGCTGGTAAACAAAAATCTAGGTAATACAACATCCTTACTCATTTCCTGGGTCAAACTAAAGCTATTGCAAGGCCTCCTTACACCAAACAATCCTTTAAGTAACCATTAACTTCTGCCTTTGCCATGCTGCATCAGAGTGATGCAGTTAGAGGGACATGTCCCAGCTACTCTGCCTTTCATTTTGCTTCGTTGTAAAACAAACACTTGAAACACTTCAGTGCAAAACCTCAACGAGGCACAAGCAGAACACTGACAACATCAGAAAATAAGGACATGCATTTCAGTAATACCCCAAAATGTTTGATTAGCAAGTGTCCCCCACTGCTATCTAATTACCTTACTTGTCGGGGTTTGAGCAGAACTGAAGTGAAAAGAGCAGGCAGGGCTGAGTAACTGAACAGACTTAAGTCACTCTGATAAGGAGGCACAGGTGCAGAAAAGTGGCCTTGAGAGGCTAGCAGAAAAAGTTCTGATCTGCACGAGGAGGGCAGGCTCGTCAGCCCTGGGAACGAGAAAATGTTGTGTCTAGCTGCACAAAGGGGGACTAAGGGGGGTAGTTGGTCAGGTCTGCCTCCATGCGTGTGGCCAGCCCATTTCTGCTATGTAAGCCTATCAGAAGTACACACCCCTGTACCGAATCCACGACATAAGCACCACGCTTAGCTTCAATAAATGGATTGACCTACTGTGTATCATATTGGTATGAGTCCGTGTCTTTCCCGCTCCCGCACGGCCTAAGTGAGGCCAACTCAACACTTACTTAAAGAGATTTAAAATTCACAAGACCAGGACACCAGCTGCACTGTTCTGGTTTAGAACCAATAAAGCATCTGCAGCAGCAACTAACAGAAGGCAGCACAATGAAAATAAAACTGATGTATACAGATTCAAGGTAATCTTGGCCTCCTACATGGAAGCTGCCCAAAGCAGAGAGCCTGAGCTTTCCATTCCAGTACGCTACACTGGAAGTTATTTTCAAGACTGGTCTACACCCATCCAGGTTAAAAACCTGCTGTTCAGAAGAGTACTTGCTTTTATCCCCTTGGAATTTCCCATTTTCAGATGGGACATGGTCTTAATGTGGCATGAAGAGGAAGAAAAGATTCCACACTTCCTTTCTTTGGGTGCAGGTTATTTGAGATGAGTTGGTATTTCTGGTTCTCCTGGCATAAAAGATGATGCAACTAGTGTAATCTCTAACCCGCCTCTGAAATCAGTTTCTCCAAGTTTCATTCCACCCAGGGCTTCTTCAAGTGCAGCCAGCTTCACTCCTCCATTTCAACCTGCATTGCTGTCCATCTCCTGCTACCCTGCTTCCTCGAGCCCAAGTGGCAGAGGGATGCTGCAGTACTGCACACAGAGGAGGACATAACCCTTCTTTCTGCTGCAGCCTTGTAGCACAGTGGCTGCTGGTACACAACCCAGCATGGAGAAGACCTGCTGCTCTGTACCTGCACCAAGCTTCGCTGGGCATGTGGGTGCACCTGCACTGAAGTGCTAGCACCCAAGCATCACAGCTTCTGCTGGAGCCTCAGGACAGCCCAGTATTTGCTGCAGACTGTTCATAACTGGTAAGCCAGCAGAGATCTGTTCAGTGATACAGGGAGCTGTTGCAGGGAGGAGTGGTGTTTGCAGTCATTTTAACTCCTCCCAAACACAGCGAACTTGTTATTTTGTAGCTTCACAGACACCGATTTTGGATGGCTGTGATGGCAAGAAGAAAGCCCAGCAAAGAGAACTGAGCAGCCGAATCCCTCGCAGCAATGACACTGCTTCTGCACGTTAAAACAGCAGTCATACTGCATCACCCAGCAGCAGCAGCAGCAGCTATTAGCTCTGTAAACATTTCAAACCATTTCCTCTTAACACTAGCACTGTCCCAGCCCTAAATGAGGCACCAGCACTGAGCCGAGCTCCAGCCCTGAGCTCACGCACAAGCCGAGCTGCCAGCAGACACTGCAGTACAGCAGAGCTGTGCAGCAGCAACACCGACTGCACCACAGCTAAGCATGTCACCAGAGCCTCGGGCAGGTGCTGAAGTGGAGCTCAGCTGTCCCACGGCTTTGAGGTCTGTAAGGGCTTCTCTGTTCCCACAACAGAGGGTCTGTCTGTGAAGCCTTGGCACGCAGAACTGCAGAGCTCTGCAGATCTGTCCTCACTGAAAACACACCCCCCTAACGTTGTCAAGTGGATTTTCTTAAGAGGTCTGACCTTGCAGGCTGTGGCTGCTAGCAGATGGAGCTGTCCCAGAAACAGAACCAGGCAGTTTGCAGAGGCTTGGAGGAAACACTGCAATTTGCTAAAACGACGGGGCTTTGGTGAAGGACCCGAGGTGGTGTAATCCACTGGACTAGAGAGTGAACATTCACCTCCCAGCTGATACAGCACTTGGCAATGGCTAGGTAGGATATCCCTGAAGGAGGACATTGTCATAGTATTCTGGGTCTTGCTTTGCCTCTGACTGAAATCCAGCCCTGGCAAAGAAGCAAGCAGAACCGCAGCCATTTACCAGAGATGGATGTAGCCCTTTACCAGAGCTGGACAATCCCTCCCAGGAACAGCCTGTAACAGAGGCCATCACACATTTCAGACCTGCCTCTTCTCATCTGGTGAGACACAAAGAGATACTGCAGGGCTTGGAATGGGAAGGGAAAGATTCAGCAGATCCAAGGGCCAAGAGCAGCACAAAGATCTGAGGACAAGGACCTAGATCAGACAATGGGACCTTCCCAGAAAAACGTGGTGTGACCATTGCTACAGATCACACAGGAGGGAGCTGCTGCCTCTGTTTTGGCAGGTCCTAGCGGGTATGGAAAACGGAACAGCAATGAAGGGAGGGGTTCATCTCTGCCTTGATCACTGCAGGCAGGTTTTTTGTGCACCTTGGCATCCCACGAAGGCAGGGAGGTGTTCCAAATGAGCCTTGCTCAAACATAATCGCTACACACAGTGTTTCTGCAAGAGGTTATAAATAAACCCTTCACTGGAGGTAAGGAGCTTTAGTCACTACTGAGAAGACAAACCTCTTAGAGGAGATTGGAGAAGTGCTGCTCTCTCCCCCTCTGAGAGCACAGCGTTGCTGCAGTTAAAAGCTTCCTAGTTAAGACTCATTTAGTTGCATTAGGAATGTGCAGGCAGCAAGGTAGGGAGTTATAAAAAGACAAATCCTTCACACGGCTAATTGGGTGTGACATCAAATGCACCCTCCTATCTGTAAGGTGAGCAAATGGGTCCATGACCCAAACTGCTAAGGCAAGGAACAGCTTCCACAGTTACATGGCATGAGCTATAAGAATGTCTTGATGGGTTCAGAGGCTCAGTGTCCACTAGGACTGCAAAAGGGAGAGACAAGAGGAAGATGGGGATGGCAATAAACTTGGGGTGAAGTGAGAGCTCATTAAAGAACTGGTGTTACACAGCAGTCAAAAAATACCCCAGTCAGGTGTGATAGGAATAGCAAAGCCTCCACCTCACGGTTTGAGAGTGGTTGGGTTGATGCTTGTGTTGCCCACTGACGATTGCTAACTTCCCCATGGCAACCGCATCTGCTTGCTCTGCAGAGGAACACAAGTATAAAATATCTGAGCAGCCCTTAACTGCAGTGCTTTTGTCCCATGTGCAAAACAGCAGCTTGTGTGCTTTGTCTGTGCCACAGCTCCCCTGGACCTGCCGTGGCTGGCCCTCACTCACATGCTGCTGCCTGCCTCATTCTCCACTCTTCTGGGAACAACTCCTCAACTACGCTCTCATGGCTGACACTGGTCCACAAGAAAAGCTACTGACGAGCTTTCTGTGCATTAAGAATTTCACCAAGAAAAGACCAAAGCTGAGCCTCAGCCTTCCACCCTGCACAACAACTGCAAACAAGAGCAATCAAGATACAGAGAAGGTCCAGCTCCCACCTTTCCTCCCAACACCAAGGCAAGCATACTTAAACAAAACCCCTTCCTCCTCACAAGCAAGCATTTTGTCACCAGTAGGGAACAATCAAAACCAGGGCTGCAGAAAGGAGGACAGGTAAGTGCTATAGTACTGCCACAAATTACAGTCTCACCAATATGTTAGAATTGAGTCTTAGTTTCATCTGGATTTGGTCTCTCCTGGAGAGCAAGAGATAGCAACAATAAGCAGTGTGAGGTTCTTCTCACCATCTCAGCATCTTCCATCTCGAGGTGAGAGGGAAGGTCTGCAAGCTACCATGTAAACACCTAAGACTGAAGGACATCAGGGAAATCTTCCTGAAAGGTCAGGATGAAATAGGACCCCTAACTTTTCCCTTAGTGGGAAATGCACACATGCCCAGGAACGTGCACCAAAGTGCTGGAAGAAAATCAGCCAGTAGTTCCAAAGAGGGGGGGGAAGAGCAGCAAATTTTCCTATGGGGACAAGTAGGGAACAGATAAATCAGTGGTTTCTCATCAAATTCTGATGTTACAGACTTAAGAGCCATGGTGCAGCTAAGAACATGTCTTAGGCAGGCCTGTGAATCCACGTGACTGTGCTGCCACTCAGCTTCCACTGATGCTTCACAGGACACAGGCCAGTGATGGGAGCAGCAGGGGACAAGGCTGTCCTAGTGCCAAAGGAAGTACCTGGATAGTGATGGTTCTCTTTGCACTGTCTGTCTGCAGATGGATCTCCATCTCAGGCAGGGCCTTCCCTTCTGCCATCAGCCGATGCCGCAGCTTCTCCAGCGCATCGCTGCCGTTGGAGATCAGCTCCCGGATAAACACCTGGGGATGAGACACAACCCGACAGTGCCACCTGGCCCTGTCCACTGCATGGGATTCCAGTGACCTGGGAACTCGTTGCCTACTCACAAATGAATTGCCAGCTCACCACAAAAAGACCTGTGCTGCCCATTATCTGAACTCAGGAGGCTCTAAGGCTCACAGAGCCACTTGGCCACACCTACAAATTCTTCTGAAAACATTTGCAAGGCGTATTCAGAAAATGTGGTTCAGGAAAGCATGACGTGAGCAGCATAGAACTGGCTGGGAAACTGAGCAGGAGCTCTTCCAGCTCTGCAGTTCTGGATGTGCACCCTGACAGACAGGGCTTTGCCAACAGCAAATCCACCAGAGAGTAGTGGGTGCCTCACCTCCTTCTCTGAGTACAAGGAACGGGCAACAATGTCCAGCAGTTTCTTTGTTTCAGCCTGAAACTCATGTTTAGAGGCTGTGCCTAGAATAAAATCACAAACACACCTTTAAGGCATTTCACCAGGGTCCTCTTGGGAAGAAAAACAAAACTACAGTCTTACCATGTGCTTCGGCTTCCCCTGAGGGAAAGTCTATCTATAAGCACCTGTGCCCAGAAAGTCTTCCTCAGAAAGAATAACACTACAAAACGTCTGAGCTGAAGTACCATCCTTGGCCTTTTGAAAATAAGCATTTCTCCTGCTGGAAGCATTAGAGAACCCTGAAGCAACATGGGAGAGCCAAGGGTCAGACACTATCTCTTCCATGCCTTGCTGTTACATTCCTCAGTGCCGAGGCAAAGCTGGGGTGTGACAGCAGCAGTGCATCAACCCTACTGCAGGCTGCACAGCCTGGCAGCCTCAAAAGTACCTGCCTGAAAAAACACAGGAGCATGGAGTTAAGATGCTATTCCTGTGCTCAGAAATAGCTCACGTGGCTTTACTTTAGAGCACCTCTCTGTGGAGATGTGCAAAGCAATTCATTCCAACTAAAAGACTGACACCAGGATTCTCATTAGACCTTCATGATCTACAGCAATGACTTGGGACAAAAATGTCTCTTTTAAAGCAATTCTAGTGCCCATGGAGCCTCTGCATATATGCATGAGCATCAATTGCTTGGGTAAGCCCACAGGTGCAATATCTCCCTGCAGTTCTGATGGCCTCCTTTTTCAGTAGCAGCCATTCTGACTGACATCTCCCAGTTTTGGGGAGGTGACGCTAAAATAAAGATTCTAACTGCAGCCTTCCAGCAAGGATGTGATGACCAAGACCTGTTCCTCCTTCACATTCACCACTGACAAGGGTTCACCCTCGCAGGCAGGGCACAGCAGCACCCAGATCTTATCCCCCATCTGCCTGTGCTCCAAGAGTGCTCCCATAAGACCCTTGAGTCCACGCTGACCTTGGACATTCTCCGTGTTGCTGATGATGGTGTGCAGGGGCTCCTCTTCCTTGCTCTCTGCAGTCTGTGTGCTGTACATCCGGACAGCAGGAACGCCGGCGGCCCGAACATTGTACCAGAGGCACCCATGATGCAGTATTTGTCTCTGGAGACATGCTGCTTCTTTTGCTAGAAGACACAATTGGAGGCATTTCAGTACAAATCACAAATATCAGCAGCAGGAGCACTCTTAAAAGGTCCCGCTTGAGCAATCCCATGGGAAGTTACACTGTCCCAGCAGGATTGAAGTTCCCTCACAATCAAATAGCCACCGCTTCCCACTGGCACTGCCTTCACTGCACAAGAGAGGCTTCAGGCTGTCTCTTCTGAATTCTAATTCTAGCCAGAAGATGACAATTGGCAGCTTTCACAAGGACTTAGCCTGTGAGGAAGAGGCAGTCTACAGCACCTATTGCTGCTACCTGGCCACGCTGAAGACAACAGGGAACACCAACTGCCACATTACCACCAGTGAAAACACAACATCCTGGTGCAAGAGAGGCTGCCTGAACCTCCCAGAGATGCCTCTGCTGCACACACAGCTTCTCTGGATGCTGTGTTAATACTGACCAACAGGCAGGGCTCTATGCACCCAAATCTACCTCCATCTGCTCACTCTCACCCCGCCAAGAGTAACCAGCTCCTTTACAACAGGCTCCCTCCACAACAAACTCCAAACAGATCCATTTAGCTCGGCAAACATTTGGCTCTTGACTTTGCAAGCACAGGTAACAGAGCACAGGGATCACATCCTTCAACAAAGACAGCTTTGGGAGAAGCAGCACACACAGCAACAAAGCCATCAGCAGAGAAAACAAGAGACAGGGCACAAGTCAAGGACTGGGATTCCCAGCTCTCCTCCTTCCGTTGTGCTCAGGTGAGCTGAACACTTTGCTGAAGGGTGAAACAAACCCAACCTTAGTCACAAAAAGACCAACTCCAGCACTACCTAGCCCTGTACAAAGCCGGTTACTTGCAGCAAGACTGGCCTGTGCCAGAATGAGAGCCTGGAGGGTGCAGAGCTGAACACACACTGGGGCTGGGGACAGGCGGTGACTTAGCTTTCCCCAGCCCTACAAATAACAGGCCTGTTTTGGGAGGCAGGAGTGTCCATGCTGGCCTGGGCAAGGTTGGGCAGAATTTGAGTATGCACCATAAAGGGCTCGAAGCTGTGACAGGCCCAGGCATTTCTCACAGCTCACTGTGCTTGCAGCTTGTTCCATCAAGTAAGGAACAACCACAGACCTCCAAGAGACATATTTTCTTCAGATAAACAGGGACAAAACCACCCAAAGGCTGAACTGAGAACCACTGCATGGTGAGAGATCCTGAAGCACACCTGTGACGTCCCTGGAGGCCATCCACAGCCCTCCAGCCCAGGTGTTCTGCTGGGAGAGAACCCTCCAGAAGGCCCCTTCACCTTGCCATAGCCCTTGAATGAACTCAGCATCCCAGCCCTTTCACCAACACCCCTCGTTGTCCTCCAGGTCATCTTGGGAGGTCTCAGGGTCCCTTCAGAAGTGCTCTGCAAACCTCTTGCCCACCTTAGCAGTACCACCAGTATGGTCATTGAGAACAGGTCTTGCTACTCCAGACCATAAGACTAGGCTCTCACTCACTCTGGATGAGGTGAACACAAACCCCTGAGCCAGTGCTTCTGGCTCCTGCATCTCATCCCCATGAGCTGATCGAGGATGCTGTCAGTCCTCATTCCTCCTCACAAAAAGCTTTGAATCAATATCTACTTCTCCAGCCAGAAGCTTGAATTACTCCTCAGTCAGTCTGCCCTTAAAGGAAAGAGACCACAAATAGTTCTTAATGCATCTGAACACCTCCCACACGCATAACTGTTCACTCTCTGCGTCACAAACAGCTCTGCCGCATTACCACAGGACGAGGTCTTCAGCTGCCGCCCGCCTGCCTCAGCTGGGCTCAGCTGGGAGAGCAGTGAGCAGAGCAGCCCGGCTGGATGGAGCAGAGAGTGGCACAGCACTCGCTCTGTGGCTGTCCACATGGCCAGCTTCAGACAGGGCCTGAGGCAGCCCAGGGTTCACATACTTTACTTATGTGTTTACACTTCTGATGCTCATCTTAAGGTAGACAGTGTGGGATGCTCTGAAAACCCTGCACTTGCTTACAAGTTTCCCAAACAGCAGAAATAAGAGAGAATTTTCACAGAATCACAGAATCAACCAGGTTGGAAAAGACCTTCAAGATCATCAAGTCCAGCTTATCACCTAACACTTTCTAATTAACTAAACCATGGCACTAAGTGCCTCATCCAGTCTCGTTTTAAACACCTCCAGGGGTGGTGACTCCCTCACATCCCATTCCAGTGCCAATCACTCTTTCTGTGAAGAACGTCTTCCTAACGTCTAGCTTAAACCTGCCCTGGTGCAGTTTGAGACTGTGTCCTCTTGTTCTGTCATTGGTTGTCTGGGAGAAGACACCGACCCCCACCTGGCTTACAACCTCCTTTCAGGTAGTTGTAGAAAGCAATGAGGTCTCCCCTGAGCCTCCTCTTCTGCAGGCTGAAAGAGGATTTTGCTCCATCCTGGACTCTAGGATCCCAAAATGAAACCAGCAGCAGCTTCATGCTAACCTTAAGGCCACCTCTTCAGGCAGCAAGGCCCTGGAGCCACCAAGCAGGCCACCCCCAGGCCCATGACCACTGGCTAGCTCTAGAACAGCCATTTACAACCTCTGATACATCCATTTCTTTGCCTCTTTACCTCTAAAGCGCAACAATAAATCATTGCCCATCAACTCACAAGTTATTTTTGTATTTGTGTAATGCTTGGGCTCATCATCTTTAATTAACAGCCAGGTAGAGACAAAGTTCATTAAATGCAAGCTGCAGCTTCTTCAGCTCCTTTGTCTCCTGCAGAGCCCTTGGCTTGGCCAGCGGGGAAAGGCTCCTGGCAAGTCTGGGTATAAAACCACAATTACCAGCACATAAAAGCTACTGAGGAAGTGTCTGCCGAGCTAACAGGGTAAAGAAACACCCATTAGGAGCCTACTGCTAAGACTGAGATAAGAAAGGAATGGGTCTTGTCCTGGCTGCCCCAATGTGCTGGGGCAAAGCAGGTCTTTTTCTGTCAGGTTAATCAAATGCTGAGCTCCATCAAACTCTGCCTGGCATCATGGCCCCACATGCACTGTCAGAGATGGCAGACACCCACGCTGCTCTCCAACTTCCAGTTCTCTCTGAATCCTACGGGATTCTCTGCGTACATGGCCTTGGACACAGGGAACACACCAGGGGCCCTTGGTCTCAGGGGCTCCTTTCAACCCAGGCACCAGAATGTCCCAGGATGACAAAGCAACTCCACCAAAATCACAGCCTCTCCTGGAAGACGGCTGCCAGGAGAGAAGCGGATCGTCAGGAAGACATTTGGGGTGGGGAATCGAGCACAAAGCAGCAGGCAGCTCAAAACAAAGAGAAGAATTTGGGTCAGCAGAAATTACCATAATAGCTTGATCACTGTGCAGTCGTCAGCCCGAGGACACGCCTGCATAGAAGAGCACTTGCAACAGTCTGCTTCCAACTCACATCTCGCTAGCAGCAGTCTGCTTCTAACTCACATCTCACTAGAGGAGAAGGCTTTTGAGCTGGGCACCAGGTCCTGGGAGAAGAGTCCTTGACTGATCTACTCACACCAGCACATCCCCCAGAAAAACCTGCATCACCTTTGGCACTGCCAGAGCCAAGAGACAATACTGCACAGCCAAAGGGAAAAGATGGCTTACCCCAAAGCCTGAGGTGCAGGCTTACCACCTGCACCTGAGTAAAGGGAAACAAGCTCCTGCCTCTCCTGCTTTACTTCCACTCCACACAGCTTATGCTCACCACTTTTTTCCTGATGGACCTGGGCAACAGGATGACAGACAAAACTCTGCTTCTGCACACCTAACCCATTGGAGGCACACAGCTTCTTCCTCAGTCACAGACATAAGAAGTCAATGAGGATTTCCGTGGTGGAAGAAGTGAACTGCCCAGACAGACTCAAGTGGCACTTGGTGGCACAATAAATCTGACAGTGTGACCCTGATAGTGACCATATTTGTCACATGATTTCCTCTGTCATATAACCCACAGGGAAACCACAGACCACACTGACAGCCTCCAAATCTGCCCATTAGGAGCCAGACAACAGATAAAGAGGCACTGAGCACAGGACATGCTGCTCACAGATAGAGGCAGGAAGCTCCTCACCGTGCCTCAGCTACTGACAGCTCCTGAGCATGTGTCCTGACCCACAGGCTCCAGCCTTGGTAAGACAGCACAGCCTGGAACCCAGACCTCAGGGTTCAGAATTTCTCAGCCCTCAGTCATGTCAGCTCTTAGGTGAAATCCTGAGGGCATCTCTGGGAAACACAAACCCTCTGGGCTCATCTATCAGGTAATCTGGAGCTGGAGCAGCCAGAGAACAGGAATGCCAACTTCTGCTGCTCCTTTCCCAGCACCCAGCTGACCTGTACATGCTGTGTAGCCTACATGTGCCAGGACATCGACCTGGATATGCTATATGCTCTGTATGAGCCAGATGAGCCTGTATGTGCTATGTAGCCCGGATGTGCTAGTAGGTTAACTTCAACATGCTGTGCACCCTACATGAGGCAGGAAACAAAACTGGACCTGTATGAACGAGGACAACAACCGAGACACCTCACATAATGCCAGGAGACGAACCTGAACACGCTATATGGCCCGTATGAGCCGACAGGTGAACCCGGATGTGCTGTATGAGACGATCATGCTCTGTGCCCCGTATGAGCCAGGAAACGCACACGAACGCACTACACGACCTGAAGCAGCTACGTGCCCTGAGCCAGGCGATGACCCTGCGCATGCGACACACCCTATATAAGCCATGCGAACTCCTCCCTGAAGGAGGGTTGGGCGCTTACAGTTGTCGGTCACAGAGGTAGTTGGGCTCTGGCAAGCGGCCGCCCAAGCTGGCGGTCAGCACCAGCCGGCACTTCACTGCCCGCCTTTCTCTTCCGAAGGCCTGCTCTGCGGCTGGGCCCAACCGAGTGAAGTCCCGCTGCGTGTACACACACGGCCCCGGGGAGTCACCGCTCCCCAAAGACGGCATATCCCCAGGGAGACGAAAGACCGCGCCGGCCAGGGGTGCTGCAGCCTCAGGCCGAGCCACAGGGTGCTCGAGCGCCCAGCCGCCGCCTCAGACCGCGGGAACTCCCTCTCGCCTCGAGCCGCCCTCCCCAGGCTTCCCTCTCCTCCCCGGGCCTACGGCCCCCCAGGGCCCGCCGGGCTCGGTGCAGGCTCCCGCCCGCCCGGTCACGAGGGGTGAGGTGCGACGGGGCCGGCTCAGCTCACCTACGGCCACCCGCGGCCCGACACCGGCCCCGGGGCGCAGCAGAGCCGCAAGCCACCGCCCCCGCCGTACAGCCGCCGCCATGCCGCGCGCTCCCCGCCGGCGCCCGCTGATGGCGTCACGGAGTCCGGTGCGCGCGCGTGACGCCGCTGCCTCCTCAGGCCGTGGCCGGGGTTGGTCCGGCCCGGAGTGCCTGTTCGGGCCCCTTGGCTCCAGCGTCCTAGCGGGCCGAACTCCCCCGGCTGGGTGCGCGCACATGCCTCGTCCCCACGGCGCGAAGTGCGGCCCCGGCTCCTCGCGCCCCCAGTGCCGGTGTCGTTTCTCACCACCCCTGTCAGGTGTTTGCCCTCGGGCCGAGGCCCTCTGCCCGAGCGCTTGCAGAAAACCCGTCTCTGGGGGCCGGTTCGCAGCTCTGTCGCGTCGACTCCCTCCTCTCGGCGCAGCCTGACCTCCGTCAGCACCAGCGAAGCAGACTGCAGGCAGCGCCAGGGTCTCTTTCTGCTGTGGCTTTTCAAGGCCCTCTTTGTGCATCTTACAACAGAAGTAGTAACGCTGAGTCCAGGACACCACTTAGAAACCTTTCCTCTTTTGGTGGTTAAAAATCTCATGTTTATTACACCCAGAGGACCTGCTAGCAACGGGAAGCCAGAGAGGTTGTACAGCTACCCTCCTCTCCTCACACGGACACCCATGGGGGTGTCTCGAGGCTAATGACAGGGTATTTGCTTCAGGGAGCCCATTTCGTGCTAGAGGTTGTGCCAGGAGCTCAGGGTAGTTTCACCCAGCTTCTCCCCAGACGGGGCTGAGGACACACGAAAGCCTTGCACCAGGCTGGAGCTGCCCTTAGGAGGGCCACAGTGCCACACTTTGGCCAGGCTCCTCTACTTGACTTGGGCCTGCTTGTATATTCCCTCCTTTTCCATTTATCTGAAGTTCCTTATCACCTGGGGGGCAGCCAGAGTGTAGATCATCAAGATGTAAAGGGATGAGGTACTCGAGGAAGGCTGTGGATGGGGTGAGGCAAGAGAGAAAACAAACTGCTCTGCTGAGAGATGAATTTGGAACGTGGGTGAAAGCAAAGCATGGCCTCAACGAACAGCAGAGCTAAAAATAAAAACTAAGCAGGTCTCATTTCAGCGAGCACTAACCACTACCAGAGATCACAGCCTTCAGGAGGGAACCATGGCCACCTGAGACAGCTCCATCAGCCCCAGGCTGGGGGGGAGCTCGCTGGAGAAGCCACATGTGCCATTCAGTCGTGCAACCTGGCTGTGGGCCTCTGCTGATCCACTTGCACGCAGAGGAATTTCTGCCGTGCTGGATGTTACGGATTAGGTGCCACAAATGCATTTGTATCACTCAAACTGCATTGCCACCTGGAACCAACCCCAGCCTCTTCTTGAGGTTCCCTCTGCTGTGGCCAGTCCCAAAAGGACTTGTGAGCCCCTTTCAAACACTTACATCCTGCAGCTGTGTGCATTGCTGCCTCCATCTGACTTGATGCCACAGCACTCTGCGGCACAATACCACATCAGAGCTCGCATACCCGCTGTGAAACACCTGAGTCCTCCTCCTGCCATGGATGTGCTTTGACCGTTCAGCCATGAAGCATGTTCCTGACTGAGGACTGCAGGGGCTCTGGTGCAGACTTTCCCCTCTGTCCAGGCCCACGTCGATGATTCAGCACTTGGCACTGACTAGATCCAATTGCTGCCCTGGCAGCATGGTGCAGGTGGCAGAGACGTCCCAGCTGCAGAGAGGAAGCAGAGAGGAAGCTGGCCCCTGCACAGTGTCCTCTGCTGTGGTCCTCCAAGTTCAGTGGCTGCTCCATCTTCACTGCATTGAGAAAATCAAGGACTGTGACTCTCTTTGAGAGCAGCACTTGGTGCACACCCAGATCACCTGTAAGCCCTTAACTGCCGTCATGTGCTGCTGCCAATCTGCAGGAATGTTTTGCTGTTATGGCTGTGGACAAGGGCCACTGCTGGCTTCCAATGGGGTTCCTGTCCCCAGCTCTTTGGCACCTGTTGCACCCCTGGCAGAGGGCTCCTTTCCCTTGGCCCACTGCTGTGATCACTCTTACCCTTTTGCTCCAGTGTATCCATGTGGAAGACCAAAGCAGAGAATGCTGAGGGCATATTTCTGGCCTGATGAGATAGCAAGGAGCAGCTGAGAAAGTGAAGTTCATCTGGTGTGTCTGTGGCAAAAAGAAACATCTTGCAGCCTGCTGTGGTGGCACTGTTGGGAGAAGGCAGGAGAGCTAGCAGCAGAGTGGAGCATGGCAGAGAGCTGAAGTGAAGAGCAGAGGGCCAAGCTGTTCAGATTTAATCACTGCCACCTCCTCCAGAATTCACTAAGGGGAGCCTGGTAGCCACCCCTTGTGATGAAGATCCTGCACCAACTGCCTTATCAATTCTCATTTCTGGGATGCTGTTCTTTATCAGCAATACCTCCCCCATCCAAACGCAGGCAAAGACCAAGGACCTGAAAAATGAGATGCTCATCTAGTCTTCAAACATGCTGAATTTCCTCTTGACACCCAAAAAGGACCAAAGTGCAGCCTTCTGAAGCTGCAGGGGCTGTACACCAAACCCAGCCTCTCCTCATCTCCAGCTCTGCATGTCCCTTCTCTCTGGTAAAATACCTGCTGTAATCTAAACTGCTCCAGCAAGCTGGGATTATGACAGCTCAATCTGTCCCTCACTCCATGTTCTCTCCACATACTTCAGGTTGTACTTAAAACACTCCAATACTTGCTTTCCATCAGGCTTTTTCTCCACTTTTCCCCAGGAGCAGGAACCCAAATGAGCTGCCGCCCGAGGGCCACCTCTGCGCTTCAAGCGGGACTCTGCTTATCCACATCCGGAAGCGGTGCCGCTGGTTTTAAAATGGAGGCTACTTAAAAGGTATTAGTGAGACTGAGCACAGTTATCTTAGTCCTGCTGTCAGGCTCCGCTGATCCCAGCAGGCAGCAGCCAAGGGGAACCATCCTTCAAACCAAGCAATTTTACCAGCTTTTATTAGAAACACCAGCACATTTTGTTTCCTCTTTTTGATCACAAATATAGTATTTTTCCTCTTTTTTTAAGTACACAGCATGAGACACAGCATCAGGGCTTCCCCTCTTTTGGTTTTTGTTCTTTTTTTTTCCTTTACAGCAATTTCTTTTGGACAAGCTCTGGGTTAGTGTTCATTGACCTCACCCCAGCCCCAAATATTGACATCTTGAATTGCTGAAGACACATGGCGTGGGCAGATGAATCCGATGGCAGTGAAAAAAGGTACAGCAGGTCAGAGTTGGCAGGGAGGATTGAAGCAAGAGACCATCTACAGTTAAAAGGAGCCACGCAGCATGTTCACACGCTGCTCTTCACAGCATGGGGATAAAAGTGCAGATAAATCATTTGCTATTCTCCCCCAAGCCCCACAGCGCCGTTCCTGGGAGCAGGTGAGGCTGGAGGGAATGCTGACTCCAAGTGGAACGCCACGTGTGCCCGGTGCTCCCTGCTGGAGTGGCAGCTGGGCCGGACAGCGGCAGGCCAAGTTTACCGCCAATCTCACCAGAGAGAGGCCTCAAGGTCTGAGCGAAGGTGCTGGAGGCTGGCTGGAGCTTTGAGCTCACACCTAAGCTGGGAAAAGCTTCCCTGGACGCTTTAACTCCAAGGAAGCAATTCACTGAAAGAGGGTTGGGGAGAGGTGTCCCAGGGCCATGGTGACAGGATATGAAAGGGAACATGGACATGATTTCTTATTTTTTATTCCACAGAAAACCCTCAAATCTAGACTCAGAGTTAACAGCAGAAAAATAGTGTTAAAGTCAATAGGTTCATATTTACTGTAGACTAAATAAATTAGCCTAGAATTAACTTGATACTCTCTATTTCCCTCTCCTTGGTGATCCTTCTCTAAAGTAGCGCAGTTTGTAAAAAGCAACGGCTAGTAAATAATTTATTCCAGTTAACCCTTTATGGCTGAACGCCTCCAAATACTCCAGCTGTGGGCACCACTCCACTCCCCTGCCTCCTCTCCTCTCCCTGCAGAGGGAAGCTCTCGCTACCGGGTATTGGAAACCAGACCCTCTACCTAGGAGTTGCTGCAGGAACGGTGCTGCTCCTAGGGCTGGTGTCCGGCTGGGTGTTCATTGCTATGTCTTACAAAGAACATGATCGAAAAAAATAGATAAATAAATTAAAAAAAACCCAAAAAAACAACAAACCCAAAACCAAAACAACCAACAGAAAAACCAACCCCACCCAAACAAACCAGGAAAAAAAAAAAAACCTTAAACATTCTTACATGGATTTTTTTTTTTTTAAAGAACAGAATACATGTTAAAAACTTCCGTAATTTATATCAATTTTAAGCAATACTTTATATACAATGGAAAAAAAAAACCAAAAACAAAAACCCAAAGTAAAAGACATGCATAGTCCAAATACAATGTTGAAAACAGCATTTTTTTCATAAACAAAAAAACCCCAAACACTAAGTGTTAATACCATGTACATGGATTCAAGAAGGACCACCTTTTTTTTTTTTGTCTGTTGCACACAGTTTATTTAACAATATGATATTATAAGTAAGAAATGAGTTTGTCGGTTTGTGTTTCTGTTGTTTGTTGTTTTCTGGTTTGTTTGTCTGTTTTTACCATTCTATACAGTGATTGAATCTTCTTGGATTTTTTTTTTCCTCTTATTTATAGTAATTATAGAGCTTGCATGATTTACACTAAGAATTGCTTCTCCTCATTTCAAGTTTCACACAGAAGAAAGAAAGAAAAGAATGCTTCTTCTCTATTCAAATCAGCACGGCCTAAGAGTGATCATCCCTAGTTGTATTTTTTTTATTCTTTTTTTTTTTTTTCATCTAAAAACCAGTTTGTTTGTTTTTTTTTTTTTTTTTCTTTTTTTTTTTGTTAAACAGCAATTCTTTCTTCCACGGGTGGGAAGCAGCAGTTCCATCTAGGATTCAAAACAACCCAGATGTCTGAATTTTCAGTACAAAATGTCCAAGAACATGAAAAGGAACAACAATTGGGAAAAAAAAAAAAAAAGAAAAAGAAAAAGAAGAAAAAAAAAACCAAAAACAAACTCAAAAAATAAAANTTTTTTTTTTTTTCATCTAAAAACCAGTTTGTTTGTTTTTTTTTTTTTTTTAAATCAGAGAAACAAAGCAACAATTTCTACATCTGCAAGACAAAGAGGGGGTTGGCGCTGGCCAATGTGTGGTGATGTGTGCAAGAGTCACTTCCTATCCTCCCAAGGGGTAATACTTCAAACGTCTGCAGAGTTCACTATAGAAAAACAAATCTTCCAGCAACGTGGCAAAGTTGCTGGGGCTGACATTAGAAGGTTGCATTATTTCATTATTTCAGGAAACAGTTTCTGAATATTACTTTTTGTCTTTTTTTCTTCTTTTAAATGCAACTGTTTAAAGTCTTGAAAATACAAATAAAAAATATTGAATATAATGAAGTTGGTTTCCCCGCACCTCCCGTAGCCCACCCCTCCCCGTTAAAAAAAAAAAGTCAGCAACAAAAAAAAAAAAGAAAAAAAGAAGAAGAAAAAAAAAAAGGAATAAACAAAAAAAAACCCCCCAAAAAACAACCCCCACAGAAGAGATATTTTTAACCGCCTGGCTTTAACAAAAAAATATATTCTTTGTATTGTTTGTTTTTTTTTTTTTTTTATTGTGGTTTTCTTTTTATTGTGGGGTTTTTTTTCTTCTTTGTTTTTTTTTTTCTCCTTTTCTTCTTTTTTTTTCCTTTTCTTTGTTTTTTTTTTTTCTTTTCCTTTTTGATTTTTTTTGTTGTTTTTTTTTTTTTTTTCTTTTTTTTTTTGTTAAACAGCAATTCTTTCTTCCACGGGTGGGAAGCAGCAGTTCCATCTAGGATTCAAAACAACCCAGATGTCTGAATTTTCAGTACAAAATGTCCAAGAACATGAAAAGGAACAACAATTGGGAAAAAAAAAAAAAAGAAAAAGAAAAAGAAGAAAAAAAAAAACAAAAACAAACTCAAAAAATAAAAGTGATGCTCCCATAATGCTACAAACCCTCCACAAATTTTTCTAGCGTGTCCCCGGTGGTGTCACCGACCAGAGACAATTCGTTAGACAACGCACTCCTGCTGGGGGTGTTTAGTTGTGGAAGCATTGCACTCTGTTCGGGGTTGCCCAAGTGTCCCTGATCCATGGAGCTAGCCATAGTAACTGCAAGTCCTGGGTGGGGGGAACCAGTCTGGGGAGAGACGTGGTGCGGCGACGGCTGGGGCTGTATCCGGGGTGACGGGCTGGAATGTGGCGGCTGGGACTGGGGACGGGGAGACTGAACGGGTGCCGGGGAGCGCACCTGGTTGCTGAGGGAGGTGGCGATCTGCTGGCCCGGGAGATGAGACGCCTGCGCTTGTCCTGAGAGCATGTGCTGCTGTGGGCTCATGGGGTTGGGCTGCCCGGGGGACCCTATCTGCTGTTTCATCTGCTGCTGTTGCAGGATCCGCTGCTGCAGCGCTTGCTGGATGTTGGGGGTGCCATCGGCTCCCATGCCGGGCTGGCCCATCTGGTTCAGCTGTCCCATCTGAGCCATCTGTCCCATGGAACCCCCCTGTATCGAGAGGTGCTGCTGCATCCGCTGCTGCTGCATGGCCTGAGGGTACCCTCCTGGTCCTTGCGGCTGTTGGAACTGGTTGTGTCCCGCCATCCCTCCTGCCATGCCAGCCCCTCCTTGCTGCTGCTGCTGCTGCTGTTGCTGCTGCAGTAGCTGTCGCCGCAGGATCTCTCTATACTGTGGGCTCATGTTGGCCATGCTCGGGTTGTGTCCGGGGTTCATGATGTTGATCGCTTGTCCCTGGGGGTTCATAGCTCCGATCCCTTGCTGCTGGGGAGGAACGCTGGGTCTCTGCACTCCTGCCTGCATCGCATTCATGTTCTGCAGCCCTGTCTGGGCATGCATGCCCGGCTGCTGCATGCCAGTCTGTGGCTGCTGCATCCCCGGCTGGGGCTGGATGCCCGCCTGCGGCTGCATCCCAGGCTGATTAGCCACGTATTTAGCTGTTCTTTGCTTTATAAAAGCTGCCATAAGCTGAGGGTTGGATTTAAGGATATTAAGAACCTGCTGTTGCTGCTGCGGAGAACTGGGTGATTTCAAGGTCCTCAGTAAGTCCTGAAGTGCGTTTGGGGGGATGCTGCGTGGTGGCTGCTGCACACCTGGCATCCTTGGTCCAGCCACGGCTTGTGGCGTGGCCATTGGCATGACTGGCCTGGCCATGCCGGGCTGCATCGGCTGCTGCTGCGGCATCGGGGGTGACTGCCACTGTCCCGGCTGCATGTTGGACATCACTGGCCCACCAACAGGGTTGGGCCGCGGTACATTCATGCTGACCTGCTGCATCTGGTTCACTGAACCCACCGATGGGTTTACTAGCCCTGGGCGGCCAGGAGGCAAACCATTATTGATGTTGTTGACCCTGTAGAGCTGCTGCTGCTGCTGGGCAGCTTCTCTCTCGATCTGCCGAGCTGCTTCCACAGCAGCTGGCGGAGGCTGAGACGGAGGTGGAGGCGCGGAGACCGGGTTTGCAGGTTTTCCTGTAGAAACAGTAGTAGGGGGCTGAGTTCTGGAGACGCTGGGGAAGCCAGCCGGTGACATACTTACGGGGGACGGCTGGGGCTGGGGAGGAGGCTGTGGTGTTTGTGGTGTACTTGGCTGCTGTGTGGGGGTACCAGGCGTTGCTGAGGTAGGAGAAGGCAAACTTTGCTGAGGCACGTTTCGGGTGTTCATGGTAGCCATCCTTCTGCGCATGAGCTGAGCCTGCTGCAGGCGATGCTGGATCTGCTGCTGGCGGAGTTTGTGTTTGATATTGAGACAGAATGGCACGGGGCATTTGTTCTCTTGGCAGTGTTTGGCATGGTAGCAGCAAAGAGCTATGAGCTGTTTGCATACTGGACAGCCACCGTTGGTCTTGCGCTTGCAGCCCTTGGTGTGCTGGACAACCCGTTTCATCTTCTGGCAGGATGGCAAGGAGCAGTTTGCGTTGCGGCACTGACAGGCGTGGACAAGGGACTGAATGCAGCGCTGGATGCTCAGCCGGCGCGACTCCTGGGGGCTCTTTGACTGTTGCTCTCCTTGGCTGTTGCTCTCATCATCCAGACCCAGGCCCCATTTAACCATCTTGTGGTCATGGCTCTTAGTGTTGTAGCAGTTAATGCAGAGGTCGTAGTCCTGAAGGCAAAGAAAAACCCAGAGTTCAGCTGTCTACAAAGCACTTAACCAAACCAGGCAAAGAGCAGAAGAGTGACAGTGAGGCTGAGCGAGTCACTCTGGGTTTCAGGGGGTGCAAACACATGGAACAAATCCTAGAATGGGCTGGGTTGAAAGGAACCTTAAAGATCATCTAGTTCCAACCCCCCTGCCACGGGCAGGGAACAGTTTCTACTAGACCAGGTTGCTCAAGACCCCATTCCAACCTGGTTTCAAACACTTCCAGGCTTACAGTCTCCACAACTTCTCTAGGCAATCTGTTCCAGTGACTTGCTCCCTTCATGGGCAAGAATTTCTTCCCTGTACCTAATCTAAAGCTCCCCTCTTTTAGTTTAAAGCCATCAATCCACTGCACGTCCTTGTGAAAATCTCCCTCTCCAGGTTTCTCACAAACTCTGAACACTGGGTGTGTAGTAATGCTGGAGTGTTTCAGAGCACTGAAAAGACCACCAGCAGGTCTCCCTGAAGCCTTATCTTCTCCAGGCTGAACGACCTCAACTCTCTCAGCCTGGCCTCACAGCAGGAGGCTTCCACCCTCCTATCATTTCTGTGGCCTCCTCTGGCCCTGCTCCAACTTGTCCAAGTCTCTCCTCTGCTGAGGACTCCTGAGCTGGCCCCAACACTAAAGGTGGGGGGGTCTCAGCAGACCAGAGAGGCAGAGTATGTTGTAAAATCTCTAGAGTGACCTTTAAATGAAGCAGAAGTTTCATGCTCAGACACTCACCTGAAAACTGGCTCACTTCCCAGCTATTCACTGCCCTGTGCTTTTTTGCTGAAGGAGGGATACTTCCTTACATAGAAGTAATCAGAAGAAACCTAAGGCCATACCTCCTTCCACCACTTCATTCCCCTAGTGCACAGGATCCATTTCCTGCAGCCTTGCCTCAAGAAGCCCTGGTCAATGCTCTCCTCATAGGGATTAATTAAGACTTTTCCACCACATACCTGGCAATAACTTATAGTGTGAAAAACAGCCTGCACTTATTCCTTATTTTTCCCCTTTCCATTCAGCTACAGCCAGAGGTCATCACAAGCCCTCTGGAGGCCAAATTCTCCTCAAGTCGACCAGTATAACTCCATGCATAATTGCTCGCTAACACAGTTCAGTGGAAGTGATCCATACTGGTCATTAGCAGTATTGAGCCAGGTTAGGAAGCAATTAGTTAGTGTGATCTGAAGGGCAAGGAACCACTAATGCTGGGCCGAAGGGACGATGAATAGGAGTTGTGGTAGCTTTTTTCCTCATCTCTGTGGCAGCCTGGACACACCTGGTTGCACTCCTGACAGCATGAATAAAGCAGAATGAGAGCTGCCTGGCAGAAATACACTAACTTCTCTCATGGACATCTATTTTATGCAGATGAGACAGTGCCCTGCAGATTCAGATGAGGCTGATGTCATCACACTCTACCACCTAGCCCTAAAGAAGTTCTTCAAAAGTAAGTCAAACACTTGGTCTGTGCAGAGGAGCCACACTGAGATGAATGATGCAGCAGAAGCCATTCCACAGAATCACAGCATGGTGACGTGGGGCTGGAAGGGACCTCTGGAGATCATCCAATCCAGCCCCCTGCTAAAAGCAGAGTCACCTGCAGCAGCTTGCCCAAAATGACAATGTCCATCTAAGCTTGGAATCTCTCTAGAGGGGACTCCACAACCTCTCCAGGCAGCCTGCTCTGGGGCTTCAGCACCCTCATACCAAACAAGTTTCTCCTCCTGTTCAGACTGAACCGCCTAGGTTCCGGTTTGTGCCCACTGCCCCCAGTCCTGTCACTGGGCACTACTGACAAGAGTCTGACCCCATCCTCCTGCTGCCCAGCCTCTATCTCTTGCTGAGCATTGATCAGATCCCCTCTGGGACTGCTCTTCTCCAGGCTCAACAGCCCCAGGGCTCTCACAGCCTTTCCTTCTCAGAGATGCTCCAGGCCCCTCAGCATCTTTGTAGCCCTCAGCGTACTGAGAGGTTTCCATGTTAAGGAAATAGACACTTCTTCCAGAAGAAGAGGCAGTCACCTTCCCTTAAGGCCTCACAGCACTTCCACTAAGACAGGCTTCATTTGGAGGAACTTTGGGCAACAGAAAAAAAAAATAAATATCAAACTTGACTGCAGGGCAGGAGGGCACAGAAGATTGTGGTGACAGACACCTACCTCACAGACAGTGCAATGCCACCTTGTTTCCACATGATGTTTGCACTCATTGCACGTGTAGACAAAGCGATCCTGCCCTTGGGTGTGCAGTTCCACCAACATGCAGAGCGTGGACCACTTGGACCGGCGGAGTGAGGAGAACTCCCAGTGCTTGTCTCTGGCTAAGGTGAGGAAGGCATCTCGCCCATCCATCAGATCACAGCTAAGTAATGGATCAGGGTCCACAATGGGAGGCAGAGTGTTAATTACAGGCCCAGCATGTAAATGAATCACAAAAAAGACCTGCAGATAAACGAGGGGAACAAATAAACATCAAAGAGGTTAGATAATCTTGCGGGAGAGTGCCCATGGCCTGTTGCAGTACTGGTGTTCTACAAAGGTTATCTAATTAACTTAGTTTAGGCTAATCTCTTCCACCATGCTGTTACACAACAGGAAAGATCCCAGTGTAATCACAAGCTTTGCTCCTCTTGATTTTTCAGCTCTGAGTTCCATCCTGCCTGGATTTACAGGAATAAAACCTTGTGTTCAGGCAGTGTGTTTTGACAGTACCTCTTTATGCTTCTCCATAGTGGCATACAGCTTCTGGGACAGATCATTGGACACATTTGGCATGCTGGGTTTCTTCTTGTTAGCTCTGCTGATGCTGCTCTTATTCTTGTTGGTTTTTTTGTTGTTCTTCTTCTTGGCGTTTTTGCTGTCTCCCTGGCTTCCCTGCAATGAAGGCAGTGGAGGAAAAGACGTTACACTTTGTAAAGCCCTCTCCCATTCACTGTAGCTGAAAGGAAACACCTCAGCTGGCACCAACAGAGCTTGGTTCCAGCTCCTGCAAAACACTGTGTTAAATATATCCCACCTTCCAGGAAAAAGCCAAAGCCAATCTGGCAGGGAAATTCAAACACTGTTTAAAAATAGATTTTTCAAGTCTGCATATACATTAAATAATAATAATGACAACAATCATTCCTATATCACGCTTGTTTTTCTCCTCTTCCAACACTGCACTTCAACCTCTGCTGCTTGCTTTACAAACTCTCGCTGGTACTTGATAGTAAAATGAGTTACAAATAAAGTGGACTTTAAAAAAACTATCCAGAAGTGCAATATTTGGCTTTGTGGTGCATCTAGGGTTTCACATCCTTGCAGGAGCTCTCATGTGATGTTGGTTCACTTGTTCTCATTGAGTAAAACCTGAGCTAGTCACAGAGAAGAACAGGCAGGATTCAAAAGTAACAAAATACATTCTTCTCCATCCTGAAGACTTACAGCTGCTTATGAAACAACAACAACAAAAAATAATCTGCCCCCCAACCTTCACTTGTGCCCAAATTACAACAACACAGGCCACAGTGACCATACACTGAGTGTGAGAAGTGAGCAAAGAGAGCAAAAAATAGCAGATGATGCTATTTGGATGACCTGAGAAAACAGAAATAACTTTCAGACTTCTTGTGTCCTTGAAAAAGAGAAGCCCAAGCCCTCAGCAGGGAGCTCAGCACTCTAGAGCAGAAGCCCTCTCTAGCTGCCAGAACAGTGGTTAGCACAACATTCAAAATAAGCTGCTGAAACACTCCAATATATATTTTGATGTACACACGCCCAAGAAAGCTCGGTGAACACTATGTACAAGCACATACAGGATTTATTTATCCACAACCACATTTACTCAAAGAAAACAAAAATGTTCCACCTGAAGAGAGCAATTCTCTATGTGGGCTGTCGCCATGCTTCCATGCCATTAATTGGGCTGGGATAGGAATTCCCTGCCCAGTCCTGGGGTTTCTGTAACTAATTTTATGGCCCTTTGGACCAAATCTATTTGGAAATTAAAATTACACTGGTTTACAGGAAAGCAGAGGGAGCTCTAAGTGATTTGAAAGTGTTCAGAAACAAGCTACTCTATGTTCCTACTTTGCTTTCTTCACCCCAAAATTTTCTCACGCCCTGCTGGAAGTCAAGGATGCCCTCATTTGCCTATGTGCTCCATGGTATCACAGAACTATGGAATCATTGGGGCTGGAAAAGACCTGCAAGATCAGAGTCCAACCATTAACCCAGTGCTGCCAGGTCACAACTCCAACATGTCCCTTCAGCACCACATCTACACAGCTTTGAAACTGCTCTAGAGATGAGGACTCCACCACTGGTATGGGCAGCCTAAGCCAGACCTTGACAACCTTTTTGGGGAAGAAATTGTCTCTCCTGTCCAGCCTAAATCTCCCCTGAAGCAACATGAGTTCATATCGTCTCATCTTGTTGTTTGTTACCTGGGAGAGGAGACCAACCCCAACTTTGCTCCAACCTCCTTTCATGGAGCTGTAAAATCAGAGACTTTAACACTGAAACTCCGCAAGGAAGAACAGACAAACTTAGCTACTGGCATAACTTTTTTTTCTACTCCATTTTCTTATACTTGGTCAATTGTACAAAGTTATTTGGAAGCGTTTTAAGAAGCTGTGAGGTTGTTTCTGCACTGCTGCTTTTGACAGCATCTCACACAGCCAGCCAGGTTCGCCAGAGATGCCAACCACATGGTCAGTGACTGAGCCTTGTCCCTTCAGAAACATCTTCAACAACTTCTGAGTATTTACCACTTCTTTGGACTCCATTTAGGTGATACTCACAGCACATGATCACTTTTAAGTAGATTTCTCTCCACATATAATTTAGGTCTAAGAACTTCAGAAAAGACAGACAGATTCAGCACCATCTCAAAACAAACCAAAGTGTAAAGACTGAGATCCCCATTACTGGGCACAGTTTCCACCATATAGTGACACAAGTTCAGGTGGCTGCATTGAAGTTCTTATGCTTTTAATTTCACTCCTTTTCCTGAGCAAAGACAACACCTTCAGTGAGCTGGATGTAGATTTTGTTCCCTTGGTACCTCAAGTGACACCAATGGCATTAAGTTGCAACACAAGGATGCCAACAGCTAAGGCTGCACCCTCTCACTTTAGGGACAGCACTGGTCCGAGTTTATGGTGAACTCTTTTGGGCTTTCGAACACACCTTTTCCCCCATCTTAGATGCAAAGGTTTCTGCTGGTGTCTTCACTGGAAGGGCAGGTTCTGATTTATTGACAGTGATACCCATAGCAGAAAAGGACTACACCTGAATTCCAAACCTCCTCTTTTAATTACTTTCATTGACGTTATGTTTGTTGAAGTATTTCAGTATGGAAAACTAAATTCAGAAGGAGCAAGGTGAAAACTATTAACTTTATGAGTTCCATAACACACACAGTAACAAACTCTATTTGCTTTGAAGAAGCTGCTAAGGTTTAATAAGAAGGAACCTTCTGACACAGCAAAATTGATGGATTAAGGTCCATCACTGCACCTCCATCACACAGGATACACACTGTATGCAAAATTGTCATGGCATGGAAGCTGAATGCAGATTTTTCCCAGTTAAAGCTTTTGGTTCCACCTCAATCTTCCAGACTTCTACACCTTGTTTTCAAAACACCTAGCTGCAAATCACAAGCAGAAGTAGTCAGAGCATTTACAGATGAAAATCAAGACAGGAACAAAAATGAGTAATGAAATTCTGGCTAGACCTTTGTAAAAAAGTCAAGTTATTGGGGTTGTTTTGTTGGTTTTTATACAGAGAGAGAATGCCACTGAAGAAGCATCCACATCAGGGTTGGTATCTCACATTGATGCAAAGCCCGCAATAAATACTTTTAAATTTCAGCCTCCTGCTGTCACAAACAGCTGCAAAATGGAGCATCTTTCAAAATGCAAACACTGAGGTGATTTGTGAAGGTATGAACCAAAAGCCAAGTAACTGCAAGCAGGCAGAGCAATCATCATATAATCCAAAAGCAGCCTCACACATTCCACTGAGAACAGAGATGCTGAACTGACAGAACTGACTTCTGATTCTGTTAAAGTAAGTAACAAGCCACTGGTCTGTTTGTTACCTGAGAAGGAAACCAGGAGTGCAGTTAAAGGAGCCCTGACGTGCATGACCTTCTCTCGTTTGCTGGATGTGAGTGCTCTAATTTATTAAGCTTTGTGAGCCAGAAGCAGAGGATTGGAATTTAACTCACCTCTGTCGTTTCACTAGCTGCAGTACTTTCTTCCTTCTTTCTTTCCTCTTCCTCTTGCTCCAGCTCCTTAATGCTTTCTTCCAGCACATTAGGCCAGAAATCACCTTCAAAGTAAGGCAGCTCCTTGGCACTTGTCAGCCTGTCCTCAGTTGCTTGTTTGAAGATATCCTGTTGGGAATAAACCAAGAGCACTAAGAGAGCAGAGAACCGGACACAATCCAGTACTACCCTGAGTACACCTCACAACCTATGTCTTGCTCCTGGCAGGCCTCTTTTTCTGGGTGCAGCCCAAAACTGGCCTGGCAATGCTGGTAACTGCCCACCCCCTGCCTCCTATTAGACAGACAGCTCTGAGGCCCTCCTGAACCTCTATGACACGATCAGTTCATGCTCTTGACATGATGGGAGAGACTAATATATCCTTGGAGAATATAACAAACCCTCTCTGGTCATGACACCAATTAAAACCAAAGCCTACACCACTCAGCTTTTCCTGCACTGCTCCTGGATAAGAGCAGGAACTGCTCTAGTGACAGCAAGGGTGCCTCAACCAGCCCTTCCCCTTACAAATCCAAATCCTGCAAGCAGTGAGTGCGCATCTGGGCTGCGATGATAGGTGCAACAGGCCTGATAACTGCAAGAGTTGCTGAAGGCAACATTCAACGTCTGCACACAGTAATATCAAAGTCTGGTGGTGGTAGGGGGACTATGCACAGCCCGAGTCCTTCACTGACCACTGGCTGAAGCTCTGTGGACCAACTAGCCACAAAGTCTGGGGACCACTAAGAGGAACAGGTACCTTATCTAGAGTTGTTCTGGAGGTGTGTTTTCAGATGCATGCCACTTAACAAGCACATCACAAACTCTCCAGTTTTCCTCTTCAGATTCATTTCAAAGCCACCCCATTAGGAGGCACAGATTTCCAGTTTTGCTACACCAGATCAGATGACAGCCTTTCTATATGCTATTCTGTTCCACACATTTAGTAGCTGTCACTGGCAATCAAAACATACATTTTTCCCCAGCACTGTCATTACCATTAAGAAATTGTAAACTTTAGCATGTAAAGAGGCAAACACTGCCTTTACCTTTATTTCCTTGGGTGTGTGATATTCTCCAATTATAAAAATCACCCTTTTTCTCCTCAAGTGAAGAAGCTGTCTTATAAACATGTTTTTTTTTTTCTAGTGGGGTTCAGTATTCCACCTGTTCCTCCAGAACCACCAGAAGCAAACAACTTCAATAAACCTTAAGAAGCCACAGACTTTCTTGCCTTGAAGGCTGCAGTGACAGACCAGTATATGAAGATAGATTCTTGCACACTTAAAGCAGAAATCAAACCCAAGAACTTTCAGTCTGAAAGGCAGAACCTCCAGGAGCTCTCCAAAAATGAAGACACTAGGTGAGAATAATCATGGAATCACAGACTGGTTTGGGTGGATGGGACCTTTAGAAGTCACCTAGTCCAGCCCCACCCTGCAGTCAGCAGGCACATCTGCAACTACAACAGGCTGCTCAGAGCCTCAAACAACCTGATCTGCAAGGGTGCCAGGGATAGGGCATCTAACACCTCACTGGGCAAACTGTGCCAGTGTGTCACCACCCTTAGCCTATTAAAAGTTCTCCTTCTCTCCAGTCCACATCTCTCTCTCAGTTAAAACCCATTACCCTTGTCCTGTCACAACAGCCCTGCTAAAAAACTCTGTCCCCATCTTTCTGATCAGCCCCTTTAAGTCCTGAAAGGCCACCAAAAGGTCTCCCTAGAGTCTTCTCTTCTCCAGGCTCAACAACCCCAACTCTTACAACTGTAAAAACCCCTCCTTGTACAACACTACCAGTTTCATGCTTAAAAACCAGCATTAGCCACCTTCAAATGAAAAGCCCACACAAATTAACTCCAGAAGTAAAAAAGGAGCAAACCTTGTAGTCATGAATGATTCTCTCAGCAAATGCCTTATCCAGCATCTTCTTATACCATTCTTGCAAACGTTTGGGTTTGGGTATTTTCTGATCAGGTGGATGGCAATGAAAAATATAATCATCTCCCTCACTTGGAGGACAGGCCCAGATGTGTCCTGTCACATACCTGTGTTTCACATATGAAAAAGAAAACCTCTTAGCCATGCTGACTGCCATCTTACAATCAACTTGTGGAAACTTAAGACACAAATTCACACCTCTGGTTTTGATTTTCCTTTTTTCTGTTCTTTTAACTGAGGCAGGAGTCTCTCTTTATACAAGAGATGAGAAAAGGTCTGGGATATAAAGGTTAAACAAGTGAACTTCTTATAAAAGAGAATGATCTGTGTTGTCAGTTTAAGAATCTTAAGAATAGAAATAACCACCCTAGCAATAAAATCCAACTGTTTTCTCTGCTGCAGCAGGGACACACGTTCTACAGACCTCAGAAAGGGCAGAAGGAAAGAGACTGCTCCAAGTGAGTATCTACTTGTGTCCCGGATAAGCAAAAAAGGCTTCCCAAAGTCCTCACTTACCCAAGTTTCTTCACATACTCCAAGTATCCGATGAGGATTTCATGATAAACTGCAGTGCGCAGACAGCGGGGGCGGAAGAAGTGAATACTATCTAGGTAGGATATGTACACACGCCTGTGGGGGTGAAGAAGGAGAGAGAATCAGGTATGGCTGAACCTGTGGTCTAGTGAGAGCTGACTTTTATACCAGAAACAGCCACGACCAACAAAGGAAAACTAGTAATGACAGCTGGACTCGATCATCTTAGAGGTGTCTTCCAACCAAAACAATTCTGTAACATTATTTTAATGCATATGGAAGCATCTTAACACAGTATAAACAGTTATCAGAAGCAAAAGCTGTGCAAACAGCAAGAGGCAAAACTAAATGCAAACAATTTCAATGTTTTGGTTGTGATATTTGTTTTCCCCTTTGAAGTCATCTGCAATCTTAGAGCAGGAAACAGAATTGGACAGTGCCACAGAACTGGAAAGTGTCTCTCAGTCTCCTGTATTTGAGAAAGTGAGCAGTGACTGCAGGAAGATGTTCACTGCAGGCAGCAGCAGCACAGAGTTGAAGAGTACCTGGTGTTTGGTGGGGGGCAGTCCGAGCCATACTCCTGGACGTGCATACCAAAGAAGCACACATCCACTCCATCAATCTCCTCAAAGGCAAACAGAGCTTTGGTACGGTAAGGGAAGGACTCTGACATCTCCCCAGAATCCACAAATCTGCAGGGAACAGGGGAAAAAACAACAACGAGGCAATTATTAAACCAGTGTTCTACCAGAACAAAGAAATTCTTTCAACCTTATTTTTAACTCATTAGAAACATTAATGCAGGAGTTAAACGGGTGCAGGTCAGAGCTGTGTTAAAAGAGGGAGTTATGTTACTAGAAAACTCATGGAAGGAATTTCCACAGAGTCAACACATGGCTGAACAGGCAAGCACTGAGCACGAGAGCATCCTCAGAAACCACAAGGCTTTAAATATGCTGCAGAGTAGAAAACCTGGTGCATTCCAATGATGTCACATAAACAATGACTGTATGAATTAAAGCCAAAAGACTTAATAGAATAAAACTTCTAAGCTCTTAATTTACAATAAAGCAAATTAAGGAGTGACTTCTGAAAACTGAAGTGATTTATAATAACACAACAAAGTGATGAAACAGAATCTCAGCAACTGTTCCGAACTGCAGTATGGATTCTGTAATGCTAACCAAAACGTGGTCAGAATATCTCAAGATTCAGTAATGTCAAGTCATAGTGTAATAACCAAACCCAGAAAGTGTCCTCTGCCCCCCAACCAGTCAAAATACAACTGTCACCACCTCTGAGTCCATTTACTAAGTCTGTCTACTTCCATAAGCTCCCTAGTTTTCAAATATGCAGAAGGGATCAAGGTGCAAATAGGCATTTTTGTGATATTTGGGCAGTGAGACTTCAAAATAACAATAAAAAGGAAAGAATCAGGATGTATATGTACTGTCATCAACAGGACAAACCTGGATTTCATTCCTGGTTTCACTTCTACTGTCTTATCTGAACTTGCTACTACTCTGACAAAGACCTCTCCAGCTTCAGGATGATTCTGGCGCCGCAGAAACTTATTTACTCGATCTTCCAAATGGTTTCCTAAGCGTGTAGTCTGTAACCCTAGAAATGAAGGAGGAGAACAAGACAACAGAATTGTGAATACTGGAGAAATCACTGTGAAGTTCAGGGTTTTACCATGCTTGTGAGGTCTTTCATGGAATGGTTTGGGTCAGAAGATGAAAAGATCTAGCTCCAACCTCACTGACAGGGGCAGAGACACCTCCTACCAGGCCAGGTTGCTCAAGGCCCTATCCAGCCTGGCCCTGAACGCTTCCACACTTAGGAGCCTCCTCAACTTACCTGAGCAGCCTGTTCTGGTGCCTTACCACAGTCACGGGGAACAATTTCTTCCTAGTGTCTAATCTAAAGTGAGCTTCTTCTAATCTGAAGCCATCGCCCTTCATCCTGTCACTCCATGCCTTTGAAAAAAGTCTGGCCC
Source organism: Tricholaema leucomelas (assembly GCA_013400475.1). NCBI lineage: Eukaryota > Metazoa > Chordata > Aves > Piciformes > Lybiidae > Tricholaema lacrymosa > Tricholaema leucomelas. Next base: position 1,966,259 of record WAAF01004804.1, on the reverse strand, counting down.
TTCTGCTGCCTCCATGAAGTCCTGGAAAGGCTTTTCCACTTGAAGCAGGCTTCTTTCCCTTTGTTTTACCTCCATATGAAAATTTAGTATTTTTATTTATGCAGCCAAAATGAAGAAAGCCAAAGCCAAAGCCAATCCTGTTCTCATCTAGACCCTATGTGTTCATACCTTCCTGTGGAAACAAAGCCCACTGCAGTGGGGACATGCCGTGGTGAGGGACCTAACAGAGAAGGGTTTACATAGCAGCTTTAAATTTGCAGGCTTATTTTATGAACGCTGCAAATGTTTTCTCCTAACAAAACCACTCTCTGGCCCTCTGACAGCAATGACATCACTTTACAGATCTGGCTCAGTGCCACACCTTTTCAAGCAAAGCAAAGCAAATCAACAGAAATGAAAAGCCTTTTGACTTCAATGGAGATTTCATTGCTTTTTCTCTTCTCTCTTTTTCAAGAGAGCTTTTAGATTGAACAGCTACAGTAATCCGCACATAAAGCTTAAGTAGTTCTTGCACAGTGATAGAGGTCTTGAAAAGTTCAAGTCCCTGTATTGTCCAGATCTTCTCTCTTGGTCCTTTAGAGTTACAGTCAGCTTTAGTGGAGAGAACTGTTTGCAGGTCTACAGGATGTGATGGTCTTCAAATAAACCCACAGCAAATTACAGAAATTAAGATGAAGATTCTGGTTTAAATTAAGAAAACACAAGTAGCATGCTGCTGTGCAGATTTAGGACTACTTCTCTTATCCTGCTCTACTTATTTAACCAACCGTATTTCTACTTAATTTTTATGCTCTATCTTTATGGTGCAATCTACAGACTTTCATTTTACTAAAATCTAGTTAGTTTTCAGCTCTCCATTGCTTCACTTTTCAGTTGTTATTTGGCTACAGACATAAGGCTGTTGGTTCTTCCTTCTGAGCTCGCACACAGAACACTGCAGTGAAGTATCACAGATTCACAGAATGATATGGGTTGAAAGGGACCTTAAGGATCATCTAGTTCCTACCTACCAGCCATGAGCAGGAATACTTTCCACTAGATCAGGTTGCTCAAGGCCCTCAAAATTATTTTAGACTCCAAAACAGAGATAAAAAAAATACACACACTCAACAGAAGACCTCACTTTCTAAGGGATTTACATACTTTACACTCTTGGTTTACATCTTTTAGTCTGTCTTCTGTCCAGTGAGGTTCCGTGGTCACAACCAGCACAACACAGACTAAAAATTATTTACCTGGGAACCAGTTACTAAATTTGAAGGCAGGTTAAAGCAAAAATAAATTCTGTTCTTAAATAACTGCAACACACTGGCCTTTCCCAGCCCAATACAACATATTGAGCTTTCTATGTGTAACAGTAGGGAGCTGGTTTTAAGTGAAATGCAGAGAATTAAAGGAAAATTCACAAATACTTTCTGAAGAAACTCTTTGGCTCGTTGACCTGTCCACAGAAACAGGGGGGGAAAAAAAGAGGCAGCTCGATTTCAGCTGAGTTGTTATTTTTTTAGAGAGACATTTTAGTTAACTGCGCTGCCTTGTTGTGTTTTCACTTTACCGTCTTTTCCATGCTAAGCAACTAAAGGGTGTCTGCTTCCTGGGGCAGGACTCAAACAACATGAGAAAAACAGAGTCAGACATCAGAGAAAGGAGAAGAAAAAAGGGGATGAATGAAAAAGGGGGAAAAAAAGCAGCTTTATTTCCCTGTCCAGATCCCCAAGGAACAGAATTGTTACCTTGAATTAAACGTCTGCTTACTCTAACGTCACAGAGCAACTCAGGCACTAAGGAAATGGAGCACTTCTTTACGCTCACTTACATCAATATATGCTGACTTCACAGCAGACAACAGAAAAGACATCTGTTTAAAATGCTTATCTAAACTGACACTTTTATGTCATCATTTTATTAATGTTCTCTTACAATCTTAATCTGTCTTTAATGAGGCTAATTTTAATCTTTTTAACAATACCACCCTGCATGCGTCAGGTTACTCCAGAGACCGTCTTGATTACTGGAACCTAATGTGTCTCATGCAGCATTACCATCCTCAAATTATCCCCCTTCATATCTCTTATTATGCAATCAACCACACACGAAGCTATCAAGAAGTTACATTTAAAGCAAAACCACTCCTCTAATAGAGTTTGGAAAATTCAAGCTTGCAAAGTCACACTGTGACAGAACTTCCAAGTACTAGAGAAGAACAAAGGAGGAATTAAGTGTGCCTGCAACTTCAGTTGTTCAGGTGTCTGAACCACCCTCTTGGCTTCTACAGTCAACCTGATGCCAACTCTCCCCCCTCTAAAGTGTGTATGAGTAATCAAACTGTTCTCTGATATTACATGCAAATAACACCTGTGAAAGGTTTGCTAAGGAGACTGAGCCAACTTGACCTGGCAGGTTTTGGCACTCTCTTTGGTGCATGTTTCAACAAGCTCATGACAATGGTTACTTCCAAGTAATCCTACACATGTTGTGCAGTTGGTTACTGATGCCAGCAGACAGTTCTACACCACAGGCTGTTCTAGAGGCAAGAAAAGCTCTTCAAATACATGAGTACTTGGCACTACCTCAGTACACCTGAAATGCAGTAACAACTTGTTACTACACGTTATTTGAAGGGCACAGAGGTGACAGTAATTTACTACAGCTTCAATGCTACATGGAAACATGTCTAAATATAGCCAGTGAAGTGCACACAGCTTTGAGTCTCCTGCTCTGTTCCTCCCCATCCCCTTTTTTTTCTTTCTGAATCTTAGAAATTAAGGCAGAGGTGCCAGATACCTCAAGCAGCATTAAGACTGACCACAAACGCATCAAGAGCAGGTCTTTAAAATGTTGATTAAAATTCTGACAGCTGCTAAAGCCCCGGGCTGCACTACTCCCCATTCTGCAAGTGTTCCTGGACTGTCTGTCAGGACAAGAGAAAATCTCAATCAAAAAGCTATTAGGGGTGGCAGGGAGAGGATGGAAGTGGAAGATAAAGGAATAAATATCAAACTCACTTTTAGCGCTGAATTTGTTTTCTTTACGCGTTCTACCAGTTTTCTTCAGACAATTGTCACAGACAAACCTATTGAGGACAACAACAACAAAGAGCCAAAAACTTAGGATAAATCTATTATTGACTATCTTAATCCCAATGTTTGAACCCATCATTTGAAATAGAGTACAATATGTTTTCCTCTGGATCTGAACAGCTTGTATCTTTCTGTTTCTGAGGGATTTAAAAGCCTTTAGGAGCTGGTTTAATTCTGCCAAGCAGTTACACCTGCATTTGTGTTCAGCAGTACACAAACTTACCTCCAACCAGCTCCCATTGTCTAGCAGTTAGAAAGAAACCACAGAAATCTGCATGTATGAACAAGTTGGTTTCATGCATATTTTCATCTGAATATACTGAAATGAGAGCCCAAATACCAAAAAAATGTATTTTTGTTTAAAAAGGCTTTGTCCTTTTGTACTTTTATTAAAAGGCAATGACTGCATATTAGAGGCAGAAAGTCTTAATTACATAAACTGCCTCAGTCTTACTGTACAAGGGGTGAAGAGCCAGCAAACATCTTACCCTGAAGGCCAAATAATATCATAATGTAATACACAAATCTGGTGCATCTTCCGACCACACTCTTTGCAGTCCACAAACCTGAAAAGAAAAAACAGTTGCTGCTGATCACTTCTGTTGTTAGATAAGGCACTGCCCAGAATTCAGCCAGAAAGGACTTTCCAACCCTCTGCTAAGAACTGAATCAACTCCAGTGGCCCAATTTCTGTCATCTAAAAAAAAATATATATAATAGCTTCAGATATGCGTCTACCAATCTCAGGTGCAAATAAGATATAAAAAGTGTATAATTTACTAGTTTAAAAATAAGAAATGGGCTTTTGAGCATGACTTTTAATGGCTCATCTTTGTCCTTTTATAAACAGAGCTCTGAGTCTTCAAAAAATTCTGCTCAACAATACCTCTGCAGATTTAATTTTCAATTGTTGCAACAACCACACACTAAATAGTTGCTCAACTTAGTGTAAAGGTAAAAACGAGTCATTTGTGAATCACTGTGCTAAGAAAACACATATTGGTTTGCCTGCATGGGTCTGCTGAAGGCTTTTTTTGGGGTCAAAATCTTTTTTTTTTTGATGGGAAAACTGTTAGAAATCAGGACTACAACGTTGGTTATGAAGCCAAATGGAAACTGCTGATACAGCCCAACACCTTTAAGGGTCTGTTGGAGAAGCTCTGTCTGGTATTTGCAAAGATGAGAAAAGGAATCAAAATGTATTACTAATCAAACTGTCAGAGAACAAAGTAGCAGGAAGAAAAGTCTTGTTTCAGTTAGCTAGGGACAGCAGGAATGGCAGCACAGCACTACTAAAGAAGGGTTCACCTTGGCCTTTACTGAGCTTCTGAGGGTAGTATGTGGAAAAAAAGATGCTCTTCGAGTGGACTGAACACTCACTTGGAGAGAAGGTGGTGTTTTGGAAGCCTATCTAAACCAGAAGAGGGAAATGCAGAGTTCTCCTCCCAGGTACTTGGGGCTTGGTGTGAAGGGCTGAAGGGTGTGTGCCCTGCAGAGCACACCAGAGGGATTCACCCAAACAAACAGAACTAGAAACTGCCATAAAAACAGGCTCACGTTTTCCTCTTGGATATCAAAGGCAGACAGCAAGTTCGTACATTGTGCTACGAACTCCAGAGGAAGATTCTGCAGCCTGTTTGGGCAGAGATGAGGGAAAAAGGAAGACTTCTTTATTTACTGCCTGATTGCCCAAGTGCTGGCTGAAGGACAAGTGAAAGCAGTGAGAGTATGGTAAGAAAAACAACAGCTTGGTACTTACGGCTCTGGATCTAGAGTATCGTTTTTCTTCTTCTCAAACTGATCCTTAGAGATGGTTCTAGAGACAAAGAGTTAATATGAAACTCAGTAGCACCTTTCTGTTAGAGGCTGAGACAGTATCATGCTTTTCTGAATTGCAGCAAACAAACAAACTCAAGTCAGGAGAAAAAAATATTTTCTCTTCAGAGAGAGCAATTCAGATAATTTCATGTTAAGCTACAGACAATATTTTTTCCCATTTCCCTTCTGTGTAAATTAAAACCAAGATAAGATACACAAATTTAAACTCATCAAGAACAAGGGAAGCTACTGTCAGTAAAGCAGCCACCTTTCAAACCAGCTTGTGCTCAAATCTTAGAGTGTCTGGTCAGGCTAAAGATGAGCCTCTGGTTTCATGAAGAAAATCTGTATGAGACATCAGCGTTAGCTGAAGTCTTCATTCGAGAAGGTGATGAGTTAGTGACATTCATTGACACAGCTTCCATTCCGCAACCCCAATCATGTTATTTAGTGTCTCCACCTTTTGTAACCAGGCCATGTGCAGCTCTGGAGGAGCAGACTAACAGACCCAAGTGTTAATCATCTGCTACAGCAAAAATCTCCTGGCAGTAAGTAAGTGGCTTTTCCCCACCAATATCACCACCAGCCCCAGGGCTTTATACTCTCCTATGAGGACCACTCCTCACCCCTCCCACTGAAAAAGGAATCATGTGGAAGAACAAAGTGACTTACGTTTGAGGCTGGGAAGGGTCATCACCCAGGGTGACATTCTCGCCCTGGATTTCAGTGAAACACTTCTCACAGAAGTGATACCTGTCAGCAAGAAGGCCATATTTGGGTGAACTGGTCCAGCACAACATACAGCCACCCAAGCACGGAGCCACCAACCAGAGCAGGGCAGATCACCACGACGAAAGGGGGGGCGTTGTTGGTTGATTGATGGGTCAGTGTGGACAATGAGGAGGAGGCACAGAGGGGAGGGGAAGGCAGGATTAGAGAACAGGGGAGGGAACAAACAGCACAGACGTAAGAGGTAAGACGCAAACACCAAGACAACACAGAGCAGAAAGCCAAGGCAAAGCACAGATTAGCATTCGGTCTCATTTTACACAGTACTAACAAGTCCTCGGGCCTCAAATTCAGAATTTGGGGAGGATTGATGAGGTAGCTACCAAGTGCTACATGAGTATAGATTTCAAATTTAAGAATTTGGATTTGATTTGCATTACTTAGGAAAAAAAAAATGCTCTTTTATTCCAGGCTTGTGACTGATGGGAATTTCTTATGAGCAAATTAAAAAAAAGGAAAAAGCCTTTCAAGAAGTTTTAGGAATATTTATTACAGATTTAATTAGGAAATATGCTGAAAGCATTTACTGATTGTTACTAGAAATTGTAAAAATAGAAACAGGTGGTATTGAGGGAAAAAAATAATCTAGAAAAATATTAAATCTCAAAGTTATTTGGCTATAAGATTAAATGTGACCAATTGCTCAGCTAATATTGTCAAATATAAATGAAACCAAATCCATACTCTAGACAAACATTTAACAGAAATGCAATCATGGGTCAGAGTTTCCAGCCATTTAACTAGAAGTACAATATATGTATATATGTGGACAACATTAAATATTGTACATACATACAATATATTTATCAGATACATTAAGGATGGGGATTTCAGCTTTACAAATTCAACAGGAGGCTAAGCACAATTTGTGGTCACCAGACCAAGAGCCAATCCAAGTTCTACTCAGCTAAACCAACGCTGCAGTTTAACAAAGCAAGCTGAGTAAATTGGAACAAAAGTCTGTGAAAATACAATCTGCATTTGAAAACCAAACCAAACCAACTAACAAAAACAAACAAACAAACAAAAAACCAAAATAAAACCAAAGTTCCATTTTTTTTTGGAGGGTTTTTTGGTGGTGGCTTTTTGTTTGTTTCAGATGAACTGGAACCAAAGTTGTTAGGGTCATTAATAAATAAATGAACCAAAAAAAACCAAAAAAACAAACAAAAAAAAAGGCTAAATGTTTGGAAAGGATATGAATTCACACATGAACAAAGGTAACAAATAGAGGCCACAGCTGTAAAAATGCAGGAAGGCCACAAAGGATCATCAAAATAAAGGAGCTTTATGAAAGATCAAGAGTGAGAGAGTATAAGCAGCAACGGCAGCACAGTAAAATGCGGTTTTAGTACTCGAACACCAGACCCGTCAGGATGAAGTGCAAAAGGCATCGAACGAGACTCAACGTCACAATGAACCAACAACTTCAGGGATGGAGCTTTAATCAGTGTGGCAGCTTGCCCCTCCAAACACATACTTGTACACTTAAAACTGCTGCAACCCAGGTGACAGATCTCTACAGCTGTGCTTTCCTGGAGACAGCCAAAGCCATCCATAGGAACTTATTGAACCCCACGGATCAGCATGCCCTCCTGTGACACACTGCCCACCGTTGTCACCACTACGTTTTCTAAATGCTTGTCCAATGGCACAAGCAAGCAGGAGTAGATCCTTCAGCAGCACCTGATGGATGGAGACAGACCTTTTGAGGAGCAGCCTGTGTCCTGTCCAGGCTGCAGCCAGGTCCCTATTACCACAGCACCATTTACAAAAGCCTGAAAACTGCTGCCGGCTCTGCCAGCTGGCTCAGGCTTCAAGAGCTGCTTTGCCAGCCAAGGGCCACTTAAAGGCAGCATCATATTCTCTGCTCCCCTCTGCTGTGGGCTGACACCAAGAGGGAAGAGGTGCATTTTTTCCCAGCTAATAAAGCCCCGGATGACATACAGCTGCAGCTTTGATAGCAGCCACGTGAGCCTGTCCACCACCAGTGACACTGCAAGTGACTCCTCCCAGGCTAGCTCAACTAGGATTGAACACATCATCCTGACAAGGAAAACTAAGGCTTTTGGAGCTGAGAAAGAACAGAACAAGGCCAGGAGAAAAAAAATGCATTTCATTTACTTCTACATAATGACTGGGAATCATACACTGTGGTTACAACTAGTGAATTTCAGGAGTGGATAGTGACCCCACACATTTCACCTACACTGACTTCCCTTGTCCCTCACATCAAATCATTATTGGACAGTATTTTATTAATTCAAGGATATTTTTTTAAAGCCCCAAACATAAGATGTTCAGGGTTTTATATCATTTTACACATTGTCTACATGCCTTCTTCTAGAATGTGCTGCTTTAACTTTTTCTTCAATTAAAAGAACCCCACTAATTATTTTTCTTACTAACAAAGTTGCTCATCTGAAGAGTCAGTTTGGGAAGGACTGAAACATGGAAGGATACAAACATAAGAGTATATAGCTACAAAAATCCATGCCCAAGGCTCCCGTTAACTCTATGCTCCATGTAAACAGTCCCAGAAAAGGTTAATTCTGATTCATTTTCAGAATTATTTATGGGCTTTCAAAGCACTCCTGAAACTGAGCAACAAGGCTGTCTTCCATACTGGGTTGGAAGTTACCCTGCAGAAATCAAACTGGTTTCACCACTATGGATGCTTCCCTCTCTGTTCATGCTGTGGAAGCTCAGTCTGACAGGGACGAGCCCTTCAAGCTGAGCAGCGTGTTTAAGACCTGCTCCAGTGATCCAGGGATCTGAAAGGGAGCAGCACCTGCTGCAGAACTGAAGTTCAACAAGAGCAAGTCTTCATGATGTTAATGAGGAAATAAAAATTGAAAGAGGGAGCGAAAATGAATCAGCTAATGATTACAAATGTTTGTCCATAAAACAACCAAGGTGAAACAATAGCTGTAACTAATGATGGATGTGGACCCTCAAAAGAGGAGACTTGCTTCTAATTCACTGACTTTTGCACATCACTACAAACATTTAAAGCAGTCCAGATGAAGTGCATGATACTGTAGTTATTAAACATCCAGAGAAGGTACTGACTGCAAGACATCAAACATGCAAAGCTTTTCAAATGCAGACTGTGACTGGCTCCTGCTTATCAAAGAGTAACATTACGGTTCAGTAACCAAGTCCAGAAACAGGTTCAACCTCTGCGTTACGAGGTGAATTTCCAACTGTAACTAATCAAATTAAAAGGAAATGCTGAATTGGTAATTGATGCTGGCACTGATATGAAATACCAATCAGTTTTGTCAGCTGGATATTCACACATGAGGGATATTTGCTGGACACTTTAACTTGAACTTCTGCCTTGTTATGGAAGTCAAACAGTTCTCCATTAAATAATTAACTTTTAATCATTGAACTGTCGTGTCAGAGTTCTTTTATTCAATGATGCCTAAATAGTCTTAGTTGTAATTCAGTTCTGTGACACACTGGGCTTTCTTCTGTCTTCTGTAAAGGGAGGAAGTCAAGAACATTTGACTAATTGAAGTTCAGCTGGAACAACAGAATTTGTTTTTCGCTAATTTGTCCTTTGATTAAGGAAAATCTAAGACCTAAAGATGACTGTTACAGTACACAGTTAACTGTTTTAGAGCATTGCAGCTGATAAGGTCTTTTTATGATCTAGCAGTCCAAATGCTCTTCAAAATACAGTAAGTGACCTTTCAAAATATTTTGTTAAACCTCAACCCTAAAAATTCAATTTATTGCTCAATTTCGTGGGCTGAAATAGAAAACCTCATCCCCCCAAACCCAAACCCACCCCAAATCCCCTAAACCCCAACCCTCTCTCACACCTGGAGATGTTCATGTGCAACCTTATCAAGGTGCACCCACATCAGCAGTGGGGGTTGGACGTCATCTCCAGAGGTCCCTTCCAATCCCTACCATTTTATGGGTCTATTACATCTGGATGAACCTGGCTTTGTTCTGCTGCTGGGCTACTGACACTTAGGCAAATCATCTCCTTTTCTTACCACCCTTTGAACCTAAACACAATGTAAAGGGAGTAGCACATTGGTAGTAGGGAACTGAAAGACCAAAGGAACATGCTGCCCCATTGATCCCTGACTTCTTGCTAGCAAACCAACTGCCTTCTACTGGGTAATCCAAATTATTTAATACTAACTTAAATGGGAAAGGTGTAACTGAAAGAAATGACCCCTCATCAATTAGTTTTGTTTCAGCTTTCTAGCAGTACTACCTGGATCTGTAATGTGGAAAATATTTGAAATCCTACTAGACAGAGTTGGTATTTAAGGGCATTTTTCCAGTCCAAGCTCTTTAAATATATTTTAATTGCTTTGTTTTTCTTCAGACTGGTTTTCAGTTCACAGCAGCTGTATAAAACCTTTTTTTGAGAGCTGTGAATTTACATTCCTCCATGTCAATACAATCTGCCTCACAAAGGCCACCTAAGACCAAACACACAACTTACAATGACACATTTCCATCTCCACCCTGTGCTGTTTCAGCTCAGTGGTACACAACAGCCTCACAGCATCTTACAACATGTTTGGTGATGTGGGGATTGCCCTACAAGAGACCTAATAATGCAAGCATTAACTGACTGAATTAGTTCTGAAGCTTCAGTTAGACAACAGCCTGCTGTGCTCTTCAAAGTTGGCAAGACTTAGACTTCCAAGACTGGAAAGCAATTCAAAACTTTGTTTCAAACAGGGAAAAGGAAGTTTGTGTCTCAGCCCATTTATGTTTTGCAATTTTTCTGTGTGCTTTTTTTTCCCGGGGCGGGGGAACATCTAAGAAACCAAAACCAATGCCAAATTTTAAGTTTGCTTTGTTATTACAGCTCTGCTGATTGAAGCAAAAAATGGGGAACTTACGTAGTAAATTAACAGTTGTTCAATAATCATACAAATACCAAATCCTAACAGCAGCTAAAAAATAACAGAAACTTGTTTTCATGGTTTCTGGTGGAGTCTCTGGGTAGTTTTCATTATTAATTCAAATCTAATTTAAACAGAATTAAATACTAACTAGGAAGAGAAAATGTAAATCTTGCAATCACAGTGTGGTGGGGGTTAGAAGGGACTCAGTCCAATCCCTTTGCTCTAAAGCAGGGGCACCCACAGCAACTTGCCCAGGATCATGATGTTCAGGTGGCTTTCGAATCTCTCAAACCAAGGAGACTCCACCACCTCTCTGGGCACTTTGCTCCCATGCTCTAGCAGCAAACAAGTTTCTCCTCCTCAGATGGAATCTCCTGGGTTCTAGTTTATGCCTACTGCCCCTTGTCCTGTCCCTGGGGCATCACTGACAAGTCTGGCCCCATCCTCTTACCTCTCACCCTTTAGGTCTTATTGAGCATTGAGGATACTCCTCTCAGGCTCCAGACTAAATGGCCCCAGGTCTCTCACCCTTTCCTCCTCACAGAGATGCTATACACTTCACTTGGCAAATCCTGACACTAATTTGAACACAAACCTCCACGTTTTCAGGATTCTTCCAGAAGGCAGCAACATGATTTCTCAAGTGCTCTGCTGGAGTCAGTCCCTACCCTCCAGAAAGCACTGCTATTTGTTTTGTGGAAAAAAAACATGGGCAAATTCTCTCCCCTCTAACCAGTGCACGGAGCAGACAGGCTAATCGCTTAAGTACTGCATGTATCAAGCTGCAGAGCAGGAAACTAAAGGGTCACCTGCAAAAGGACAGCATGCAAAGGTATAAACCCAATGTTTTCCTGAGTTAGGAGGGAAAGAAGAAGTTATTAACCCTCCCTCTCTGCACCTGCAGAGAATGCAGAGGGTCTTGCTTCCTGAATAATGAATAAAACCCAAAGCTGGGGACTTACCTATTCTGGTAACTGTAGTAGGCAGCATCACGAGGAATAGTACACAACTGCTTGCCATAGCAGCACAAGGTCTGTGGAGAAAACTCATACTGCAAAACAAGGTTGAGAAAAGAAGCTTCAAAATCTGATCTTGTATTGATCAAATGCTTATTAGGTGAATTTGACAGATAGCACATTATATTCATCACACTTCCGAGCTAAACAGCTTAGCACAGCTCTCTTATTTGCAATTAATAAGGTGAATAGCTGACGCCTCTAATGATCTACTTTATGGCAATGGACATAGAATTATGGAGTATTAAGGTTTGGAAGGGTCCTCATGAGATCATCCAGTCCAACTCCCCTGCCAAAGCCGGTCACAGAGAAATGCGTCCAAGTGAGTTTTGAATGTCTCCAGAAGAGGAGACTCCACAGCCTCTCTGGGCAACCTACTCCAGTGCTCCATCACCCTCACTGTAAAGAAACATTTACTTATGTTGAGGTGGAACCTCCTGTGTTCTAGCTTGTACTCATTCCTTGTGATATCACTGGGCACCACCAAATAGAGCCTAACACCTTCACCCTGACACTCACCCCTCAGATATTTGGGAAACAAGCAAAGCATTTTAATACTGTTGATGACCAAAAAAGGGTGCCCTCAGAAGGAGAAAAAAAAGATAACAGAACAGCAGCAAGAAGGTTGCTGTCTTTATTAGCTCTAAGGATACTATTTATCTCTCTTAGCCCTTATAATGCTTCTAATAAAGCCAAACTTTTACCATCCCTTTCATTCAGTATTTCAAGTTTTAGAGAACAATATACACATCTAATGGTTGATCTCATGAACTCAGCTAAGCTCTGTGGAAGACCAAAACTCCATCCCTGGCATTCATACCTTGCGCCCGCAGCAGTAGCCAAGGGACTGCATCACAGGGTCAATCTCCTGCTCAAACACCTCCGCCAGTTTAGTGCAAAACTTGTAGACCCTGGAAGTCTTGCGATTGTAGAGCCAGGCATTGTTAAACATCAGCCAGACATCATCCACGTACTGCCAGGGCTCTTGGTACTGCCCAGTATCCAGTTTACGTTTGATAGTGGAAAGATCCATAGGATTCTTCACAATGTCGAAGTAGTCCTTCAAACAGACAAAGGCTCATTGATTTCTAACATGTCAACTGTTCACAAGGTGTTAAAGACATTTTGTCTTTTCTGTTCATGAGCAAAGACAAACCACAGAAACGTCTGGGTGTGTTTTTAATGCCAACTCACCGGAATCCCTAATAGCTGGGGATCCACGGGCTGTCTAAAAGGGAGAGACTCTGGGTCCTGCCGGTACAGGGCTTCAAGGGTAGGCATGAGAGCCTGGCGCAGCTCCTCAGGTTTGAAAACTGTTAAAAAACGTCAGAAAGCTTAGAAAGTTTCCTTCCAAATTTCCTAACCTCTTGACTCCCCAAGAAAGAATAAAGAAATATGTTAACATAAAAATCTTAGGAATGATTTCCTGATCTGCAGGCCTGAATAGAGGCAAAGCTTACAGTGAAGAGGCTCCTGCACAGCTTTTATGTTTAATCACAGCAGATGACATTCCCAGAATAAAGAAACAGGAACAAATGTGGCCCATAACAATACATATTTCAGAGCATAAAGAACTTATCCACACCCAAATGAATGAAATTGCTTTAACATGCATAAACCCCAGCTCTTCAGAGAAAGCTAAGGGTATTTTCCTCTCCCTCCCTTCTCCCCTTGTTTGCTCTTTCCAAGCCAGGATACCTCTAACACAAACCACCAGAGTGGACAGGACTGCAGAGCTGCCTCTACGGAGAGTAACCAGATGTCTTGAGAGCTGGCACAGGAATTTCCTGGCCACAGTATACAAACACTCTTGGTCTGATGGACTGTTAATTGATTTTGAGAGTGTTAATGCTTGCAGATTTCTATGCATCATTACAACCACTTGGCAACAGTGGCATGGCAACAGCCATGCTTCTTTCAAGAGTGGATGACAAGGATGAGAAAGGCAATGTGTTTTCTGAAAAATAATGATAACTTGGAGAGTTCTTTGAACATCTCAGCAGTGTAATTACATTTATTCCCTCAGGAACAAAGTCTTTAAATAGGGAAGAATGCCTGTTATTGAGAAAAGAAAGATTAAGGAAAGCAGGACAGCATCTAATATTTATCTGCTTGGCTGATATGAGAACGATACCAATAAAAGGGAGCAATTAGGAGATCTGTTGAAGGTACTTAAATCAACAGGGCTACAGTGTTGAGGCTGATCATTGCTTTTGTCACTCGAATGTTGTTTTGCCAAGATATAAATTGGTCTGGGGGACTTGCAGTTTAAAATGTGTGACTTTTAAAGAGTTCTTTCTTCTCCTTTTTCGTTTGGTGGCATTTCTGAGAGGAAGTCTTTTTGTCGTCTCAACTACACTCACTGAAACTGTACATAAAAATAAAGCAAGACCAGAAATCAAGTTGACCATACCTGAAACATCTATAAAGCATTAAGTTCTCAATTTTTTAAGCCATTTTTAGATGTTGTAGCTCCTGAAAATTATTAGTCAGGATGAAAACTGTTAGAACCATTTGAGTGTGCTGCCTCTAACTGGAGAATAGATTGCTGTTCGTGTGCATCCAAGTCACCTAAACCATGGCAAAGGACTACACAAGGTGCCAAAAGGGCTTCTGCAAGGGCTGGCTTTACAGATATATCAAGACCTCATGTTGCTACTCCTGAAATCAAGTTCACCAGACTGAAAATGAGATGAGGCAAAGAGGCCTACACTCATTGTTAACACAAGAAATGCAACTCAGTGATCATTTCAGCTGTTGCCACAATCCCAGTACCAACAAAATGGCAATTCTCTTCCATATTTACTGATACCATCTATACAGGCAGTTCCCTATGGAAGGAACCCTACCATAAACTCTCAAAGTTTTATAAACTACTACTAAAATCTGGAATTCTTGAGAACAGAAGGAAATACTAAATTCTGTTAATGAGAACAAGTACATTACTGCTTCTGGAACCATCTCGCTGTGGCTCAGGTAGTTCACAGCCTGATCATCTATATTATTTCCTTTAATGAAATTTAAAGGTCAAAACACATATTTTAATAATGTCTTCTGGCCACCTGCTTGTTATTACCTTTAGAATTTCCCCTATACCTACCCCTGTACCAACATACAACTAAGCCAGAATATCTTTTAAAATAAATCCAATCTTAACTTACATCCAAATTACAGAGATTCAGCACAAAATTTGCAAGTTCCTTAAAGCCCAATTGCCTTTGCTGATAAAAGCTTACAACCTGTTTTCAGTTTGAAAGAAAACTAAAAATCCAGTTGTTATTTCAGACTTCACCTAAAAAAGGAAAGGAAAGCTGCCTTCATCTTTAGCAGCACAAAAGCTGCCCTGACTCTAAAGAATGGTTAATAACATTTGATCAGAGAATCTCCCTATGCTTTTACAAGGAAGCTTCTATCCTCCCCCCTCCACCCTTTTCCAAAATTAAATGCTCCTGGTTCTTCTCTGGCAGCTAGAAGATCTCTGTAAGGAGCTGGCATCCAGTTATCCCATTTTGTCTTGGATGCGTGGGTGGTAAAAAAGAAGATGGGATCTTTGCCTGAATCATGATGACGTATTATCTGCCAGAAAAGTACAATGCTACCTTTCCCAGTTTTTATTTCTTTCAAACAGGGGCAGAGAGGAGAAAATGAACAAACCTGAATACATCCCACCTCATTCCAAAACAAAGCCTTTAAAAGGCAAAAAGCAGTAAAACCTTGAAGATCAAACTACAGCGGCCATCTGCAACAAGAAGAAGAGCTACCCAAATGAATATTGTACTGTTTCTTTTGAGAAGACTGCAAGGGAAGAAGCAAGGAACCAAACTCATGCTTTCTGCTTACATTAGATTAGCAGAAAAAAAAGCAAACCCAAACCAAACGGTCAGTCTGATTGCCCGGGTTTCTGAAGGTGAAAAGCTTGCCCAAGGGTGTCTGCAATTCTCCAGAAAAACCTAAACTACAAAAATACAGGTGGGAGTGAATGGAGAAGAGCAGTATCTCAGCATGGTCTGCTTTCTAGCCCATACAGCATCTCCCTGACTGAAGTCAGGTCAGACTCTAGTTACATAAAGTGAACACAGCCAAGCTGATGGTGTCCAGTACACACAGCATGGGTGGTACAAACAGGTGAGATTCCAGCTCCACATATAATCCACCTGCCCCCAGATAAGCAATCCTTTGGGGTCCACATCAATCTTTTCAAACACTAATGCATCAGGCTATGATTTCCTAAATTATCTTTCAATACACACTGCATGACACCTTTCCCCTGAAGAGCTGCAGCATATATCTGCTATATTCCAGGTTACTGTGGGCTACACTTCAGGAGTCTAGCCACACAGGAAGAAGATGTCAAAGCTTTTGTAACCCTTGCAAAACTCCAGGTGATTCTCCGAAGTACGTTTAATATATCACACCACCCTTAAATGCACCTCACAGTATTTGCTCTCAAATACCTCTTGGTATTTTAATGTTGCTGCTAAGGTTGGACAAACTACTTGCTGAGAAAATGCTGCCACTGACAACTGGGTGCATGGCTGTACATGTCCAAGCTGTACACATTCTACTACACGGTTACCTAGTGACAACATTTTCAAGATAAAACTGTGTTAACTAAATGAGAGACTGAAAATAAGCAGCAACTTGGAATGAATCAGTAGGACACAGCATAGCTTCCATGGACTAATTCTGCAACAATCTTCTTCCTTCAACCATTCATGTCGACTTCCTTGCAAGCACACTCCTCCTAACCAGCAGCAGCAATTCCTTCCACAGGGAATATAACTGCTTTATAAATGCTGATTAACTTTCCACTCCCTATGCTACATTTTGTTTGAAACAGGCTCTGCAGCACACCCACATCTGTCTGGCCCACTATGCTATCAACTGGGAACTCCAGCCACAGGGAAATATGCTTTACGGTGTTTTATTACAAAAACATTATGCTTAGCAATTAAATGCAACTCAAGACATATATGATCAAACTTCAAGCTGCATAAACTTTAAAAGTTTCTGATGTCTTGATCACAGTCTGGAAGGCACTACCCTTAATGATCTCCTAATAGTTATATGCAGTTTCCTTAGCAAGGAAAGAAGAAAAAAGTAATTAAATGGATCCTCACTTCCCCTTTTTTGACATTTGCAGAATGCTGAAAGTCAAAATACCTTCAGTCAAAAACTATAAACATCTCAAAAAAGCAGATGCCGAGAGACAAAGGTCTCTAAACAGCTACAGTTTTGAGTCCAAAAATTTATCTTGTAGCTTCCAAAAAGCTTGCACTGTGAGTGGAGTCATTTATTTTTGCCTGTGTTAAGAATCTTACTGATTTATTTCTTACATGCCTTCCCAAGGCATCATTCAAGAGCTGTAGTGCCATCAAGTTTCCTTTTGGAAAAATAGGCAGTACAGGCACAGTCAAACCTCAACCTATGCTAGCACTGTAGATGAAGAGACTACTGACCTATTTCTGAGGAAAAAGCTTCCAGAGAAACACTATGTGGAGTGAGTCCTAGAACTCAGCATGAAGGTGGTGTCTGCAGCCTCTGATGGAATGCCTTTGGTTACTGAGAGCACTCGTACCTAGACTGAGCTGCCCTAAAAGAGCACTGGCCAAGATGTACAGAGAGAGGTTTATGGACAGAATTTCTCAATCACTGTCTCACTGATTTGGTCCTCCTGGGCAGATACTGGAATCTGTGAGAAGATTACTGGCATTGAGACCACAGTGACATGCTTTTCTCACCTGTGATTCACCTAATATTAAGAGGAACCCTATTTTCAAACCTAAGTTAGAGCACTGATCCCCGAGAGCTCCACACACTGGAACACATCCCAGCAGGAGCTGAGACCATGGAAAGCAAAGGGAGTGTAACAAACAGAAATGTAATGAAAGCAGAGCACACAACAAAATCTCCCTTTTCATCCACGTACTTTTTTTGCGGGGCTGAGATGGGGATGTGGACTGTGAAGTGGTTCCATTAGTGCCACTCTCCTCTTCCTCTTTCACATCTACTTTTACTTCAGGCTTCTTTTCTTCTATTTCCATGGGCTCCTGTTTCAGTTCTGTTCCATCTGTTTCTTCTTTAGTTTGCGAAGATCCTTGTAAATCCTCCTCCACCTTAAGAAAGGATGCAACAGGATGTACTATTACACTTCTGACTCAAACTTTAGCCACCAAAATACTCAGTTTGAGATTGTCAAAGCACTCTCCATCCATGGCTTTCTTCAGGACAGTTACTTCCCAGTAACTACCCTCCTCTCGCCCCTTAGCTCACCAATTCAGACACATCATCAAGTGCTTTTATATCTATCACTGCTTTCAGTTAAGCTGTATAGAATCTCATTTACCTCAGTCTTAGCTTCCACTTGTGTCTCACTAGTCTCTGGCTCAGTTTCTTCAGTTTTAACTTCTGATTTGCTTTCTAGCATTGGTGCATCTGGTCCTAGTTGCTGGGAATTCGTATCAGCACTAGCAACTGAGGCAGGGGTGGGGACCCTGTTATCAATACTAGCTGCTGCCTGGGATAGCTGTTGTAAAAACAGTACAAAAGAAAGACACTGCATATATAGAAATATTTTCCTTTACTAAAAATGAACAGCACAAAAAGACATGAGATGATACTCTAAAACAGCGCAGAACATGGATACAGGAGCTCACTGTAGCCAAGTTTTGATAATCACACATTTAATAACTCTGTTTTACAGAGAAGCCAAAGAAGAATTCTGACCCAAAGAGGCTTCTCTTACAGAGAAAACACCTGCCCAGTAAAACACTGTACATTCCTTGAAGCGTGCATTTGTCCTGACTGGATCTTTAAAGAAAAAAAATAATTATGCAAATTTCATGATCAGAAAAGACTGATTCTGTTTAAGGTCAATCAGAACATCAGGCCCTTCATCTTTCTGTACACTGCTGCCGTTTTTACTTTGAGCAGTTCAAAGTCATTCGGTACACCCCCCTCCTTCAAACAATGCTGAGAACATCTGAACACACACACACAAACACACATTATACCCATCTCTGTCATGAACCTTTTGGTCTGAAGTAGAAGCTTCTATGGACAACTATGGGCTCTACACATTCACAGCAGGGAGAACTCTTGTGGAATGTCACCAGAGAAGACAAACACAAGCAGCTGGTACTTACTGGAGTGCCAGGTGGCTGTGCCTGCACAGATGTTGGCTGCTGCTGGGATGGCTGTGGGGTTGGCACAGACTGGGGCTGCACTGGGGTCTGGGGTTGCGGTGTGACTTGCGCCTGTGCTGCCGTCTGCCCCGTCGGTGTGCTCTGTGTCTGTGTCGCGTTGGGAACAGAACCCGGCGTCGGTGTGGGTGTCTGTCCTGAGGATGAGACTGGTGTTGATGGCTGAGTGGGTGCTGCTGGCTGAGGAGGAGTCATTCCAGTTGGTGTTTGGTGCTGAATAGGTGGCATTCCAGCAGCAGTGGACACGGGAGGTGTAGTCTGATGTAGAGGTGGCTGAGTCACTGGTGGACATGGTAACTGCCCACTCTGTGGTCCTAGCATGTTCATGGAGTTGGGAAGAGCAGCACTGGGAACCTGCCCCTGCTAGAGGGAGAGATATTCTCTTACAGACATGCAAGATAATCTCTTATCACAGCACTGAAATCTTCTTTAAAAGTATACCGTAAGTCTAAACACCACATCAGCCAGAACAAATGCCGCTAGTGCCATTGACTCTACTCTGGCTTCTCCCACTGCTTTCATCAGCTCTCAAAGACCTTGCTCCCAGACCCAGATGTGCCACACATGTTGTTTTACACTAATTCTACTGGTACAGAGAGGGACCCCATACTACCTCAGAACAACAAAGAAACCCACAGGCAGGCAACCTCCAAACTGTGCTGGTAGCTGGGCAAAGGTCAGACTTTGCATACAAAACAGTTTTGAGCAAATATAGACTTTACGCCATGACTCCAGAGCAGCCCTGCTTTGAAAGACAATTCAGCACATTTGAAGCCTGCCTCACGGCATGGTGCAAGACTTAAGAGGGTTTTCATCAGATAACTAGTGATAAAAAAGAATACCCCATCCTTGGATGTACCTCTTACTGTTAAAAATCTGCATCAATTGATAGTTTCCTGAGGGTGAGATTCCAAATCTAGAACATGCTTCTATATTGCCTGTCCACAGCCAGTTTTAGTAAACCAAATGCACTAAGAAAACAGTGCTCACAAAAGTGGTCGAACAACTAAGCCAGGGCTCAAGACGTTGTAGATGCTTGGTTCTGAACTTGGAATTCCAAGCTTGATTTGTCAGAACCTATAAAGTCTTGAGGCTGGAAACAGACTAGAGAAATCTGGAGGTCCCATGGAAACTAAACTACTTGGACTCGAGTTAAAACCCAAGCCTCTACCTGTTGGAATGCATACACTTTGGTTTCATAAGCATAGCTGCTACTTCAGAGCACTGCTGAAGCAGAAAAAAGTTATGGGGGGTGTGGGGGGAATCAATCCATTTCCTCTTCAGAAGTAGAGAGGTTAAAATAAACTTTAAAATATCTTCCACAACTGTTTTATTGTAACTTTTGATTTAAAGTTAGCTACTCAGGTCCACACACAGCCAGGAGCTTATGCTCATCCATGTGTCTCAAACTAGCTTCTGATATTCTCCCTAACAATCTCATCAGCAAGCATTATTTTAGGATTTAACCAGGAATTATGTGGTGTTGCCCTCAGGTTAGCACAAATACAGAGTTTGTTTATAAGAGCTTATGAAGGAGGCAGATGTAACCCAGGATCCCCCGAAGTCAGGGCGGGAAACAATTTATAAATACGAACAAAACCCCAAATTAAACTAATTAGAAGAAAGTAACAGAATAAGAGTAACTAACTCAACTATTAGACAATACATCTTACCTGTGCCACCCCGGCCTGGGCCGTTGACTGACCCATGCCCACACTGTTCACATTCATAGCCCCACTGGATGCTGGAAATTGATTCTGGGGCAGAAATTGGTTTTGGGTGGGAGCCTGACCCATCATGTTGTTGGAATGAGCTCCCATCATGTTCTGTGGCTGAGGCATTCGGGAAGGAGACATTGCCATCTAAAAATTGACACCCAAATTAAAGACATTACCATTTGGTATGATGTAGGAAGACAAAGGAAAATACCTTTAATGGAATCAACCAAAAGACAGGCCAAAATATAAAAAGGGAAAACCAGCTTCAGTAAATCAAATGGCAGTGGGAACACATGTAGAACTTCAGCACTTGTTCCACAGTATTCACAAGGAACTTACTGAACTCAACTAAGTGCTACACCTCCCATTTTGTTCTCTGAGCTAAGAGATAATCCAGTGGAACTGGAAATATTTCTGGTTTTCTAAAGAATAGGAGCACGTTTTCATGGAGGAATAAAAAATGTGTACATACTGCAAAGACACAGCTTCTGAAAGAGCTATGCCATTCCACAGGCATCTCTGCTATCTACCTCTCTCCAGTTTTGTTGTTTCTTTTAGAAGCAGAGAAATATTGAAAACGAATGGCTCAACAAAAGCCTGACAGGCTCCACAGGTTTCCACGCTATTAGCCTACAATTTACAGCTCTGCTCCATGACATGGCCTTTTCAGAGCAGCGTTCGCAGCGCTGGAGGCAATCAACCCACTTGGAGAGGAAGCTGGTAACAAGAGGTACGAACCGCAGGAACGGCGCCCATGTTGTTCATCTGTACGGGGTGGTTCATTGGAGACGCTGCGCGGGGTCCCATAGGCGCTTGTGGCATCTGTACATTCCCTATGGACATGGGGTTAAACTGATTCATTCCTGCAAATGCACCCCCAAAACAACTCATTAGGAACAAGTCATCAGAATTTACTTTATCATTCTACCATAAAATTCATATTTGCTAAAGTTTGACTGCACTCCAGGTCATCCTTTTCCTTAAACTTCACTCAAAATTGCTTTGCTTAAGGGACAAAGTGGGATGTAAAAAAATATTTAGAAGATTGCCAATTAAGGTGAAATGTAACTGATAGCATCTAAAAAAAACAACCTGCCCAAGATGAAGCATATGGATGATCTGCAAAGACAGGATGCTTGTTGTAAGTAACACCTTGAGACAGTTTCTGATTTACCTTGAAACAGCAATGTCTTGCTTAGGCCTCAGGGAAATGGTTCAAGCTGATAAAAGTACATCCTACTCATATGAAAGCAGCCCCTAGCCCTCAAACCAGGACAAAAGCTAGCAACATGCTTTAAAAGCTGTTGTGCCTTTCATACAAAACATGTAATTTCTCCAAACCTGCCCAACAGGAGTAAATGTGTAAAGAAGTAATTACGGAGCTATAAATGCTATCAACTTCTCCTATCAAAATGGATTTTTAAAGGATGTAACTTCTCAAAAACATTTCAAGATGAGTTTTGATTTATTACTAACATTCAATCAAGAACTAAGATAATTTGGGACATTTTTTGGAGGAAGCCAAGGCATCTAAAAGTGGCATATTTGTATTTCTCAGGAAAAGCCCCCAACACTCAGGAGGCCTCAGCAGCCACAAGCAGTGACAGCGAACCATCAGCACTACAAACAAGCTACAAGGCTTATAAGATGCACTCTGCATCTGAAACCAAGTCATCATTAGTTACAGAGATTCCAAGATTAACCTGCTAAGTTTCCAGCTCTAGGTGTATTTTTGGCTAATTAACTGATGAAAAAAATGCCACCATCCTTCTATCCCCTGCTGTGATGGTGTTTTAAATGAGATTATCCACTGTGCTCTTGCTCGTGCTCTGCTCTCTCTGAAAGGGCTGAATTACTTCCCAGCCACTAGCAAAGGACAAGGGGCAATGGTTTTATACCAGAGCAGAGTAGGTTCAGAGTGGACATCAGGAAGAAGTTCTTTACTACAGGGGTGCTGAGATACTTCTAGAGAAGCTGCAGGTATCTCGTCCTTCGAAGTGTTCAGAGCCAGGCTGGATGAGGTTTTGAGCAACCTGGTCTAATAGGAACGGTCCTAACCAATGGCAGGGTGGTTGGAACTAGCTGATCTTGAAGGTCCCTTCCAACTCAAGGCATTCTACGATTCTATGAATCAAGCACTTATTACCCAACCCCACTGAGACAGTTCCTGACACAGAGCAACAACAGAATCACAGAATAGTATGGGTTGGAGAGGGCCACTGGAGGTCATCTATTCAACCCCAAGAAGATAAGCAAGGCCTGTTCCCTAGTTTAAATCAGGCCTCGGAGGACATGTTTTCTTCTGGGCACCTGTTTAGCCTGTCTTGAAAAATGAACGACAAAGAATGACGCTGAAAATGAGACCTGGTAGTTTGAAAACAGGAGATCAACTTTTTGGACCCCAACAATAATTCTGAACCCACAAATTGCAATTAGAGAGGAAAACATAGATACCTTGAGAAACCTGCATACGACTTATAGGCACAGTTGGCATGGACATAGGCCCATCTGCAACACAAAAGGAGGATGGTCAGCAAAGGTAAACAGAAACACAAGTTTACAAGGAGAGCTCAAGGACACTAACTGTGCAGAGCTACAGCTCAAGTAGCATCTCTACTTACTGGGTGGCCTCACCGGCTGTGCCTGACCCATGGCAGCAGCCACCTGTGGGATACCAGGGGGCTGAGGACCCGCAGTCTGTAAGGCTGACTGATTCCCCAACATCCCTTGCTTATGCAGACGAGACCTCCGCTTCTCCTCTAGTTCCTTTTGTATCTTGTAGATTTTCTCTGCTAATAAATGATAGTATTCATCCTAAAAAACAAACAAACAAACAAACAAAAAAAAAAAAAAAAGAAAAAAGTACTCAAGGTCAGGTCTATGAAAGTATCAACAGAACCTTCGTGGGATTTGTTTTTTTAATGTATACAGCCTGGCTGTTGAAACAAGAAATATTGGTTGTCAGAATTCTGTTGAGACAATCTCATCACTGGATTAAGGCAGAAACGGAAAAACAAAGCTCCCAGAAAACAGATATGAAACTTGGTTTTATGGCTACCCATCAACTCTACTTTGAGTAGATTAATAGGAAGGAGAAAAGTCTAAGTTCTTTGGTGCTTGGTTAAAAAAAACAACACAAAGTAAAACTCAGGAAGCTGTGATTTTGTTTGGTAATGATTTTTAGGTGTTATTTTTCTAAGAATCATTCCTGCTAGTCCACAGATAAAAGAAAAAGATGCTTCCAGCAACGTGGTTATGTTGAATAAACTTCAGGAGACAGATATTAAGGGCAGATCAATTTTTACAGGAGGGAAGGAACCGTTCCTTTCCTATAGTCTGATTACTGACGGTCATTGCAGGGAATAAACAACAACAGAAAAAACCACAACCCTAAAGGAATGGAGGAAATCAGTGAAAAATAGTCCACAGGCACAGACAAATGAACACTATGTCTGTACAAGATGAAAAATCCATTTTCCTCAATCCACACAGACAACTGATCAAATCAGATAGTCATGGTGCACAGCAAGGTAGACAATTCTGCTTGTCAGCAATTGCTGGACACGCACTTGTCAAGAGCACGAGATTATGCACCTGTTAAAGGCAAAAAAAATCCCCTCCCAAACCCTCAAGACCACATTTCTTTTGTGGGGTCCTTAGGCTCTTAAAATCCAGTGTCACATGCAGCATAGGCTGAGTGATGCTTGTTCCAGTCACATTATCTTCATCAAAACAGCAGGATTGAGTTAAATTCAGAAAAATATTCCAGGATAGGTATTCCTCACCAGCCTTGCCAAGCAAGTCCAGTATTACAATAGAAAGCCTTTGTTTAGGTCACTTCTGTCCTCCACATGTCTCAAAAATCCCTTGGTGCACACCCTTTCTGCTTTCCAATTTAAAAGAACTACAGCCTCCCTCCCTTCTCCCACTCAAGACTATTCACTTGGACCTTCCTACTTGTAATTGTAATGTTGTGCTACTGTCACACTGCAAAGGTTCCTGGAAAAGGGCATGTTCACAAGGAGCTGATACCACCAAAACAATGTCAAACTGCTCACAACGATGCCTCACACTAATCTGTTCTTCAATACCAAAGCAGAATGGATGCTCCTCAAAAAGAAGGATGCAATTCCTCATGGCATCGTTAATACATTTTAAACTACTCCCTTCTTCCAAGTTTGCTGCTGGGAGCCAAATATATTAGATGAATTCCCATAAAGACTTCTGGCAATGAGGCTCTGACAGCTGTTTTAAGAAATGAAGAGAAGATCCTTCTGAGTATGTTCTCTGGCATAGAGGTTAGAAGACATTTAATTCTATATTCAGAAGTCTACCATGCTGATCCTTACTAAGACAGTATTTCAATGCCTTCTGTGTCCACAGAATCCTCATTCTCTCCGAAGCTTTCTCTAAAGGTCTGAACACACACTATTCTTCCTGGCTAAACAACCTCTTCATAGCCACAGTAAGAATATGATACTGTCACTGACCAAGGCTGACACAGCAGCAGCAGCACAAGTATGGCCACTGACTACCTGCCTCTAGGAAATAAAACTAGCATTCCATTGTCAGATCCTCTAAGAAATGGTCTGAGAGGGAGCGATTAAGTCTTACTGAATGATTACTACCTGAAATGCAACTAATTACTCTTTAGATACTCTCACCTTACTTAAGAAGGGACCTGATGATGCTGACCAGGTAAGACTTCATTAGTTACAATCACTGGGGCCACTAATATTGTCTTCACCTGGTGAAAACTTCCACAGAGTGGCTCCTTTAGAGTAGGGCTGCCAGAGTGCTATAATGAAATGGCATCCTCAGCATGTCAATTCACAAAGGTTTGCTCTTTCTGAGTAACAGGGATTTGAACTCCTTGCAGACAGAGCAAAAATCATGGACAAGAACAGGAATCCTGCCTTGGTTCCCACACACCAGGACAAACACAGGCAAACTGGCTCCTTATTATGTTGAGATGTGCAACAGTTACATGTCTTAGCCAAATTACTCTTAGTGCTGCTTAGGAGAGGAGAAATAATTCTAACAGTATGGATGGGTAAGCAGTGTAACAGGACTCGGTCTCACAGAAACTCTCCAGCAGTCAAGAGGCACTAAGTTTTGAACTACAGTTTACAGAAACTTCTCGAAACTCAGTAAGAGAACCCTGAAGAACTGCAATGTGTACCCCAATCTGTATGAGCATCAATAACATTTTCAGGAGGAATGCAAATAGGCCTGAGATGACGTTGTCTACTTTTTATGGAGCTAAGGGATGTGAATTTGCTTGGAGTGACATAAATCATATGGCTTGGAAATACATAAACACTGTCATAGACAGAAACATGACTTTTCCTCTTCAAGAGGACAGTGAAATGATTCTCTGTGGTTTTCATTATGCTTCGAAGATCTGTGATGCTGCTGGTCTTAACATACACTGGAAAGCTGGACTGAAGCAACATACCCTGCTATTAGCAGATTCATACATATCTCCTTCCACTTTCCTGGCATAAGCCACCAAGTTCTCCATGCGGCGATCCTTCAGCGCTGCCGGATCAGGAGTGGGGAAGATGGCTTGGACGCTACAAGAAAGGAAAAAGAATAAAAGAAAAACTCTTCAGAGGAAAAAAAATAATTAAATCAATATATCCACCGTGGACATTCCCTTATACATCAGGTATGTAAAAGCATATCAAATTTGTTTATTTCAAGAACCCCAAATCAATCCCATAAGATTATTCCAAGTTCAGTGATTAAAAAGAGATGAAGTTTAACAGTCTGGAGTCTAAATATCTGTTTACTATAGCAGGGTAAATTTGCTAGCAATAGGAACTGACTTAATGTCCATTCCTTAATGAGCATGAAGAATAGACTGAAGAATAGGGTTAAAGGTAACAGCTCATCCTCAGTGGCCCAGCAGCAGACAACTACTGCTGATAAGCTGAGAAGTCGTTGGGAAATTAATAGCAGGATCAGTGCACTGAAATTCTTTACAAACATTCAGGCAAAACCAGGTGGTCTTGGTGAATACTTACAGTTTATGCACTAAATGATTGCGCAGGTCCTGAGTGACATGTTCATGCCATGCTTTCCTTACCCCGGTGCTAGAAGGAGGTGCAGCCGTTGGCATTGAGCTGAGGTTTCCAACATTGCCAGAATTTGTGCCATCATTCATTAGTGGGCTGCAATGAGAAGAAAAGGAACTGTTGCGGTACAGGAACGCAGAGTTTTGTTGTATGCTCGATGCCTGAAGGGATTTATGAGTAATTGCTTTTATCATTCCAGCTACTGCATCAAACATCCTCCAAGTGAAAATTCTGCTACCAAACAAACTGCAGTGCCTAGCGCAGGGAACCTCAGGAGTTTACAAGGCACAATAACAATGATAGAGAATCACAACTGTTAAAGTGTTTGCACACTTAAAAATGCAAAATAGTCTTCCTTTGAGAATTCACTCCAAACTATTGACTATTCTGTGGCTCTCTGGGGTGACAAAGTGGAAGATACAGAACTGAAACAGGAAAGAAGAGCGTAGCTACAGATGTGACTGATCAATTCCATGCCAATACAACTAGGTGTTAAAGCATGCCCTTTATTTACAGTCATAAGCATGTAAATAAATGTTTAATTAAGCAAGAACAAAAATGTGTGCATTACTTATTTGTCCCGAGGGATGTTGGAAGAGCAGTTTCAGAAATTAGACTAGCTTGCTGGTCTGTTGTTATTCCTCCTGTGGGAAGGTTCATCTGGTTGGCTCCTTTGGGACAAAAATAAACACCGTTGGTACTCAGTTCACAAGTTTGACAGCAACATGGTAAACTCACACTTTACTGACCCTACTGATGAACGAAATAAGCAGCCTATCAGATCATATTATGATGACATCTGTTGGGGCGTACATATGTAGCTACTGATGGAATCAAGCTATGTTCAGCCTGAACATTTTTTTCCTACAGAAACTAGTCTATTAAAATTTACAATTCATAAACTCTAAAGATTAGTTTGAGAAGCTAAAAAGAAGATAATATTTAACAATTCAACTGCAGAAATAAATTAGCACTTGAGACAGGATTGTCTGCTAGAACAGGCAAAATAGTTATTAACCAAAAATTCCTCTAATCATCTCAGACACCAGTAAGTTTTGGGTGATATCAGATTAAGAACCTAAACATGCTTCTATTTGGCAGAAGCAACACATTCAAAGCTTTCTAACTGTAAGTTATTAATCAATATGAACACAGAAGTCACTACTCTGATGAAGTCAGCTACTGCTACTAGACTATCCTAAAAAATGAAGCAGCTCAGTCTATTCATTCACAGAATGGTGTGGGTTGAAAGGGACCTTAAAGATCACCCAGTTCCAACCCCCCAACATGGGCAGGTTGCTCAAAGCTTCATCCAACCTGGCCTTGAACACTTCCAGAGAGGTGGCATCCATAATCTCCCTGGGCAACCTGTGCCAGTGTCTCACCACCCTCACTGTAAAAAATTTCTTCCTAATTTCCAGCCTAGATCTACCTTCCTCAAGCTTAAATCCATTCCTTATCACCCTGTCACTACAAGCCCTTGTTAAAGGTGCCCCCCCCAGCTTTCCTGTAAGCCCCATTCCAGTACTAGAAGGCCACTATAAGGCCTCCCCACATTCTTCTCTTCTCCAGGCTGAACAGCCTCAAGTTCCTTATTTCAGCATCCAAGTCCCTTGGTGTGTTTTCCACCTACCCAATGCATTAATGGTCCTCATCTGCTGATGAGTCTGGGGCTGTGCTGGCTGTTGGCCTTGGACCTGGGGCTGCAACTGTGTCTGAGGCTGGTTGCCATATGGTAGCCCAAGAGCAGCATAGGCTCGTTGCATGGAGCTGGGGTCAATTGGATTAGGATTACTTAGCGATGGAGTATTCTGCTGGCCCGTGCCAACAGAACCGATGGAATTTTGGATTCCGCCAGCTGGAGAGCCTAAAAGGGCTATAAAAAAGAAAGGATAAGAGAAAATTGAAAATCAGTGAGGACAAACAATAAACCACATCATGCCAAAAATTGACAGAACATGCATAAAGTTATATTGTTTGTATTTTTCTGCCAAAGGACAGAACAACTCCCCAGATGCCAAGTGGGGAAACTCAGCCTCTGATTCTAGAGGACAAGAACCGCCCTAGCAATTAATACATGCAGTCTACAGACAAGTGCTGTAAATTCTGGGCAGATAAGCCCATAATTACTGCACTATACATGAAGTATAGGCTCCAATATAAAGCTAAATAGGATATTCATGCTTGGGGACAGTAGACTAAAGCGTGTGGAGGGGGGAAGTAATTAATTCCTCTACTTCCCTCTTTCCCATCAATCCCATTTTAGGTCAAAATATTTGGCTCCAGAACAGAGATTTTGAGTTCAGCAGAAATACTGTGTCTTTGGACACAGAGGTGATACCCAAGATCTGCTGGGAGAAATTTTCATTTCAAGCAGTCACTATATGAATTCTCTGAAAGCCAGATTGCCCTAAAGCCCAAGTTATCAGAGAAAAAAAAAAGACCTGATGGGTTTCAGATTGTTCTGACAACAACTAAAGTAATTTGAAGAGTCAGGAAAAGGATGAGCCTGCCACAGGGTTTGGTAAATCATTTAGATAATATTTAGGTATTCATTAACCTGAATGACCACCACAAACAACCAACCTCTCTCACTGCTCAGAAGAGTCATTTCCATTGTAGACAGGGAATGGAAACAACAGGGAAAAGTAGTTTTTCCTGAACCCAGAAATGAATAAAAACCTGCTTTCTGGTCTTCATTTTGGCTGCTCTTCTAAGTAATAACATGTTGCACTGTGAACAAAACATGGAGCAAATCCTTCACTAGAGACACTGAGTTTTGATAACCAAGGCTCTGCAGAAGTAACACAGCCTCAACGTTTTCCCCCTTGAGTAATTAAACATGGAATGTGCCTTACAAATTTGTAAGCTAAACAGAGCAACAATAATAGCTTTTAATATAGGCAACAAGAACTGGTTTATTGAAATATTAGGAGAGGCACATGGTTAAGGGAAAAAAAATAATAAAAAGAGGAAAACAAGCCTTCTGAGACATTTAACAGCATTATCTAGGCTTTCTTAAATCCTTACCCACTATGGGAATGGAGAGAATTGATGGAAAAAACACACTCCCTTTCAGCTCCCATTCAAGAGAAACCACATACATTAGAGAACCCAGACTTTGCACTCTCCAGATGAAAATCCAATTTGATATAATTTGCCAGAAGACTACAAATAAATAGTCAGAGGTCCCCCTCTCCAGAATAAGCATCACCACAGAAAACATTCTTTTTTTTTCCCTCTCCAAGTGTTTTCAGCACTGGGTTTCCTGTAGAAATTAGACTTATGTATGTTTGCACTCTGTGTATATGTTCAAAACAACTTGTGAACTTACTGACCATTTCCAAGCAAGCTTAATAACAAAGTCAGAAGTTGATCCAGATCCTACCAGTTTAGTTAATTAAAAAGGGCATATTAAAAAACCAAGTTGTCTGAATTTCTTGTGAGACTTGCCATAGCACTGTAGAATCACACAATTCAAGAGTAAAATGTCTTCACATGAGTGCAAGTCAAGAAATTAAGAAGTCTCCATAAAGGTTAAACAGCACAAAGCTGGTGGCACTCTGGAATTCAGAAGGCTTCAAAGGCTATTGTGAAAGCAATGGATCGATTGAGTAGCTAATAAAAATTCCAGCTTGTTAGAGAAAGGAGCTTTCAGCACTGGCTGTAAATGTGGTGTATCTCCAGAGATGGGAGAAGGATCACAGGTGATGCTGAAGGCTGGGAACAGGAGAAAGGCTTCTAGCCACCCCACTGAGGTTAGCCAAGCCTTTCACCACTCCTTGTGCTCCTCCAGTGGAGGGAAAAAGCTGGTGCTGATCTGAGGACTGCAAGCTCAGCTTGAAGCTCACACCGATGCTAAGGCAGAACTTGGACAAGTCAATTACCTTTCATCCAAAGCTTTGTGCTAAGCTTTGGAAGTGGAATTGTTCACTATGAAGTTCAGTCCTTGTGTTAGAGCACCTTTAGGAACAGCAATCCAGCCGTTTTTAGAGACATCTACTTCAAGACCAAATCTCCAGATCTCTGCCTCTGCCCAAAGCCAAAGACTACTTATAAAACTGCTTGGGTATGTCAGAGCTGATAGTCTGAATGTCACTTTAGAAGTGGAGAGCAAGCCTACTTCTGTGCTTTCTCCTTGAAATAAAGGTGGTGGCTTTTTGGAGAAGCAGAAGACCACTCTGTTGACGTGTAGTTTGGAAAGACTAATGGTCTCCAAGAAGTTCCAGAGACGAACTGAGTGGCTCTGACTATTTGGTCTCAGCTTTTCAATACTTCATAACTCACTATCATACTGTACTGAGTATTTTCACATCAGGAATACAATTCTGTTGCTTGGTTTTATATGAATGTATGATGTTATCTCAGTCTGTCAAACAAGATGGAATGAGAGTGTATTGATCTGGCCAAATGCAGCCTCTTCTGCAGATACCACAGGAAGTCAAGTCAATTACAATAAACACAGCACTGAAACAAAAAAAGGAGTTATCACATTAAGCCACTGCCACATGAAGCAATGCCTACTGTGATTTTTCTTTTTATTAACTGATGCTTCAGACACTGCTGATCTCCTGCCAGAAGCTGCAGATGTGAAGACAGCTCTGTACAGGACTGATCACACCCTAAATGCTTCAGAGACAACTGAGCTCCATATGTCCCACTCTTAGAAGGCTGCATGTGTTTATACATCTTAAGAGTGAAAGCTCAAACAAGCAGAAGTGAAGCATCCCACAAACTTTCTGAGGAGCCTGATTAAACCCTCCAGATGTGATCTACATGATCAAACATTCTCTCATCTACAGGATTCCTGTCTCAGTGTGCAAAGGAGATAATGCTGCTATAATGAAAATGCATTTTTGTGTCTTCTAGAGGGGAACCCCTCCACCCAACTGGAATTTATTTCAACCACAGGCTCCTCCATGCTGTTCCAGGTATGAATATCCAACTCTTCACTAACCTGACCAGCCTATGACAGCAACATTAATCCATTTGTGAAAAGTCTGACTCAAGTTTTCCATTTTGCTTCCAAATGCTGTAACTTAGATTCTCAACAGTGTTCAAATGCTCTGTGCTGCAGCTTCTCACTCTGCTGGTTACATTCATTCTAGCTCCAAGTGAACAGAAATTCTGCTGGTGGCCTTGCCTCACCTCAGTACTAGCATGTCCTGCATGCAGAATTCAGAGGCTGCACAAAGGTAAGCGTACATGATCCTTTAATTGAAGGCTGTACCAGGAATTAAATCATGGAGTAAGGAAACTCAAAAGATAGGAAGTGTCAGTATTAAACTGCACCACCAATCCCATTTTAATTTTTATTTCAATTAAGCATTAATCTAAAAGCTTTCACAGCATCACAAGTCAGTGAAGGGAACTTCTCGATCCCTGGGCTAACCATCTACCACAGCACTCTGTGATCGCTGTGAGCTGGTAGGTCACCACGATGTACCATTTCCAGCACTTGAAAAGACAAGACAAATTTTGTTTGTAGATTTTACACACATTTACTGATGGTGAGACTTGACCAAACTGGATTTCACTTCCAGTTTTCCCAGGAAAGGGGCTCTGTAACAAAGAAGTTGCTGCCTACTCTTCCGAGCATTCTTCCTTTGTGTACCTCTACAAGAGGTAACTCCCAAATGCTCTACATTCAGGTCTTCGTTCCTTT
This sequence comes from Tricholaema leucomelas, assembly GCA_013400475.1. Classification (NCBI taxonomy): domain Eukaryota; kingdom Metazoa; phylum Chordata; class Aves; order Piciformes; family Lybiidae; genus Tricholaema lacrymosa; species Tricholaema leucomelas. The sequence goes on along the minus strand of WAAF01004804.1, from coordinate 1,934,005 downwards.
TCTGTCCATACTCAACAACCCTCACCCAGCTACAGCACATAGTCCCTACCTTCATTTCCCTCATCAGATTTGCCTTCTCTATCCCCAAGTCCACACACTCCATAATTCCTGGCCCAATTTTCTTTAAAACCACATTTTTAGGTCAAGGTCAGCTGTTTCAGATTTACTCTTTTTTAATCCAGCTTTTTCCTCACTGCATTTGATTTAAAAGTTTTCCTCTAAAGACAACTGGCTCCATGTTTGCAACTCAAACCCAGTCTCACTCAGCTGAATCAGGGATCCCAAGGATTTTTCTAGTTACCCTGGAGTGAAGCACATCAAGCATCACCTGAGGATGGCCCAGGTCACAATAAACAGTGAACACAGCACATTTATCGCCAGCTGCAAGAGGAAGTTTGGTCATACAATAGACACCAGGAGCAGGAGAACTAAGAGGCTCAAGCATGTGCCCAAGATGGATCTTCAGAAAAAGATATATATGTTATGATAGAACTATAAAACTAAGAAACTTCTCAGTTCTTTTTTGCCTTCTAAATGTTCTCATCACATTCTACCATACGCAGACCTCCTCTACCTCTCCCTTTAGTAGATGCCATTATTATTTATTCCTAATGGAACAAACATTTTCTTCACGTCTTAAACTAACTTAGTTGAGATTAATTTTCACCTTATCAGGCACAATGTTTCCAAGTCCATGTATTAATGTCCATCACTTCACAAATGTTTCTGAATGCCTAAAATGGAGCAAACTTTATATCTCAACAGTCACCTTCTACCTTTAAACAAATCAGGAGGTGTTATGTGTATGACTCAGAAACATAACCCAGAATGAAGAACCTTGCACCTTGGTACACTGAGCTGACAATTTTCATGGTTACTACCATTGGATTGATTCATTCAACAGAAGAAGATTTACTGTTTATTTCCCTGGCACGTAACAAGAGAGCCAAACTCTGAACTTATCCACTGTAATTCTGTTGCATTCCAACAATATCCTATTTGATCCCAGAACAGAATCACTTTTAAGGACTGTTTCTGTTCAAGTGCCTTCTCTTCCCTAGGAATGACCTAAATTAGATCAATGATGTAAAAACAAACACCACAAACTACTTTTCTACAGCAGCTTCTCTTGAAAAAAACTAATTCTGTTGTACTAGATGATGTTAGCATTTTGATAACCATTGTGTAAGAAGGACGTTATGCACAAATGGACCATGCCAGTAAAAAGAAAAGCTTTCAAGATACTTTCAGAGGGCCACACATAACTAATCACTTCTAACAAATCACTACTTTCAACACACAAGATGATTCTTGTTTACCAAGGAGAAGCTTGGCAAAACAAACTCCAAATCCTTACCTCCAAATAGCTCTTATATTTCTAAATTTTTTTTCCACTTCTTGGGGAAAAACAATCCCCCTGAAACTCAATGGATTACTTGGACAGTCTTACCAGCTAGTCCCTCCTCTGCCTGAATCCCACCTAACCTATGAGCTCTTCTCTATCCTCCACAGTATGTTAGCGCTCCTTACTGCAGCCTCGGCCTAAACGGACATCAGGAGAATGCTCCCAACAATTCAAATGTACAAGCTTTACAAATTCTCCAGCTATTTTCTGCTTCTTAACCCTTATTTAAATATACTTCAGCATAACATTAACCAGACTTGTAGAACTGCTGCATAAATGCTGTAAAATGTTCTAATGTGGCATCTCTTCAAAAGATTTGATGAGAAGCAAACCCACCAACAGAAGTTCAGTACTTTCTGTTTGAGCAAGAGGAAAGAAATGTACTTGAAATTGACTGTCCTCCTCAAGAAATAGTTATTATAAATCCAGGCATGGGCAAACCCACTATGATCTGCAGGACTTCATACACTTCTCATTAAGACACACAGAGCAGATCTTTTGGTGCACAAGAATCTATTTTTCTGTTTTTATGAACACTTTTGGTTATTCTTAATCACCAATATCTTGATTTATTTATATCAGCAAGAAAAATAATGAAGTAGCCTATGCTTTCCCCTAAACCCTACCTACATCCAAAACTGCATTATAATTGGAATTTCTTGACTTGTCTCACAAGAAAACACCAGTTAGAAGTTGCCACATCCTTTAAAAATGGGTGTGTGCTTGAGCTGAGATTTTTCCCTTCACAGTTATTGTGCATTAAGTAATAAATTGCATTCAGTGATCAGAAGGGCGCATTCACCAGTAGATTTATCTATTCATTTTGTTGGGACACCATCAAAGTTTACTCCTACAGTGCACATCTGACAATTGTTTCTTTTAGCAGCATCGCTCCGTTGTGAGAGCAGGAAAAGAAGTACTCACGTTGTTGGTTTCTTTTGTCACTGGCATTTTTCAAAGGAAGGCACACAGGACAGTCGTGCCGAGTACAATTCTTCCAGTGGGAGATGATTTGTCTTGAAGATGCACAATGAGCAACTGCAAAAAGGAAAAGCAGTCGACTTAAGGCCACTCCTTGGTTAACTGGTTTTGAATTCAATCATCTCATATTTTACAGTAACTCTTCTTTCCATTTCATAAGCAATAACATACACAGAACTGAACTGCTGTTCAATTCCCTGTTGTTCAATTGAATTGTTTTGGCATCTATCAATAATGCCATAAAGCGTTATTCAATCCCATAATTCTGCTATCTCTTTATAAACTCATAACAAGAGCAGCTTCTTCTCCTTTCCTTGTCCTGCCCTTTGTCTAGCAGGAGCCACTTTATCAGGAAGAACATGTAAGCAGTAGGCCTGTTTTGAGGCCTCCAGAGGCTTGTTTAGGCCTCTTGGACAGCAGAGCCAGTGGAGGCGGGGAGGATTGGAGCACTGGGGAGTATTAGATTTAGTTTTTGGTTTGGGAGAAAATTCAAGGGGGTAATTGCTTTGTAATATCTATCTCTGTATTTCTCTCTAAATATAGTCCTGTATTTTTTCTCCAATTTCATTTGAGAGCTTAATTTCTGTCGGCTATCTTTAAAAACCATGACACAAGGCTACACTGGCACTATCCTGCTTCTAAAGGGCAAACATTGCCTCCTGTTTTCTAAGCTGGTAAGTGAAGAAAGATCAGAAATGGAAACTGGTCAAAGGTAATGAAGGGTTCTCAACAACTGGAATAGGCTCCCCAGGGAGCTGGTTGAATCCCCATGCCTGGAGATGTTTAAAGCACACACATATGTGGTGCTGAAGGACATGGTTTAGCACCAGCCCTGGCACAGTTTGTTAAACGGTTTGACTCAATGATCTCAAAGATTTTTTGAGACCAAAATGATTCTGTGATTCTATGAAAAAGGGAGCAATTGGCTAATTAAAGAACCCATTCTGGCACTCATTTCTGGCAAGTGTGGGGACCTTCCTGACAAGAGGAAGAAACCTTACACAGCCCACTTGGGGAGAGCGGTCTCAGCCCCGTGCTCTTACCTTGGCAGGCCTTCCCAGCTTGACAGTGTGTCATGTGGTTGAGGACGTTCTTCATGGTTCGGCAGTGCGGCAGCGCGCAGGCCCGCACCTCCCCATTGGCTTGCTCCCGCCTCTGACACTTGTGGGCGTGAAGCAGCAGCACCAGCTGCTGCTGGATCAATTTACGCTTCTCTGGGTCTGCCGTTGGTCCAGTCGCCATCGCCTGCGTCGGTACAATCCCCACTTGTTGGACTTGGGTTTGCATCTGGGACTAAGAGAATAGAGAGCTCAGCATCATGTCTGCAAGTCGTAGTTCTGATCTTAACCCTAGGTAATAATTTGGGTGGTACAAGACTGGTCAGCAGGCATGCTGTGCTGACTGGAGATGCTGGTCTGAGGAGCAATCTCAAAAGGTTTCTATTCTAACCTCGGAACAGCAAAAATGTAGCAAGAGGTTCCTCTGTTAAGACACTTAGAAACAACAGTTTAACATGCCATCGGCAGCCTTCTGTTCATTAGATCACAACTCCAACAGGAACGAGCTCCTACCACACTTGCAAGTGGAATTCAAGTCTGTTAGCATCGTATTTTTCTATTATAGATTTATATTATAGATTGGGGAGAGTCCAACAGAGAGCTATGGGGATGACTGGTGGTCTTGAACATCTCTCCTATGAAGAAAGACTGAGAAAACTGGGGCTGTTTAGTCTGTAGAGTGGATCTTATCAATGTCTATAAGCATCTAAGGGGTGGGTGTCAAGATGAAGGTGCTAGGGTCTTGTCCTGCTACTGGGCACACCTGCAAAGGAACAATAGGTGTAAGGTGGAACACGGAAGGTTCCACCTCAACATAAGGAGAAACTTCTCTACTGTAAGTGTGACAGAGCCCTGGAGCAGACTGCCCAGAGAGGCTGTGGCATCTCCTTTCCTGGAGGCTTTCAAAACCGTCCTGAGTGTGTTCATTGAGACCTACTCCAGGTGATCATGCTCTAGCATGGGGGTTGGATTGGATGATCCCTAGACGTCCCTTCTCACTCCTAACACTCTATGACTTGATATACTTCATTTTTAGTTTCTTGTCCCCAGCAAAAAGGGGAATCCAGTGGAAGAAGACAGTCAAAACTATGTATCTATATATTGCAGTACAAGTCCTAAATCTCTCTTCGCACCAGTGCTGATATTCCTGTCATACAGAAAATTTCCCAGGTGAGATGTATAGAGTTTTCTCCCAGAAAGAGCCATCTTGGTCTGGGCTGCATTACTTTACCAAGCTGGATTAGCTTGCAAACTCTGCTGTTTTTTTTCCAGCACCCATTCTTTATGGACATGATTCTGAACTAGTGCCTAACTAGTGCCTGAGCTCTGCCTAACAGAGCTATCTGTACCCACTGATACCTTCAGTCTAAGGCTCAGCTCACAGCAGTGCAGAAGAGAAACAGTCTCTTTAACCTCTCATTTCTTCAGCACAGATTTAGCTTTTCTACCATCATCTTAAACCTTTGAAGGACAACAAATGTAGGAACCCAATTTTCCAAGCTAAACCCATCTACGGCCTGCAACAATTCCACTAGCAGGAAACACTCAACTGCAAAAGTGCTTAAGTCCCTGTGATTTGCAGCCTGAATTCAGCTCATGGACACACATGAAACTGTCCCAAGAATCACTTTGATTATGCACTGTAAAAACAGGGTACGATGGAACAGCTCACCGACCTCCCAGCTATCTAAGGAAAATCAGCCATTAAAAACATTTATACACAGAATATAGGAAGAACAGGATTACAGTGGGGAGATAATAGAGGAAATAGTTCAGTGCTGTCTACAGAACTGCTGGTCAAAGTCTGCTTAATACATTTAAGAACAATCACAGTGACAGAACACATAGTTTGTTGCCTGCTCTACTTTTGACCTTCGAGAAGGATTCCCCAGAAAATAACACAACATACAAAACAGAGCACATAGCAGCAAACCCCCTCATTTTCTTAGGTCAACAAACAGATCCCTGGCACAAGTTCCCACTACTTTGTCCTCAGCTTTGCTGCCAGCACACCATGTTTTAAAGAGTTAGCTTTTCTGCTGGGGAACGAAGCACACAAAATCAAATAGAAAACCAGTATTTGATGGAGGAGGTGGGGACTCTGCCACTGATAATGATTAAGCAAAGAGGAATTGTTGCATCTGTTTGTCTTGCAAGAGCAATAAAGGAAGGTGAAAGAAACCCATTCACTTATGCTCCCAGTGCATGCAGTTAAAATCAAGTCTTCCATTTCTTCTGTGAACAAATGCTCAGGAGCAGACATGTTTTGCCAAAATGATGCTTGGGTCACAAATAGGAAATATAATTGTTCAGCCAATCTGCAGAAAAATACAGGGGCTGTGACAAAGAAAATCTTGTTGGAAGCGAAGTTTTCATCCCAGTCAGTGAACTGTTTCCCAAGCCAAAGTTCTCCTTTTGTTACTACCCTACCACTTAATAGATATGACTACAGCTGTATCAGCACAGATACACTGACCCAAAAGGATTTCTTGAAGATTAATTAACATAACAGCAGGATTGTGGAGTACCAGCAGCTAGAAGAACAAGCAGTCTTGGTTCAGATGACAGTATCTGCAGGTAGGCACAAAAAAAAGAACGCAGAATTTCTATTTCCTAAGCTCAACACTGTTGTGTTGGTCACTTCTTCAACCATGTAAAGTCCTAAACCTACAAATGTAACAAATGACTTCTCCACCATCTAGCTTACTTTCAGGACTGTTGACTGAGGAAGCTGACCTTTTCCCTGCTAGTCTGTGTATTAAGAACAGTGGCCTGCAGGACCAGTTGAGCACTGGAGATACACTAATGCACCAGAGGCACAGCAAAGGTGTGTAAATCTTCCATCAGCCATAGTAATCATTTCACTCCAGAATGAGCGGGAGGCTTCCTGCTGCTTCACCTGAATGACTAACAATTTTCTTGATGAAGTAGGAAATTCAGACACTTCTACTCCCACAATTAAAATAAAGGTTTCAACGGACAGATACATGAAGTAAAAAAGAGTTTTATTTCTCTTTACTACCTTGCTGAGCTCCATCACAAGCAGAACAGATAGATCAGGGGTTTGAAGTCGGCTACAAGCTCCAATACAGAGAATAGCTTCACTAAGCAGTTTTCTGGAAGCAGAGTAATATGAAATTTCTATGGTGTAAAGCAGCTACTACCACTTAAAATTATGGAAACCAGAGAAGAAAAGGCTTCAGGGAGACTTTCTAGTGGCCTTTCGGGACTAAAAGGGGCCATTCAGAAAGCTGGAGGCAAGATAAAGGGTGATGGGCTTGAACTAAAAGAGAGAGATTCAGACTAGAGAGAAAGAAGAATTTTTTTACACTGAGGATGGTGAGATCCTGTCACAGGTTACCAGAGAGGTTGTAAAAGTCCCAAGCCTAAAATATTTGCAGGCCAGACTGTTTGGGGATCTGAGCAATCTTCTAGTTGCAGATGTCCCTGCCGACTGCAGAGGGGGTGGACTAGATGAGCTTTAAAGGTCCATTCCAACCCAATCCAACCCAGTCTATGATCCTATGATTTTATATCTTCATACAGGAAGTCAGTTCTGCTCTGTCCCTCTTTCAAATAGTGGAATCCTCCTGTGCTTCTGGGCAGCACAGGCACACAAGTATCTCACCTTCATGGACTTAGATGGACACAAAAATCCCTGGGGGTTTTACTTTACTGAGATGACCAGTAATCCTCCATGTTTTGATGGATTTATATTCAAAAGCACTCACCATCATCTGCCAAGATTAAGCACTCTGTACCTCTTCTTATCAAAGCAGGCACCAGTTTCAACAGCACAGATAATCTTTCCACAGGTCTAACAGCCCAAGAGAGATCCCAGTCTCAGCCTAGCTTCCATGCACCATTTTTATGTTTTCAAAACACATTTCCTCTTCCATAGTTCCTTTTTATTTCCATGGTTTTCCCCTCTCTCTGATAACAGAATGCTACTTTCTGGAATTGCTGTATTAGGAAAAAACTTGCACTTATAAAATGCTTTTTGGTTCTAGATGACAGATATGCTATCAACAGTGAGATAATTAAGAGTCCACTGCCACAAAGGATTAGTATTTTGATACAGTTGTGTGTTTTATAGACTTTCTCTTACCCAAACCAGAGGACAGGTAGCACTTTAGACTCAGGGTATCTCATTCTGTTGGTATCATGGACTAGAACAAGGATGTTATTTACTAGTGACAGGGGATTTTGAACACGTCATCTACGTATCTACTTACATTATGGGCACATTCAATCTATTTATTAACACTTGCAGAGAGCAAGGTTGCACCCTACCTTCCCTCACGCCCAAGTAAGGTGAAACACACCCAAACCTCTTCAGTTTGCCTTCAGTCACAGGATGTAAGTGTGATCTTGAGGGTCCCTTTCAGGAAGGGTTAGTGAGCATGAAGTGGATATAGGCATGAACCGTACATCTCAAACTGATTAACAACACTTCTATCTGAATTAAGTATTCACAGTGTGATCAACTCCAATCATGTACCCTGCACATTTACATTAAGATTGAAACAAGTCTCTCCTGCAAACAGGAACTGCAGGAACTCTCCAGCAAGCATTAAGCTGGCTGTGAACAACCCAGGAACCACTGTTTTGTCACAAAACTGCAGCGACAGCTCAAGTGGCAGCTGTATGTTGGCGTCAAGGAAGGAGTGCAGTCACTTAATGAACTGCAGCTTCTCCCAGTAACTCCAGAGCTTCACTGGGAAAGTAACACAGAACTAGTTTGCTCTCCTTGCAATTCACTCTGATATTCTGTGTGTTGATGGTAGTTTCTCTGGTTCTACTAGTCACTGTAAGGAGGTATGATCTGAACAGCTTGGTTCTACTCATACAGGAAGAATCCTTCTGACCCCTGGAATCTGAAGGTCTGCTTTGATTCACTCAAATATGCTGACACTGTGCAAGGACTACAAGCATAAGTGCTCACGGTTGTACTCAATAACCCCACAACACTGCATCTTCTCATCTAAGTAGAAGACAGAATCAGACTCTGCACGAGACAGAAGATTTAAGAGAGGAGGAAAAAAAAGGCTCCCTGAACTGAACACAGTCTCAGAAGGTAGTCACAACATCAGCCTCTTAGTAGTACCAACCTGAGAGCTTGCAATGAAGCTACAATGAGAGAAAATGGAAGATGATTCCTGCAGCTCCCACATTCAAAGTTAATATGATACATGGTCTTAACATGAAGAGTATGTTCAGAGTCCACGATCTACTTTCAGAGCTTTGGCACTGACATGGCTACAGGCAGAGTCCTCACATCAAGAGAAGTATTTTCATCTTCCAGCTTCCACTTACCACAATGGAGTGTAACTTCAACCTCTGAAGCCGGTACTGGGGAGTGAGCCTCACAAGCCCATGGCAACCACAAAAGAGAAGGCTCCTACAGTCTTTCCATAGAAGGAACTTGAATAATTGGTCCTAGACAGTGTCCTCAATGCCCTTGGCTTTTAATCACCAGAACAGTTTTCTTCTAAACACCACTCTCATTATCATACAGTTGACTGCTGGGAATCAAGGCTGGATCACCATCGTTCTTAAGGATACACTATACACACTCTTGGAGTTTTACTTTGATGTCTTTCTAAGCTTTCTTAGGATAAGGACCAGTAAATGACAAGAACACATAATGAAGTGTTTCAAAACAACAAAAAGGAACAACGCTCGATAGTGGAATCTATGGACAAAGTCCTTCTTTCACATGCAGGAAACTGCCTGAACAAAATTAAGAAAGCTTTTATGCACAATTTCCTAGGTGACAACACAGACTCAGGAGTGATCAGTATTAAAAAATCCTCATCTGTGGGTAAGAGCCAAATGAGAAGTTTTAAGTGAAGGTATGGAGTACTTCAGCTCAGAAGCTGGAAGAGAGTAAGAACTATCAATGTAAATTCTCCACCACATACATTCCTGTCCAGGGGATGGGATAGTAGAATGTGAGCCAAAGCAGATCTTTTCCAGTTCCCTTTTGACAGCCTAGAACCATTATTAATGGAAGGCACAAAACCCTGAACGTTCCACTGTTCACAGCAATACACATTCACAGGATGAACTTCTGCACCAAGACACAACAGACATGCCAGCTTTGCTCCCAACATAACAACAGAGTTTCTCTGGCACTGGACATTATCTGTTAGGTTTGTTTCCAGGTTTTCAAGAACTTTTCCTTTAGAAAAACATGCCAAAGCAACATGGATAAAAGCTTTTCTCAGCTGTTGGCTAGACTGTTGCTCCACTTCGAATCAGGTGAGATTCTCTTCAAAAAGAGGAGTGAGCACACCTGGGAAAGAGAAATTTTTGAGTGCAGGTTGTGGCGGGCACTGGAGAAGTGAGCACAGCAAACAACAAGCCCATCAGAGACTGGGGAGACTGCTGCTGAGAGCATCAAGCAGGCACACAGCATGTGTCTGGAGTGATAGTCACAGACCTTTCCCAGAGTGAAAGAGAAGACTGTGCTGCTCAAGAAAAGAAAACCAAAGCAACCATCACTGGAAGGTTGAGAAAGCAAGCTGTAAGGACACCATATAGGATTTTCATGAAGTTTTTGTTTTCTGGTCTCCAGGAATACAATACAAATTGTCTTTTTTAAGAAGATACAGCTCTACTTGTTCTACCTGAACCTGGCCTTCCAGTTTAAAAGCTTTCCTCCTCTAAGAGGCCTGCAGTAAAACACACCTAAGACATCCTTATCCCCCATTGTTTTCCTCTCTTCTGATCAGCATTGGTTAATAAAGAAACCCAAAGGACAGAGAAACAGAGAAACAAGGAAGAAAGTCACAGAAAACTCGAGATGCATTTTAATAAGAAAAATGGAACAAAAACACAAGAGAAGATGTGCTGCTCCAATCCCAAGTCAAGAGGACTGAGGAGAAACAATTCCCTTTGCTTCTAAAAAGTAATATTCTCTCAACTCCATCTGCTGGTTGTAAGGATAACTGTGAAACCAGGCTGGTGTCTGGAAGCCAAGCTTCACACGTTGTGCTCCTAACCCATGTAGAAATACCAGATTTACTGGTATGTCCACAAAGAAACCGTCCATCAATGCCCCTGGAATATGCAGCTCCACAGACACTGCTCAGCTTCAGCAAGTTTGATGGAAAAGAGAGCACATCCCAGCATCTGGGCACTTGGAAAACAAGCAGCTCCTGGTTTCTATACAGGCTGCACACTGAGCTGAGTGCCAAAGTGCAGAGCACGGCTCACTTCTACCGGCCAGAGGCTCTGCATGATCTCACCGCAGCACAGAGCTGCCAAGCCTGCATCCGACGACTTCAGCGACGCTGAGTCTCTACAGCGTGTCACCAAACCTTCCAACAACACTCGAAGCAATCTCTTTCTTTGTAAACAAATCACCCACTCAAGATTTCAAGCTGCCCGTTCTGAAAGGACAACTGATTGTACACTGTAGCAGTCACACAAAACAATAGCTGATGCTGTCTGGATTCACAAAACAACAACAAAAAAAAATCAATCCAGCTGGCTAGCACTGAAAATTAATACCTTAATGCTGACCTTTTAATCATTTTAATACCATAAGGTTTGGTACTTCTTTCCTAATTAAGAGATTAAACTAAATGTGCTTCTCAGGGTCTAGCGTAAGGTCATGCTTGTAACAAGGGCTGAAGGTGCAATGAAATAGCACTTCCACGATCCACTTCTTCCTGGAGCCAAGGGAAGAAGAGAGCTCATTTTGTTCTGCTTCTCATCTGCTGCAGCAGAGGTTTATCTTGGCTGCCCATGGGAGGGCTATGCCTGGCAGTGGGAAATCTGTCTCAAATGCTGACCAGGAGAAGTGGCATACACAATGATGCTCAGAACAACATGGATGAAGAACCATCCTCACCTTTCACTTTGCTTTTGCAAGCTTAGAAAGAAAAGCCAAAGACTGAAAGGGGATTTTTCAAATGCTTTGCTTTTCAGGACCATGGGCTCCTAAAGACAACAGCTGCACCTTTCCACTTCTTAGATATTCTTAGTGGTAGCCAAGATGTTTCATGTCATGCTGGAATGCTGCCTCAGACGTGCCACATAGAACCACTGTTTTCATTCACATGGGTTTGTCTCTCCCATGAAGTTGTACTTTTGGGGCCTTTTAAGATAAGGAGAGTAACGAGGGCTGCTTTTGCAAGATATGTGGTTCAAATCACCTCACAAAAACCCCTGGAGGTCCCTTTAAAGATATGTACTTGGTTCTTCACCTACTGTAGGAGATGGAAGTCTGAACTGATCCTCCACATGCTCAGTTTTGACAGAGGCTAACAAAACATTACACCATTTGCCACCTCACTCCTGCCTTCTTCAGCAAACAGAGTATCCCACAGCTCTAACAGACCACGCACAAAGCCAGACACACGAAATGAAACTCCCATCTCCAGGGACATAGCAAATGAAGGGATTGCAGCAAGAGACCATGATGCAATAGCTCAAACACTGTGCCCTGCTCTGGAGAGCTGCCACTGTCACAAGCAAATTTTCACAAGTGCCACTTGGGTCATATTGTAGCTGCTCAGCACAGGACAGAGACATCACTTCCATGAGTTACAGAAGCACATGTCTAACCCATGGGAATGTCATTTTTACCTTTAGATAATGTCTTAACACATCAAATGAGGAAGGCTTTAGTAAGCCAGATCCTAAAAACCTCAATTTCAGAGCCAGCAGGTTCTTCAGTCTCTTTGTGCCTTTCAGTCTCTGGTTTAAATCTGGAGTCTAGAGAGGTTCTCCTTCCCACTCTGCCCTGGTGAGACCACACCTGGAATACTGTATCCAGTTTTGGGCTCCCCAGTTCCAAGAGAGACAGGGATCCGGTGGAGACAGTCCAACAGAGCACTACAGGACGACAAGGGAACTTGAACATCTCTCCTATAAAAAAAGACTGAGGGACCTGGAGCTGTTTAGGCTGGAGAAGAGAAGGCTGAAAGGGGATCTTTCTAATGTCTATAAATGTCTGAGGGCTGGGCATCAAGATGAATACGCCAGACTCTTCTCAGTGGTGCCCAATGATAGGACAAGGAACAATGGGTACAAGCCAGAACCCAGGAGGTTCAACCTCAACAGAGGGAGAAACTTCATTGGTGTGAAGGTGCTGGAGCCCTGGACCAGGCTGCCCAGAGAGACAGTGGAATCTCTTATCTGGAGACTTTCAAAACCCACGTGGATGCATTTTGGTGTGGTCTGCCCTAGGTGATTCTGCTCTGGCAGGGAGGCTGGACTCAATCTCCAGAAGTCTCTTCCAGTCCCTACCGTTCTGTGATTCTGTGATCTTTATCCCAGAAGTAAACTGTGAAAATTAACTAATTCAAGGTATATGCATGCTCCAGGGATGACTGCCACAGAAAAGACCTCTTGGAAAGAGCTAGCTGAATCAAATATATTAGTACATACAGCCAACAAGCTACACAGCAAGCAGCAAAACCAACCAAATGTTGACTATATGCTCTTTCAGAGGGCACTGCTGATGTTGTACACAGCAGGAAGCAAATCCCCACGGAAGGACCAGTTCTGGACATGCAGGTACTATTAACAAATAATTACACTGCTGCCAAGGAAAGGTTAACATTTAACAAGTCTGACATTTCCTTCTGAATTCTTGCCTTTGCAATACTAAAACATTTTGATGGAAACTTCAGTTTTTAAAAGATGGAAATTCCATCTCCATCAGGGCCACAATCAGACTCTAAGCTCCACACGAGCCATATGCAGGGCTGAGACTTTCTAGCTCAACACTGCCTGAAATGGCTATTACTGGCTATACTGGCTTCAGGACAAAGATACATTGGGACATACATAGCTTTTGACACTTGAGAAACAAAGAAAGATGGCTCTAATTGTTCTCTCAGAAGACAACTGGTATCTGACATCTTAAAGAAACTGCAATTCACATCATTAGGGAAGCAACTCCCTTACTTTCCTCCATCTCTTGGACAATACAGGAGAGAAGAAATAGGAAGCTCGTTTTTTTTTTTACCTCCTCCCCCACCACTAGACAAGCTTTGATGGTAAAAGCCTTTTTTGTTCCACATGAATATTTGCCATTATATCCTGTACTACTGAGTACTATAAGATTTATGCTTCCCAAAACCTGACATTCAAATGAGCACGAAATTAGGCTTCAGAATGAGCCAGCCCCTGATATGAATCCAGCACTTTGGGCAGATTTGTAGGTTCTCTGCAGAATCAGAAAGGAAAAATATTTTTTCTCAACAGATCCAAACTTAAAAACAAAATTAGCACAGTCATGGAGAAAATTGCCCTTTACAAATATTCTGCACAAGTTCAAGTGGTACTCTGAACATGGGTACAGGATCCCAGCATGGTGGGGGTTGGAATGGTCCTCTGGATATCATCCACTCCAATTCCTGTGTTAAAGCAGGGCACCCACAGCAGCTTGCCCAGGATCACAATAGCCACCTGGGTGTGGAACCTCTTTCGAGAAAGAGACTCCATGACCTCTCCAGGAAGCTTGCTCCTCGGCTCCAGCACCCTCATACCAAACAAGTTTCTCCTTCTCTTCAGATGGAATCTCCTGGGTTGCAGTTTGTACCTGTTGGCCCTTGTCCTGTGAGTGGGCACCACTGACAAGAGTCTGGCTTCATTCTCTTGCCCCCTAGCATTCAGTTCTTGCTGAACATTGAGTAGATTGCCTCTGGGGCTGCTCTTCTTCAGGCTCAGCCCCAGGGCTCTCAGCCTTTCCTCCTCACAGGGGGGACTCTCTCTGGTAGTTCCCTGTCTCTCTTGAACTCGGGGGCCCAGAACCAGATCAAGGACTCCAGATGTGGCCTAACGACAGATAAGATGTGGAGGAGAACTTCCCTTCATCTGCTGGCCACACTCTTATTGCATCCCACAATACTACTGGCCTTCTCTGATCACAAGAACATGCTGCTTGACACAACATGTTCTTATTCCTAGTCACCAGCTTCTTCATGTAGTCATAAGCAGTAAATGACAGCTGATATTAAACAAAGAGGAAAATGAAGACACGGTCCTCAAAAAATCAGTAGAAGAGGGAGTTTACTACATCCTGATCCCTCTCAAACACAGCCTTATAAGTGACAGGCAGGTAGCACACTCACTAATGGAAGGACAAGCATTGCTTGTGCCAAAAAATAGCTGCTTTTCTAGTTAATTTTAAAAATAAGTAATTTACATCTTATGGAAGGTTTTACAAGTTTCTATAGTAACTGCTGTCACATATAAGAATATAAAATGCAACACACTGGAGTCTCCATGGAAACACAAGCAGTTTGATTAAGACGCAGCCACATGAAGACAAACAGGAATATTTTGTTTTATTTCAGAAAGGAAACTCTAGTAAACAGAACACTATAAACTTGGGCAAGGTATCTTAAGAAGAACTGCTCTCCTAAGTTTGTGAGCTGCAAGGCATGCATAGTATAAACTGAGAAGCATGTGGTGTGTTTACCCTGTCAGCTTCAGAGGATGTGAAAGGTGCCATTTAGTTGCAGGAAGATGATGATTTATCCAACACTTTTTAATTGATGTAGGAATTTAAAGCTACAAACAGCACCTACAGAGAAGACACTTTCTTCTGGCTTGGAACTAAATGTACCAGACTACATGGAAAGATGTAATGCAATTCTTATAACAAAACACTGAGTGCTTAGAAAGTGAAATTACTGCATAAAACATGCACAGACTTTCTACATGCACTGCGGAGCGGCAGTGAGGAACCAAAGATGGTTTGGTAACCTTGATGTCTAAATTCCCCTAAGTAATCCAGAAATGCTCCAGAAGATGCATCACCTAAAAATTCATAAAGCATTCTCAGGACATAATGGCTAAGAGAAGCAGGCAGGTACAACTCACCATGTTTGGCACACTGGTGACGGGAGTACTCTTGATGTCGGCAGGAAAGGCAGACAAACTATTTGCCATGCCTGGCTTGTTCGGTAACTGAGGATTCACTCCTGTCGCTCCCATCTGCTGCCCTCCAGTTTGACTGAAAGGCTGCCCAAAGGGACTGGTGTTACCTGTCATTCCCATCTGGAAAAGAATGAGAGAAATTATTATTATCTCCATGATTCCAAAGGATATTAAAAAGAGAAAACATAAGTCAGATATCCACCTTTGCATTCACAGAGGCCAAGTCTGGGTTTACGTTACTCAATGTTAGAAGCCTTCATTCCCCAACATTAATCATATTTAATTTTAAAAACAGTTTTACAAATGCACACAGTTGGGTGTGCCTGACATCCTGCAAGTCAACATACAAAATCGTTGTGCAAATGCAAAGCAGTCTGTATTAACAGCAATTTCTTTTGCCAGCACTGCAAAAACTTCTGCAAACCAACCCAATCTCAACTCCTGAAATACCTGGAGCATTCTGCGCCCAAAGCATGGCCTTCTGCATACAGTGGGGAGGAACATCTAACAAATGCTTGTTGTTTGCATCTAACAAATGCTTGGCTACTAATGGTTTGCTACTTGGGGAAAAGCATCAGAGCTAAAGGACATCTAAGAATGACGTTCTTGACAAATGGCATCCCCAAAACTCAAGTGGCAACACAACTCCCTCTGAATGACAAAGAGAATACTGCCCATCCAAAGAGCCCCTGCACCTCATGAACAGCCTCCCAAGAGGAGTGCTGAAATCTCTATTACACTGGCCAGTTAATGTTAGCACAAAAGGCCCTGGGAAAAACACGTTAACAGGATTGTATTTCTTTCAGAGAGGACTCAGACTAGGACTCCCCTCTCCAAATAAAGGGAAATAAAATGTCAAGAAGTCAGATCATGCTTTTGCCCCTCATGCCTCATACTGGGAGGATTATTAGATGACTTATCGCCTGTCAGAATGTCTCAAATATAAATCCAACCATTGAGAAAGTCTTTATTTCAAATATTAAATCCTATTTTCCCCCTCCTTTGACCTCTCCAGACCTTCTTTACACACCACACTGGTTTTGCATGTCCTAGTCTTTTCCCCTTCCCTCCCAGCAGGGATTTAGGAGGGCTATTCCCATAGCTGGAAGAGGGATCGTGCACATCAGCTTATCAGTGTAACAGCCTCATAATGAGGAGTTACTCAGTGGTTGCTTTTTCCTGCTTACAGGAATCAGGATGAACAACCAGTTGATGAAGCTGGTTAAGAGCAGTAAATTATGTTGGAGCAGAGTCCAGTAAACACAATTTGACTGTGCCTTGTCCTCTTTGTCAGCGTACTTTGTACACCCAGGTTTCAGACAGCTGGCTCACTCACACTCCAAGTAGCTTTAGGTTAGGAAACACTCCCCTGACCCAGCATCCTGACTGCTGTACAAAGAATGTTATTTTTCCACTTACAAAATGTTTTTACCTTTACAAAAGAATCTGACCTACAAATTATATAGATGTTAAACCCAAGAAGCTGTAACTTGGCAATGTAAGAGGTTATCATGCATGTGCTGTGTTCTTTAGTAAAGCTGAGTAGCTTGAACAACATACAAGACAGCCCCCCTCCAAAATCCAATTGTTTAACAGCATCAAAAGCTGAGTAATAAAGACTGGTTTTGAAGAGAAGCTGGTATTGGCTGCACACTGCACAAACAGCAAGAACTTTATTTGCTGTTTGTATGCTCAAAGAAGTTAGGTTTTTGAATTGTTATTAATTTAAGCAGCTTTTAATTGGGCAGCTTTCCTCTGAAGAGCAGCAAAGCAAGCACTTAATAAACTTACCCACTTGTCTTAACCCATTATTTCAGGCAAGGTATGAGCAAGGATCACCTGATTATCTACAGCTTTTCATGAACAGTATGATGGTCTATCAGCTTAATAGTGAAGACAACTTCTAAAACTAAAAGTGAGATTCTGAGAAAACAGCTCATGACCAACTCTACACTTTCCAGAGGCCAGCAATAGGAATAGTAACTGTTTAGCTGGTACTCAGTTTCTCCTTGTATCTAAATCCTCAACCATAGCCTTCACTTATCTGCAGGACTTGGATCATCTAGTTAGTTCTGAACTTGTGCACAGGTTTGATGGAGTTTAAGTTGAATAATACATTGACTCTTGTGGCAACCAACTGCCACAATACAGCATCCCACGAGCCCCTACAGCCACCACCACTACCATCACAGCACAACAGTGAGCCTGAACTGGAAGAGAAACACTTCCTACACATGAACTTCTTTCTATCAGGTCCCTGGCTCTTCCCAGACCACAGCAGCCTGGTGCAGAGAGCACAAAGTCCTCCTTAGGCCCTGCAGCTCAAGGTTGGAACACACTCAGCAGTGTGGTGAGAGGAGGTTGCAAAGCCTCAGCGCAGAGAGCAAAGCTGCCTGCAATGGATGTGCTGAGCCTGCGCAGAGCTTAGGGCCTCTGGCAGAATCTTAAGCACAGCTGAACTGTCAAAAAGCAGAAGAGGTTTTCTGCAGGCAGCAAAACACTAATCAAAGCTTACACCAAACCTAAGCCCTTGCTCCAAAAGCAACAGAGAATTGCTCATCTCATTTCACTATCAGGAAAAGATTAACATTTTTAATTAAAGAAAAAATGTTTAAAATTCAATTTTTAGGAAACATATTCCAAATATTTCAGCGTCAAAAGACAAAGGACAGAAATTAAACTTTCATTAAAACTCTTAACCTCTAGCATATCTCAGAAGCATCAAGGAACTCCACTCCTAACAGCTACTACATGACAGAACTGGGGTTGTTTAATCTGAAGATGAGGAGGCAGAGGGGAGACTCTGTTGCTTTCTGCAACTCCCTGAAAGGAGGCTGGAGTCAGGTGGGGGTTGATGTCTTCTCCCTAGTATCAGGTGGTAGAAGGAAATGGCCTGAAATTGTTCCAAGGGAGGTTAGGTTGTAGATTAGGAAATTTTCTTGGCTGAAAGAGTGATCAGGCATTGGAACAGGCTACCCAAGGAGGTGGTGCAAGTCACCATCCCTGGAGGTGTTCAAGATATCTGTGGCCATGGCACGTGGGGACATAGTTTAAAAACCACGGTGGCTGGACTTGAACTTGGAGGGCTTTTCCAACTGAAACAACTCTCTGATTTTGTGATTCTATGCCTTATCATATTTCTGCATTTCATTTTTCAACATAATTGTTATTAAACACATCACAACTCAGTCCAACAACAAAGCGACCTTTTGAGTATTCCAGAGTGTTTAACAGAATGAGGATAATTCTTCCTTTCTAGGAGGTCATTTAGTAATAAACACTTGACTGAAATGCTAAGAAGTGCTTTGCTGTTCTTTCCCATGAGCTGCAACCAGAGTATCTTCTGCATGAAACCTTTTATTTTTCAAAGCTGCTCTGTGCCACATGGTATTTCTGTGTCTAAAGCTGTGCTGCCCTAAGTGAAAGGAACCTAAGGCCAAAGAGTGACACCAGTCTACAACTTTAAACAAAACTAGCAGATAGCTTGATAACCCTGTAAAACATTAGACATACCTTTCAACCTATACTTAGTTTTTGTCAATTACCACCACAGAAACAATCTGCCAAAGAATTTTTTTGTTGTTGTTTTAAGTCCACCTTCAAAAACAAACAAACCTGAAAAGGTGGAAGGACCTCTCTTTCTTATGTGGCAATCCCTGAAGTAAATAGAGCCAAGAATCAGGAGGGACTATACTCAAGATGAGTTTATTAAAGCTCACAGATGTTCACTCTTCCAGGGTTTTTATAAACTGGGTTTAAACTCAGCCTCAGAGGAGTTAAATCTTATTAGCAGGACAATGATTTCCAGAGACTAGAAGCACACAGCACAATGGAAGAACTGCTCTAATGAACTCTCGTCTATTTATAACAGATTTCAACCAAGGCTGGGATCGTCGAGGAGTTTTAGTGGCAGAACAACCTGCTGCCAAACAGCATTAAGATCAACGGCATTTCAGACCTGCTACTGGTAATGTGAGGAGCATCTCAGCATTTACTCCAGCAGCAATCACCTCCAGCAAACACAGTCAGGTCAGGAATCCAGCAAAAAAAAAAAATCACTGCCTGCGCCTAACCAGTGGGAACACACCAAAGAGGAAGGGAGGGAAAAGGAGACATCAGGCAGATCTCCTGCACATGAGACACTGGCAGATGTCTGCGTGCATGAGGCATTACCTGGTATTTCCTGGTTAATTATCTGAATGCTGAGATGGGGTGACCTGAAGAACCTTATCTAAACCACTGCCAATTGAAATCTCAAAGAACAACTGGCAAATACAATCAGATGATTTGGCCTATAGGTAGTGAAGATTTTACACTGCTTATTCATTCTGCAAACTGAAACCAGCAGCGCCAAAGCAAATGAGTCGTAAAAGCTCAAACGCTGCAGCTCCTGCCTCTGCCCCTGGGTTTTTTCCTGTGTGAAATGAGGGGGCAGAGAGAGGGAAGGTAGATACAAAAATAAAAGTCTTCTGAGTATTTCTGAAACAGAACTCTGATCCCAAACAAGGTAGTTTGAGGGAAGATTTCTAGGTAATTACAAGTCATCAAAGATAAACCAGTAGGAACATGAGAGTGAGCTAGCTGGTAAGAATGGTCACTTTCATCTGAGCCATCAAAGATTGGTGTTTTGCTTAAAGTCTGTTAAACTTGCTTTCCTGAAAGGAACATAATCAACTGGTGGAAGCTGTTCCTTTTTCCAACTCGGGCGAATGGGCCAAGGTATATTACAGGGCTACTCAAATTTCACCAAACCACTGTGGTAGCCAGTGCCTTTCCACCACAAAACAAGCAGAAAGCTCCTCCGATATCCTGGGTTATGTGACAGTTTGGTCCTGTTTCGCTCTAAGCTTAAACATGTTCCCTCCCCTGCTGCTGTTTCTTCCTCTCTACCTCTTGACTGTCAGTTCTCCTCCTTTCTCTACCTGATGCAGCCACCATCTTCTGCAGGTCATGTTCTCTGCATTCCATTCTGAGGTGGTTCCTTTCACCCACCTCATCCTTTCTGGAAGCTCACATTTTGCATTTCTATTTGTTACACTTTTGTGCAACTCATGCTTCTTGTCCTGTTCTTTGTGGTCACAAATGAAATGACTTCTGCTAGAGCAGAGCAGACTCATTCACAGGCAAGCTGGTCCATCAGATGCAATGGGGGAGATGGAGGGGAGCAATAATACACCCTGGGACAGAACTGCAAGTCAAGGCTAAAAGTGCCTCAAGAAGCAACACAATTAATGCAGGACATGAGCTTAAACATATTATTTCTACTCTAAACCAGTTCTCAGAAATAGGATAATGCTGCTCTCCTTTAATGGAGAAGGCACATTTAACATTTAATTTAATAATTCTGCTATCCCAGAAAGACAAGCAGATTCTGTTCCCTTATCACTATGGCAACTCTTACATACTGGAATCTATTACTGAGCACGGATAGGAAATGAGGTATTTCACTCTACTCTCACAAGCCAAGGAATGCACAAACTTATAAGCTGTAGGGGGAAGAAAAAACAAAACAAATCTTAGACCCTTTGTTTAGCTGCCTTGGACTACAGAACACATCCTCTATCACAGCATTTTGAGTGGCAGATGTGGGAAACACTTGTCTTTGGGTTGCTTTTCAGTCATTGTCAGAGCAAGGCAGCAATCCAATTTCCTCTAGTTTCCAGAGTTTTGTAGGTATTAGAGATCAACTCTGTGACCAAGTCTACAAACCTCATCTGATGGTGCAACTCAGAGTTGAGATGACAGACAAGTTCACCAATTTCATTTGCAAGATACTCTCGGACCAGACTGCATTATGCCTTTTCTTGACATTTTAAAGCTTATTCTTTTCCTCTCTTCATCACTGCTGACATACCACAGGACTCTTCCAGCTCAGCCTCAAGTGTGGCCATAAATAAATCCTGTCCTTTCCTCTTGCTTTAAGTTTTTATTGACCGTCCTTTCTTTTCTACCACTCCAGCTAATTCTCTCATTCAAGCAGTTAGCTACCTCATCACCATGAATTCCTTTGAGGCTCCCAGGACCAACACAATGTTGCAAACACCACTCACTGTTGCAAACATGTCCTTTCTCAGTCACTCTCCCTTCTCCAGCTTCCCCTTCAATATGCTGCCATAAACTACAGAGCTCGATACACTTCTGCTCCTTGCTGTCCATTTTCCTTTGGGGAATCTCTGCTTTCCTCTGTTGCCTCAACCCACTCTTCACTCCAGGGTTCCCACACTTAATAAAAGGTCTTGCAGGGCAGACTCAGGCATTCATTCTCAGGTTTCCTGCAAGAGAAAGCGACTTCACTCTTAAGCTGAGGAGCAGCACCTACTTCTGGCAACACTCCTGGTGGTGTATCTCACACCACTGCTGCCTAGATGAAGTTAATGCTATAAATGTTTTGTTAAATTAGTTGGTTCAGACAGCTTAGTCCAGAAGAAAACAACTTATCTCTAAGCAAAATGTTGATTTGCATTAAGTTTTGAAGCACTGACTCTTCTGTGCAAAAACGGAAGAAGGTTTTTCTGGCCAAGTACTTAAAAACAAAACTACCAGATGTGGACTAGCCTGACAGCAGAGGACATAGTGAAAGGTTGATGCGAGAGTCAAAGCAGCATGGGTCCATGGAAAATTAGCCTAGTTGAAATAATCTGATTATGATCCAATCCTGTAAAGTAAAGCCAGTTAGCATTAATATTTGATTCCTTAACTACTAGCTTTTTAACTGGGAAATGGTCCTGGAAAGCTTGGCTGGACTTTGAAAGCTGTGAATCTGCAAAGTGCTGAACCACAAATCTCAGTGCTCAAGATGACAACAGGAAGAATGAAGAGAAGACCTGGTAAGTGTAAAGTGACATATTTACACATCTGGTTTGATGCAAAAATGCTACCTTCACGATGACAACCATGCTGTGTTAGCTCCTCATGAAAGATACCTAAAAATGACAGGGGGGCAGAGAGGCCTAAAAGACAAAAAGGCATAGCTACAGCAGACTAATTGCATTCTAATACCTGATTTAACTTATTACTTAAGGTTATTAATTTGCTCATTTTATTAAGGCAAGTACTGAAGAGATCCTAAAGTACCCATCTGGGGAACAGAAATGTGATTAGTAAGTATTTTTTATTTAGTAAAGACTTCTCAACAAGTATGAGCTGAAGTTCTATAGCTTCAAAGCAAAAGATTAAGAAAAAAACACCTAAATGACCAAATACTATTGAAATTCTTAAGATTATGTTAATTTATCTAAATAGTGTGTGCTTCTACTCATCAATAGGAATTAATTCACAAAAGCCCCAAGACCTATAATCAGGTGGCTGACTTTGTATCAAGATATTTTTAAGCTTAATTCTTCATAAAATGGAATCTAATAATAGAAAGGGAATTAGAAGTTCCCTTCTGCTTGTCTAGAGACAACAGAGAAACGTGAGAAGAAAAAATTATCTCAGAAAGCAAAAATTATTTAAGATCATGATCAAGCTGCCAAATCCATGAACGAAACCCAGAGAAAAGCCCAGGAAAGCAGAGATGCAGAACAGATGCCAAACCCAGCATCAAACCACTGTACCCTCCTCTGTACCACAGAGCCATCAGACTGAGCAACAAATCAACTTCAGATGATTGCTCTTCTAATGACAAGATGAGAGACAGCATGGACTGAGACAATCTCATTCATTCCCTCAATCCAGCAGCAATTAAATTGCCTCTTCAGTCTGACACCAATTGCAGGATCTCAGCACCAGTGAGGTTGTTAGCTAGGTAGCCTAAGGAAACTGGGCTTAAGAGATGCCGCTGTGGCAATCAGTGTCCTATGTCCTCCCCCTTCCTCAAATCAATTTTTCTCTAATCACTTTGGAAATCACTGGTCAATTTGACCAGTTAAAGGTCTAACAGATAATTGAATTGCTGAGATGGAGATGCAGATTATGACAGTCAGATTAACATTTCTGTTAAGAAAAGGCACAAAGTCCTCTGCCATTAACCGCTGTGTTCAGCGGCAGACATCGTACCCAGGGCTCTCCATCAGCCACCATGATTGCCAGTTTTGTTTTGTCAGCACCTCAGAAAGATTATCTGAGGACATGGAGGGAGCTTAAAGCACAACAGGAAATGACTTAGAAGACCCCTGGGGAGAGTACTGTGAAGAACTACAGCCTCTGTAGTGGCAGTGTAAGGATACACAGCCAGTCTAATGGTTATGCTTCTCAGATCTCTCCAAGAAATGAAAAATAGGGAATTCGGAGCCTTTTTCCCCCACCACACTGTTCCCATACCTCTGACAAAGCAGTCATAAGAAGACAACACAAAGACAACCCTTCAGTAAGCCACCACTACCCTTTTATTATTATGGACTTTGTCTACAGCACAAAAGCAAAAAATCAATTTAATTGTAAGGCCCAGATTAAAAATTTAAATTATTTCAGAGAACAGAACGTGCATGTCATGACCAAGGGAAGAAGAGAGCAGGCAGAGGCATCCAAGGTACGATCTGCTTTGATAAAAAGCCAGATCTTCACAAGCTAACAGTTGCGTTGAAGAGTTGCGTACATGAGAGCTTGCCTGTTCAAGGGCATCAATTGCTTTGTAAGACGCATCTGTCACTCACTGCTGCTTTCTTCTGAATGCCTTGTACTTGCTGCAAAGGATGTTCCCCTACTTCCTGTTCCCCTAACATTGAAGCAATCCAGTGTGAAAAATAGGATGCTACATGCAGAGAAGGCAGTAACTAGTTTCACCTTTCAAAAGCTACCTATAAACTACGATCCAGTTTCTTGAATGCCTGAGCTGTAACTTTAGGGTTATACCAAAATCAATAGCCTTAGGTCAGCAGAGTAACCGTGCATCAATAATCTAACCCTTTTAGCATCACTGCTACGCAGTGTCTCACATGCTTCAGCCAAAATCCCCTATGACATCATCCAGATGTCAGGACACTTTTCTCTCTTTGCAAGACTGCATGCTGGCACGAAATGGAAAGTCTACACTTCTCACTATAACCCACAGATCCACCAGTATCCCTCAGGCTTGGCAAGAACAGAGTGATGCTGCTCCTGCCTCTGAGCTACCAGGACAGAACAGGAATGAGTAAGAACCTCTGTACTTGCTGACACCTATGCAGGAGAAGCTATACAATCTCCTGTACCCTTTCTTCTTTTACGGGCCTCACCAAAACTAGCCACGTAACACTTCATTAATTGGACTAATTACTACACCTACTTCAAACCTGGGCTTTCAACACAAAAAATCCCCAGCATTTTGTCCCCTCCTATTTTCCCATGCATGGAAATGGTTTTGATACCAAGAAGTGTGTCATCTGGCTTGGCTTAAATAATTTTGACTTCTTATTTTCAATCATTCTTATCTTTCAAGACAAGGAAATCAAGCAGTCAAGTATCTCAGATGTTCAGAAGTTACTCACTGGAGTATACAAAGCACTGTGAATGCAAGAGTGGATCTGCACCTAACAGAGGAACATCAGAAATTCAGACTAATAAGACCATTTGGATGTTTTTACTACTGGTAGCAAGCAACAGTGAGTAAGAACAGAACTGCTCTCAAAAGGCTTATTTCTATTTTTCAGACCAGCTCAGTAAGAGAGAGAGGCAGGCTTGTCCTTTGCCTTCTGCATCGTTTCACCACCAATTCCCAGGTGAGTTTCACAGACACACACAGAGGTTCAGCGCTGTTATGATCTGGCAACAACCCCCTGGAGTTAATCCCTCCTCAGTCCCTGTGTTATTGCCACGACTGCAGAAGCAGCTTGCACAGTGAGGACAAAAGAGCAGCTCTGCAGCCAGGCACTTGCTGAGGACTTCGCACTTTGGACTCTTATCTCCCTCCCGAATGGCACACAAATCTCTAACTCAAAGCAAGGTCCACCTGACAGATCAAGGCTCTGGGAGAACTATAAAAAGATAGGTCTATCAGGAATTCATGAAGTGGGAAAGACAGGCTTTCTTTACTATGCTGGCATCATCTTCTATCTGTTTACTGACAAAAAAGAAGGTCACTCTCCACTAATTACTATTTCATCCTATAGTAACATGTTCCAGAAGAAAGTCACCATGGTGCTTGGAATGTATATGCCAGAGGGACAGATGGAGAAGCAAGGAAAAGATTAATCATTTTATGGCAGAAAGCCAGTGGCATGACCAAAAAAAAAAAAAAAAGAAAGAAAGAAAAAAACCCACAAACCAGCTTCAGTCTAAGAATGGTGGCAATCCTATTATCTGAGCTGAGGTGAGAGCTCTTCACCTAAACCAATTTGCAGGTTTGGCAGTTTGACAGAAATATTCATTTTAAAATACTCACTTCAAAAGTCTGTGAATAACACCTTTAAAGAAGTAACATTTCAATAATCAGTTTGAGAATTTAATCATGATCTGGCTAGCAGCATGCAGAATAAGTCTCTCTTATGCCCAAAGTCTCCATTTTCCCAGCTCTAACAAAACCATACCACAACAGATTCATGAAACATTTCATAGAATCATAGAATCAACCAGGTTGGAAGAGACCTCCAAGATCATCCAGTCCAACCTAGCACCCAGCCCTATCCAGTTCTCTAGACCATGGACCTAAATGCCTCATCCAAGTCTTTTCTTTTTCAGCAGGCAACTAAGTCAAAGGAAACTACTCAAATGCTCAGAAATCATTATAATATACTTCATCTTTTATTACAAGGTGAAAGATCTGGTAAAGCTAGAAATAGATGTTTTAAATCCCATTAAGAGGAAGCCAAGAAATGTTTTATTACCAGTTTTAAGAAGATTTGGAATTCTTTTCCAAGCATTTCAAAGGTCAAGAGACAAATTTAAGTATCCCAAGTCAACAAGAGCACTTAAAAATCATACAAGCTTTTCCATATAATTAATGAAATACAAAAGAACTTGCTGAGAAAACACTCTTTACCAATGACTGGATACACTGATAACACATTCTTAATATGTTTAACTAGAAATTAACCTTTCCCAGCAAAAAGAAAATAAAATTCATGTGCTTGTACTGTATAAATGCCTACAGAAAGAAAATGCAGGAGCCTCAGTGCTAATACACTGGAATACACTAGAAGAAGAATCCCAGTGATTCCTACACTGAGCATCACTGTTGTACTCACCAGCTGAAAATACAACTCTGAAGGCTTTCTTTGTAATGTGTCACCTCTGCAAATAAAAACTTCAAAGCTCTAACAGATAACTAGCCGCATTTGATCAGTGTATTCCAATTGCTTCAAGAGCATCTAGAGTGCCAAGCAGACAAACTGGCTTTCTCCAGAGAAACAAGAACTACGAGGAAAGGCTGAGGGAGCCTCAGCTTTCCCCTCAGCTGGGAAAGAGGAGACTGAGGGGTGGCCTCATTCACGTTTGTAGAGATGAGAAGGGCACTGGCAAGAGGACAGAGCCAGGCTCTACTCGGTCATGTCGAATGGTAGGACAAGAGCCAACAGATGCAGGTTGGACAAGAGGTTCCATGTGAACATGAAGAAAATATTTTTTACTGTGTGACAGAGCCCTGGAGCAGGCTGCCCAGAGAGGCTTTGAAGTCTCCTTCTCTGGAGACACTCAAAACCCACCCAGATGTGTTCCTGTGTGACCTGTCCTAGGTGATCCTGCTCTGGCAGGGGGTTTGGACTGGATGATCTCTAGAGGTGCCTTCCAACATGCAACATTCTGTGATCATTTTTACTACATAAGAATAGAAAATTAGCTAGACCTGCAAAATTAACTGAAGATGTTTCACAGATTTCTTTCATTAAAAAATCCAATGTGGACATGAAGAGTAATTCAACAACCTTTAACAAGAGAGTTTTGCAAGAGGGAAATTCAGTTAAGATACACCTTTACAGATACTGTTTTGTGTATTCACATGACAGAATCTTTATGAGCTACTTCCAGAAGCAGCATCAGTGTGTATTAAACAGATTTATAGTCACAGCAAACCAGAATTTTATAACACAGGATCTCAACTCGAATATCCCTGTCCTCCTCCAATTCTTGATGTCATTAAGCTAAATGTGGCTTTCTAAACCAACAGCAATTTCCAACAGAAAGATCTTCCTTTATTCTCCATGTTGTAAGTATTATCCTTTTGAAACATACCCAATAGGACAGAAAATAATTTACAGATGTGTCTGATGGCACCTCAGACTTCCTGAAGTTCTTACACTTGGCTGAAGACAGCCAAGGAAAAAGGAGAGCATGTCATGCTCCAAAAATTCAGTGTAATAAGGAATAAACTGTGTTAAGAAAACCAGCAGCACTATTTAAGAGATTCTTTCCCATTTGTCTCCCAGAAGCTGACCAAAGACACATTAGGCAGTCTGCATGATGTGACACTCCCCAGAGGTGGGGGACAAGGCAAGAGTAATAGCAACAAGAAAGGTGTCTCAAAAATGCAACAGAAAATGTTTCTGTTGTTTAGAGTATGCACTCTCCTTGACAGACAGGAATTGTAAAGGAAAAGTGGACACTCTGCAGGCTCTAAAGGAAGCAATTATTCTATTTCAATACAGAACACAGGAGAAAAATCAGCATAGCTTACTCAAAACAACTTAGCACAAACCTCACAGTCCCACATTAACAGCAACTATGGAGAAACAGAACTATGAATTACTTACACTGTTGAAATAATTTTAAAATAGCTTTGAAGACCCAGATACATTAATTGTGAAACACCACACTGAATTCAAGAGCCACCTTGAAATCTTCAGTATTTTTGTAGGAGCACATTTTCCTCTGAGGTTTAACCATTCACATCAAGCTACCAAGAGACTTCTCAACGGGTTTCTAAACAAGGTAAGATCCGATGGTTGTCTGTGAATACATGCTTAAAATCCTCAGTACAAGCAAACTTCTCACTGAAAGCAGCCTGCACACTGTTGTATCCTGAAATGTATTTTAACCCAAGATGCCAAATGTCAGACTAAGGAAGCTCATTCCTATATCCAAGAGTGAAATCCCATTTTCCACTCACGGTGTTCCAACACTTCTGCACTTGCAAGGTACAAAGACTGTAAAGGGAGTTCTTTAACTTAGTCAATCTGCCGAAAGTTTCAAAGGGCATTTGTTTTTTTTGGTTGGTTGGTTTTTCAAATTCCCATAAAAGCCAAAAAGAACCCCACAGAGAGGACACCATTATGCTGCAGTCACTCCGAAAACACAAAACCTTTCTACTTTAAACCAGTAGCACCTCTCAGAGACAGCTAAATAATCTGTTTACTGCTCTCTTCTAGAAGGCTGTTTCATAGACCGGTCCTTTTGGCAAGGGTGTTCCTATATTTAGTGTGCTGTATTTTCTTTATGATTCATCTGAAATCAAAGACACTAATGAATCCCTTTTATGGCACAACATGCTGCTGCTCTGCCAAACCTAAAGCAGGTTGGTGCAGACACAGCAAAGAACACAACTTTAGGCTTGAGCACCTTCAGAATACTCAAGTACGATGATTTCCAGATGTTACTTAAAGGTAATTTTTATAGCATCAGGTGTTCAAAAATTATCTGAAGTGCTCATTCATCTAAATCTCAATTGTACAAAGTATTTCTCCTTTTAAAGCCATTGCTTGGATTACACATGAACAGTTAAAACACAAGCAATGAGCTCACTATGACACTTCTGTCCCCGGTCACAGTCATCTCTGGAGGAAATACTCTTTACTGGAGCAGCAAGAAGTGTGCATGTGCCATCCGAAGGTGATGGGCAAAGCTGCCACAGCCAAACTGTCTGTTGACACCACATGCAAACAGACTCAGGCTTCCAAACCAAAACCAAGAGGTATTTCTTCCAAACATTCACAAGAAGAAAGAAAAATGCTATTAGATTTTGCCATTTTTTTAAACCCAGCTCAACAAACTGTCAACTGTCAGTTAGAATTCAGGATTATTTATTGTTTTTTTTTTTTGAGATGGGGGTGGTGGAGAACTGTATTGAAGCATCTTTTATAGTTTAAAAGTTGATCTATAAATAAAGGTAAAAGACAGCCTAACCACTAGACATGGGCATGCCCGTGCAGCCTCTAGTACCAAAATTTCAAGTGAGAGGATTCCAAAATTCCAAAGGGCAACTTTCAGACAATGTTTTTTGTCTGATGGTAGCAAGTGTCCCATTTGTACGAGGAAGTCACAGAAGTCACCTCTCACTGCATCTCTGCTCCTGACCTGTTTCTTAGGTGGGCTGACACAGCATTTCATCTAGATGTCATTTTCCAAGTTTCCTGCATTGCTTTTTTCCTAAGAAAACAGACCACCAGCATCTAGTTTTCAGACCGCAGCACCAGCTGCTTTGACATATCTCTGTGTGCACTTCCAATTACAGGGTTCCCAATACAATCACAGCTTGTTGACAAGTACAAATATTAAGTGTATCTTGTAAGGGGAAGTTAAGAGACCTGCTAAAACGTCTTCTTATCAGAAAAGCTCCTGTGAAATACCATCTATACACAAGAAGGGAGGTTGGAGCAAGGAGGAGGCCAGCTCCTTCTCCTTGGTGGCAACGGACAGGACTAGAGGAAAGGTTTCAACCTGCAGCAGTGGAGGTTCAAGCTGGATATTGGGAAATATTTCTTCACTGAAAGGGTTCTCAAACATGGGAATGGTCTGCCCAGGGCAGTGGTGGAGTCACCATCCCCCGAGGTGTTTAAATGGAGTGTGGGCCTGGCACTTAAGGACATGGTTCAGTGCTGACCTTACAGCGCTGGGTCAAAGGTTGTACTGGATGATCTCGAAGATCTCTTTCAAGCGGATACATTCTGTGATTGGAATCTATTAAAATTGCTACAACAAAGACATTTCCTTCAGACTGAAGTAGCCAGGTATTTTGTAACTGCCACACATCAACATGTAAGCTGGCAGGTTTTCCTCCCTCTCAGCATCTGAATAATTTTTTACCTGTGTATTAACAAAAAAAAACAAACCAACCATGAACAACAGCAGGAAGTTATATAGAAACAGGCTGAAAACCATAAATAAGTATTTTCAATCATATTTGTATGTATGAGTTCATTATTTTAATGAACTTTCTGAAACAACACTGGAAATCTTGGTTTTAATCTGCAGATTCCAAAAGAACCGATGGAGTCCATTAGTTTCACTTCCAAAACCTTATTTCAGATACATTACTTAGAAATAACTCCCCACTCCAAGAATACAAACTGCAATTACAAGACAGTCACCAATATGATTTAGAGCTAGTGACAATATCCGTAATGTTTGTGGTGTGCTACCACAGCAGAAGATAACAGCTCAATTCTACTCTGAAAAGATACCATAAACGTTTCATTTTTGTCAGCTGGATGCTAAGTCAAAGTAAGTTTAGAGACAGGCCTTCTAGTGCCTGAATTGGAAGCAAGAGGGGAAACCAAGCTGTGGTCTGCTTACTTTGCTCTTTCTTTCAGCATTTACCCCGCAGCACCAGAGCCAACTGAACCCAGACACCTGCTTAAGCGTAAGCAGAAGGTGGGAGCCAAGCGCCTATCGCTTCAAAGATCTTCAATGACATTGCACAACTGCAAACGAGATTTAACTCATGTACTAGAAACAAGAAACAACTCTATTTCAGGTGCCAGGAGTAATAGTTGTGGTAAGCAAGCCTTTTAAGTCACCAAATCTCTTCAGTGTATCAGAGTAAAATCATCTGTGGAGTAGCACTTCGCACTGTTGTGTTTCAAAACAAAACTGCATTACAGATACTTTGATTTTACTACGAGTCAGTGAGTTTTGCTGTTTTGCTTCTCTCTATTTATATCCATTATTATAAAAACACACATATCATCTCAGTAAAAATGCTGGTTTGGTGATAGCTATTCAACCAAAAACCAAGTGCCTCTGCTCAAGTCTGTAACATTATTAATAATCCTCCGAAACTGGGATGCAAGATTATTGAGAATTTGACTTGGACTGGCTACTTGTGTTTGCCAGAGGCATGGTCTGCTAGGAGACAGCTTGGCAGCCTAGCATGGACCACTCAGAAGACTAGAAGCAAATTAACTGCAAGTCATTTTGAAACAATTCACGCAGATACAGACAGATTGAGAGTCACCAGAGGAAAAAACAGAACCAGCAGTTTGCTAAAACACACAATGCTGCAAAGGAATGAGAACATCTTCAGCAGACTTAATTCACAATCAGCAAGCATATCTATATCTGGTACTTAGCAACATCAGCTGGGTAATCTGTTTAAATAAATTGTTTGCTTTATTTTTTTTTCCTCATCACAAGTTTTCCTTACTACAGCTCCATCAAAACACCAAGTAACATAACCACCTACTGCAACTTAAATTCTGTGTCAGAATTCCTGCTCTTTAACATAGTTCATTATCTTATTACATTTACTCAAGGTTAAATATCAACACCAAAACACCACTCAGTGACCAATATCAGCAAGTAAAACTGTGAATCTCTCTCTCAAAGGCATGTGTAAAACATATACACTCAGCCTAGAAATAACAAACAGCTCAACAGTAAAACCAAAAAGACAACTGGTTGTTCTCTTGGTAAACATAAAAATGATTTTGCTGTTTTCTGAAGTTCACCTCTGCAAGAGCTCCTCCTGCTCTTTAATCTGCAACTTCTGCCACACGCACTGCCACGTGGCTATTTTGACTAAAATAAAGTTGAAAACATTCACTACTCAAGCAAATTGGGCCAATATGGTTGAGAGAAAAAACTGTTCTGAACTCCTATGCAGAAACGCAGCACAACAAAGCTACTTTTGCACAGTTTCTGAGAATTTTGAACCTGTAAAGATTGTGATATTGATCCTACTGCTGGCACCAGCTGCTAAGAGGGCTTAAATACACATCAGCTCTAAGGAAAACCCACTGGTTTTACACAGCATCTGGAAATCTGTATCAAAACTCATCCCTACCAGATGATCTCCTGAAGTATTACACTGGAGGATATGCTTTTCTATCAGTTTCTCCCTGCCAGGAAGGTTCTAGCTAATATCAACACAAATATTTCCCATTAGCGTTCTCAAACACACTGAATGGAGTTACTTAAAATCCACAATCTTCAAAAGGCATCTTACAAAAATCCCAGTACTGCTGTAATCCTCATAACCAGGTATAAAAAACCAACAAGCATTTTCTCCCGATCTCTTTACAGATCCAGATTAAGATCTAACCAAACAATTACATCTTTGCACACACAGCCCAGTAACATTCAATTAAACTGCACCTTTCAGAACAAAAGCTGCACTTGAGGTTGGTTTACTTTTTCTATAAACGTTTGGAAAGGAACCCCAGCAAGCTCTAGTTTCACTGCAGCTTCTAGGGCTACAGAGATGGAACACCTCTGCTAAGAGGATAGGCTAAGGGAGCAGGAATTATTCAGCCTCAAGAAGAGAAGACTCTGGGGGGACCTTACAGCTGCCACCCAATATCTGAAGGGATCCTACAAGGCGGCTGGAGACTTTTCATAAGGGTGTCTAGCAAGGACAAGAGGGAATGGTTTTAGGCTCAGGGACAGCAGAGTTAGACTGGATCTTTGGAAGAAATTCTTCAGTATGAGGGTGGTGAGACTGTGGAATAGGTTGCCCAGAGAGGCTGTGGATGTTTCCTCCCTAGGGGTGTTAAAGACCAGGCTGGATAAGGCCTTGAGCAGCAAGTCTAGTTGAGAGGCATTCCTGCTTCTGGCAGAGAGGCTGGAGTACATGATCTCTAAGGTCCCTTCTAAGTTATTCTACGATGGTAAGCTTTTGCAGATCAGCAGCCACACACAACTCCACAATTTTCTCCTAAGTTTCTGCTGATGGATAGCAGCATTTCCTTATTGGAATAATTTGGCTCTGGAATTAGCGAGGAGCAAGTGATACCATTAACAGAATTACGCAAGGAAGTGTCATACCCTGGGAACACACCAGAAGGAAAACAAGAGTCCTACTCACCTGAACAAGACTTTACTGCTTCTTAAGGGAAAGAGTGAGAGCATCAATTAGGTGAAGCCCTGTCCAAAACTGTTCACAAGAAGGATGCCCAAGAACCATACAAATGGGAACCTTCCAAAACTACCTTCTGATCCACCTGCTCTGACAGCAGTATTAGGACAAGAGGAATGTCCCTCAGCACAAGTCTATGTAGCATGTGATCTACAGAAACAACTTCAACATTTTGCCAGCCATGAGGAACTACACAACGGATTCATCTCCCTCATCTGACAAAGACAAACTCTCACAGCAACAGGAGAATACTTGGCACAGAGCACGCATGCAATGGAGGGTTCGATTTGATGGAAGCAAGAGACAATCTGCTTTAGTTTTGCTACTGCTTAACGTCTTCCACAGCCAACAATCTTTAAAAAACCCCAAACAACTGTAATTTACAAGATTTTCTAGGCAGTTTGAACACATTTTCTGGACTTACTGAACTTTACACAAAAATCAGTGTACAACACAAAAGGACAATTCTGCTCCTACTGGAAATGACTCTGACATGATTTATTCCTCTGCCAAGCCATAGCCATTCAAAGAACCCTCCTGCTCTCTTAAGCACATTACTTAATGATCTTCAGCCCAGTTAAATGAAAACTACCCCTGTAGCGCAGCCCAAAACCAGAGGGCCACAATGCTACAGTTACAGGCAAAATTGTTAGAGGAAGGAGTCTGGTAGCAGACATACAAAGTAGCATGGAAGAGAGGTTTGCAGATGATCTCAGACATCTAAGTCAAAATCACAAAGCAGGTGCTCTAAATAAATCTGATTACATAAATGGCAGTCATGGGCAAACAAAGTTGTTGTACCTTTAATTCACAAAACTTTCAATTCGACTGCTCTATTCTATGAGACACCTTACAGCAGCCTTCCAGTACCCCCCGCTTAGGGGACCTACAGGAAAGACAGCAATGCACACTTGAGCAGGGAGAGCAGTGATTGAGTTTAAAACTATTATTGCCCTAAAAGAGGCTGTTTAGAATAATCTTAGGAAGAAATTGTTTATGTTGAGGATGGTGAGACACTGGTCCTGGTTGGCCAGAAAGGTGGTAATGCCTCACCTCTGGAAACATTCCAGGTCAGGTTGGATGGAGCTCTGTGGAACTGAGTCTAGTTGAGGATGCTCCTGCTAGACTAGATGATTTCAAGGTCCCTTCTAATCCAAATCGGTCTCCGATTCCATACTCCCCGTTTCCAAAACTATCCTAGGCTGTTGGAACACGCTAAGTACTCCCGCAAAAACAAATAAAACTTTAATAGCATAGATTAAAAGAATGGTCTGGGTTGAAAGGGACATTCAAAACCATCTACTTTCAACCCCCCCTGCCATGGCCATGAACACCTTCCACTAGACCAGGGTCATTCAAGGCCGTGTCCATTCTGGCCTTGAACATCTCCAGGGAGGGGTCATCCTCAACCTCCCTGGGTGTCTCACCACCCTCACTGGAAAGAATTTCTGCTGAATATCCAGTTGCTTCTTCTGGAGGATCACATGAAATCCTCTGCTCATGTCTACACATTGAGGGAGTATTTTGCTTTAATTTCTCTGACAATGGAAAAACATTTTGAGGTCAGCATCTTATGCTCCTCCAACACTGAGAATGAGTTAACTCACACTGATCAGAGGTAAGATTTATCCACCAGTTCCATCTTATGCAAGCATGTCCATTGTGAGCTTGAGCTACCATGCTCATTTCTGGCGCACTTCTCATTCACGTGCTGCCTTAAACTGGCAAGAGCAGCTCAACATTAACAATGCTGGTTTATGATGCTCCAGACAAAATCAATCCCACTTATTACTGACAGTAGGTGAAGAGATCAGATTCTGTGTTTTTTTTAGTTCTCCTTTTTCTCTTACTAGAAAGAATGCTTAATAAAAACATACCACAAAAAGAAAAACAGGAAAAGCAATGTTTAGTCATTTACTAAAAAAAGGATTAGAACAAACCATCAAGGAAACAAGGTCTTGCCCAACAAAACTGATCCCAAACCATAAAGGGCCATGAGTGCTACACACTGCAGATAAATACACTAAGAAGCAGAAAATGGGCTTCTAAACCATACATGTATGAAGGTAATCAGTAATGCACACAGTACTTTCACACATAATGAGTAAACTGGGTTGCACGAGTCCCTTTAGAATTTTTTTCTGCGTTTGTATTTCACCCCTCTTCCTTACCTTAGGGATATACTACTGCAGTTACCTAGACAATTAGCCTCCAGCCTTGATACAGCTCCTCAAACACCATTGTGGCTACATTTTAAGCCATTTAGTTAGGTTAAGCACATTCACTATGAGGCAGATCAGCTGTCTCACCACTTTTATTTCTGCTCTTCAAGTCTTTTAAGCTGTATACATTAAGTGGTAAACATCAAGGGAACAAGAGGTGAAAAACCAAACCAAGCCAGATTCTCCTCCAGCTGAATTTTCAGTTTCAGAAGAACAGACAAACTCACTCAAGTGTTTCTTTACTTTCCTTCAAAGCTTTCATCACAACTGGAGCATCAATAAGAGAAAAAGCTAATGCACAATCGTGGTTGATAATCCTATTAGGACAACAAATTGGAGGATGGGAAGAGACTGGGCAAGCTTGTCAAGCCTCAAGCACCCACTAAGAGAATGTTTCTGCTTGTCAGAAGAATATCCTGGGAGCAAGTATTTTTTTCCAAAATGGAAACACAAAATATTTGTGAGTAAAACACTGAGCTCACTCGCTCTCTCACTAAGACACAATTAAAGTGTAAATAAAGCAAAACACTTTTAGAAAAGAAGACAAAAAAAACCCCACCTCACAATATTTTTAAGCTCACCTTGCTCAACAAATGATTGTGCTCTGGAAAATACCATTTTTTCCATATACTTGGTCAACTTAAGTGCCACCACCTTCCCAGATGCACCACTTTAATCACATAAGCTCTGTTACTGAACAGTCCAGTTTTAACAAACAACTGTGTGTAAGGACTTCTGAAAGCACTAATTTTGCTTTAAGTCATTTGGAAATACCTCACTAGTGCTGAGCAACTGAGGGCAACCAAAGAATTTATCTAATAGGGATACTTCCACTATTCTTGTCCAAATTAATTTTTACTTTACTCCTTGAACATAAGCAAACTAAAAAAGTCCAGGTCGTCTTGCTGAGCTGGTGGATCCCATTTGTAGCTGGCATCATGGTTAAGAACAAGGCCCTTGAAAAAAATAATTTGTCCAAGAGCATGCTGGCTTGTTACCAGGGAAGGGCTTGTTTAAAATAAATCAAGGCATCAGAGAATCTCTCACAGCAGATTTCTACTACTTCTGTCAGCTGAAGACTTCACTGAGCCCTTTTGATTTTGGGGTATTTCTTCACAAAAAACCCCCAACCAAACAAAAAACAAAACAAAAGAAAAACAAAAAAAAACCCCAAAAATATTAGTAGTTACACCACAACTGCACAGTGGCTAGGAATAAGTCTACTTCTAAGAAGTAAGATTTCCGTAAGTTTACAGAGATCAGCCAGATAACTAGAGTGTGTCACTTCCCACACATGTCAAAGAAAAACAAATGAAGACACACTGATTTTCTTTCTGTGCAGATCAACCCAGCCCACACAAATAATGTAGCCAGTTCAGAGGCTGGAGACAGCTCTATCCACTTCCACATGCTATGACCTTCACTCAGACCACAAACATCTCTCCTTAAGCAAAGGGACTCCCTTCACTGCAGGCAAAATGCTTTTTATGCTCTTTATTACCAAAAATATTAGAATTAACCACACAGTACTCCACAATGATGTCAGCATTTCTTCAGAGAGCACAACATATTTTATGCCAGGCAACGCAATTTTTTCCACGATTCCTAACACATCAATGAATTCTCATTTATGTGCTAATAAATTGCAACAATAATAACCACTGGTGGATGAATAGATAAGATTTCAGAGATAAATTATCTTCTTCTACATGTCAGAACACCATTTCAGGATGGAACTGTACCAAAGCAACACAGACACGAGATGAGGCGCATTGCTATTCAATTGACAGACAGGAGCAGCAGCCAGCAAAACACCTCCCTAAGCTCACACATGGAAAACTAAGAACTAAAAAGCAATGATCATATCTAGCAGGGACCAGAGCAGTGCACCAGGACAAGAGGCAGATACTTCAAGGTGTATATATTCCCTGCCCTGATCACCAAATTGGACTTCTTGCCCAGACACTGCCTTTCTCTTTCACTAAGTTCCTATTTGCTTGGCAATCTCTGAAATTTAATGGTTTTGATCAGTTTCCTCTGTTTCACTGCACAGCTGCTGACATTGGTCCTTGACAAACAGGTCGATGGCTACACCTCTCTCTTCAATCTACAAATATTTCTCTAACAGTTTTCACCTTGCTTTGGATGATGTTGTCTGACAGCTGAACTGAGACACTGAACAGAACTACTGCAGGAAGACACGACTCTTCTCTATTTCACCCTGCTAAAATACCACCGAACTTCAACTTCGAAGACGTGTTTCTCCACAAGTGCTTTCATTTCTGATTACATGAGAAACACTGTTTCCACCTTCCCCAATCATGCTTTCATGGTATCACTGGTGGCTACAGAGGTAACTACAGACTCCAGAAAGTGTACTCTTTAGCTCTGTTCCACAGAATAATCTACTACATTTTTTGAACACCTGTATGGAAAAGAAAAAAATGAGTGCAACAAATGGAGCATATTAAATGATATGTACATACTTTAGTCATTGCTCCTGTCTGTGCTGTGTTCAGTCCGGTGTGTCCAGCCATCTGTGGAGATACTTGGGTTAAAGTCTCTGCCAGCACACTGCCTGCATTCCCCTGCATGGCAGGGGCAGAGTATTGCATTCCTGCTCCCCTTCCTCTTCCAGCTGCCCCAAGAGATCCATTCATTACCTGCCCTTGTCCTTGCTGAGGCTGGTTCATTAAACTGTGACCAGAATTACTGTTGAGAAGGCTCTGGTGTGTCTGACTGAAATTAGCATTCATACATATCCCAGGTCCAGTCTGTGATGTTGCAGGGCTGCTCGTCACCATCCCCACTTGTTTTTGTGCTTGAGAGTTCAGAGTTTGTGATGCAGGTGTGGTAGGTCCAGAGGTGCTGGCTGCCTGCTTTGCCAGGCCTGGTGCAGAAGAGTCTCCCTGGTTTAAAGGGCTCTTACCCATAGCACCCAGGTTAGTGATGTTTGCACTGTTGGGCTGCGCTTGGACTTGCCCACCAACTCCCTGCTGCACCGGGCTGCTGGAGTTCACATTTCCAATGCCTGGGTTTAAGGAAGAGCCGCTGCCTCCTCTCAGAAGTTCAGAAAGTTGTTTGTGTTTGGAAGCTGCATCTGGAACAAGGTTCCCACTGCTGTTTAAAAGGCCCAACTCGCCATTGGGGATCAGCTCATCAGGAAGATCATTTTCCAAGTCAAACAAAGATCCAAAATCTGCAAGTTGAAACAGAAACATAGGTGAGAAAAACATGACAAACAAGTAACTGCAATATTCACCTACACAACTTTGTCTCAAACAATGGCATGCACTGAGGCACATCTTTACCCAAGACTCAATACTGCCAGCAAGAGAGAGAGAGGCTCCCCATGACATGAACTCCAAGGCCTTTCAAACAATCCTTTCGCACACACTGCACAACTGTGCAGGGCGCAGCGCTGGCCAAGAAGCAGTTTTTAGCAGAACTTTTGCTAAAACATTGTATCAAGATTACAAAGATAAGGTAGTAGAATACAACAATCCAACTCAACTCCCAGATTTCTCTTGTTTTGGCTAAAGGTGGCAGAAATATCAAGAGATCTTTTCACACTGATTTACTCTCCCAAAGGAGAGATTACATCACCTTCTCGGACCTCCTATGTAATCCCAAGGTGCTGCATTTTGCCCAGCAATCCTACCTCAACCTTGTAATTTACATTTGCACACAGGCAAAGAACATTGTCCAGCTAGGCTCAGAAGCCAGACAACAACTACTTCAGTAGTTTGACTCCAGTCTCACACAGACACATTGAATATCAGTTTCTAGTCATTGATTTGTACCATGATTCGCTGCTTTGGAAGATCCCAAAAGGCACTTTGCATTTTCTCCTCATAATGCCTTCTGAATCAAGCCATTTCTTGATCCTCGAACAGCTCAAATAATTCAAATTGCTCTTTAAGTGCCCAGCCCTCATTTATCATGCCCAATATTGACAAAGGTAATCCACACACTCTTCAGATGAGCAAAATAAATCAATCAAATCTTCATTAAGCCACTTGACAAAACTGCTCTGCCTGGAACATTCAGACTGGTAAAAAGTGGTGAGGTTTTTGTTTTGTTTGCTGAAAAAGAGCAACTCAGGTTCACTAAAACATTTTATTGCACAGCATAAACAGCATCTGTGTAACAATGTCATTTTGGTATGCAAATAAAACCAGAAAGTTACTTAACTGTATATAGTTTTTTCCACGTGAAAATAAGGTACTTATTTGAAGATAAGGACAGAGAGAAGACTGAAGATAAAGACAAATGCATACAGTGATATTAACTAACAAGTAAGCACTCCAGCCCCAATTCACCAGAACAGCTTTTCAAAACATGCAGTACATGGTCAGAAAATCTTCCATTCCAAGGATGTGATCTAAACCAACCACTTTTTATTGTAACAGATTAAAAATGTGGGAAAACCCTTTTCTGCCCCACTCAAGGGCAGCCCCCACAATAAGCAACAAACCAAATAATTTCCATCTCAGAGCAAAAACGAGGCCTTTTCTAAAGAAGGGCATCCCAAATGCTTCATTGTTTGAAAATATAATTTCCTCTTCATCCCAAGACAAGAAATGGTGTTAATCACTCAGCAGGTGATGGTCTGGCCCACACTAAGTACACCGAACAGAGACAACCCCGGACACCTATGTAACCCGTATCACAAAGCTACTGCCAACACATCTCAGCATATTTAAATACAACCCATCTTAGCAGTGTTCCAGTTTTCAATTCAACCTAACTGGAGAAAAAGGAATAAAAAATTTCAGATGTATAATGGTGACATAAACAGTCACAGAAGTGCTAAATTCTGTCTGCTTTGAGGTGCTCACAGCAGTGTATCTTTTAGGGGCCTACAACTTGCCATCATTACCTACTGAGGTCAATACGCTCTGAAGAATCCTTCCAGGCTCACACGACAAAACACACCACAGCTCAGGAACAGACTTTCTGCTTCCTTCAAAGCAGGGAAGTAACAAACTAACATTTCCATTAGCTAAGTTCATTAAAGTACTGTCAATTTCTCTCTACCTGGCTGCCTTTCCCTTCAGTTGTTCACTTTTTCAGATTGTTTTTCACAGAAATTCCTGGTGTACTTCCAATTACACCCCTTCCAGCAAAGGCTTTATCTCTCTTCTTTCCCACACAACCACTCGACCCTCACTGTGCTGCAATTTACGTCTCTTCTTACATATCTCAGTCCTGCTTTCCTTACCCCAAGACCCCGCTATTTTTCCACCTTACATCCATCTCTAACTCTGTTCTGATGAAGACCCCACGGCCCACAGCACTAAGCCCCATTTGGCCAGGGGTCAGTAGCAGATCCTAGTAGCACAGCCCCTGTCCCCAGACACAGAAGATGGATGCAGCCCAGGGCACAACCAAAGCCATCTGCATGCATGGTCACCAAGGGTGGTGACACTGAGTCAGTGACTGAGGCCTTCACCTTTGTTAAATGGCTCTTGTCATCCTGGCTCACTGGGAAGCTCAGTTTGCAGCACTTGTTCAGACAACTTCTGTAAATCCCAGGAAGCAGTGTTTTTCTGAGCTTCTACACTGAAACTGTTCACATTTCATGAATGAAAGATGCATGTGGATGCAGGGACAGAGGAGAAGTGACAAAACGTGGAGGGGGAAGATGCTGCTGCAGCTTAAAAAAAGAAAAGCAGCTTTTGCCAGTTGTGTTTCAAAATGGGACGCTGGAGTCTAAGTGCTTAATTTTTTTGTTTGGCAAGCTGGACTCCGAACATGCTTGCCAGAGCCAAGGACTGGAAATATTTTTGCAGTTTAGGAAAAGAGTGCAGAAAGCATTTGAGAATACTGACTCTTAAAACCTAAAACAATCTACCGCTCTTAAGCTCCTGTAAAAAGGCTATACATTAAGGTTAGGCACTGCGAGTTTACAGCTCTGCCGGCAGGAAAATAAAAAGCAGGTCAACAGTAAAATTCAGTGAGTTTTCAAACTTTCAGCCAACGATTAATCTTCCTGCTTTCGTATTTTAATCGGTTGTGTACATTAAAAACATCAACAAAGGGTATATTTTACAGCAGTTATAAAATTTAACAGAAAACAAAAGTCTACTTGAGCATGTCTGAAACAAATCTATAAAGAGATTGTCTTGGCAGTTATAAAATAAATACATTTATACATGTATAAAAGCTGTAAGAAGAATGTGCCCCATTTCTGCTGGTAGTGAAGGGAAAAGCAACCTCAGTTGCTTTTCTGTCCTCATGAGAACAACATCACTGATCCCATTCTCAACCCTTCAACTACTTCTCCAAGTCAATAGCAGCTACCGGGAGTCTAAAAACAGAGAGATGCCTTTGCCTTTACATCCTGTTATCCGAAGCATTGCTAAAAAAAACATCCCCTACACCGAGCAGTTCCACTCGTTAGGGAGCTTTGTATTCACTTGGTCTTTATTTTAAAGGAAGACAGATCTCCTCAACTCACAGGTCACATACACCCAACTTCAGTGCTCGGGAAGCACTACAGCTGAGCAAGGCTGCAGAGACCCATCTTGTAGCATTTCATCTCTTAACACAGTACTCCCAATGCTAAACCTCACCCCATTCATTACCCCTGTTACATAAACCCAAACATCCTCCTCACAGAGAGTCAAACCCCAGAGATAGGATGCCTTTCAGAAGGGATGGAAAAGCACTAGGCAGTTACAACACCCCCACTCTTTCCAAAGGGCTCCTGTTCCAATTTGAGAAATTTTGAGTTCTTTGAGCAGCTACTTTCACACATTGAAGATAACCACACTTGAGACACACTCTCCTAATTTCAGTTTTATGAGCTTAAATGTCACAGTTTTCTGCCTTCCTGGACAACACTTTCAGCAACTAGAATAAAAAAAGATGTTCTGTTTCTTTCCAAGCCTTCTTAGAAAAAAAAAAAGCTGCTGCCTTCTCAAGGCAGAACATTGTCATCTGTATGACTACGTGCAACTGTTATCCATCAATTAACTAGGTTCAATGTCACCATTTTCTTTTCCTTTAGCTCAGTCTGGAGAGGTGACAAACACTCTAAAGAATTTCTTTACGTGATGTATTATCTCTAATAGCAAGCAGGAAGAGAACTACCAAATTCAGTTTGTTTTTTTACAAAATAACCTCCACTGTAAACATGGCTGGGAGTTCTCCCATCACAACCTCTGCCTGCCCATCCATGGAGCAGCCAGTGAAATCACACTGCAGTCCCAGCACACAAGCAGTATTTTCACTGGGCCTTTTTTCCATGCCAAAGTAGCTGTTACATTTCAGCGGTCCCAATTTTGTTTCGTAAAGCTTCTTTCAATCATGCCAGAATTCAGGAGACAAAGCCTCACCAGTTCAGAGCTCCATCCATGCTCTAAACCCTCATGGCAGGTAACTCAACTCAAAAGCCATGCTGTGTGGTGCAGTCAGCAATTACAACTTTTACCCCAACCACCTATCCAGGTCTGAGGATTCTGTAAATCATTATTTCATAAAAGAAAATTAGCAAATGTAACATTTTAAAGCAATCAAACAACTCATTCACAGAAAAAAAATAACATTTCCAGTAAGGAAACTTTAATGTCTTAAGGAGAGAGGCAAAGAGGCTGCAGAGTGATGTGCATGTGACTTTGACTTCCAGAAGAGCAGCATTACATCTTCAGAGAACACGATTAACAACCAAGTTGTGAATGACAGTGATGAGGGACTGGGCCAAGGAGACCCTGATGGCCAGGTTCAGGGGAGCAAAGAGGCAGTGAGAGATCCAAGTGCTGGCATCTGGATGAGTTCCAACAAGTTATGCATTGCATAAGAAGATATTTGGTTATTTAATAGATTCCTTTCTGTCTGATCTTTTGTACCACTTGCATTTAGAATGAGAAAGAGCCTGGTTTGCTCATTCCTAAGTCAGGGG
Organism: Tricholaema leucomelas; assembly: GCA_013400475.1. NCBI lineage: Eukaryota > Metazoa > Chordata > Aves > Piciformes > Lybiidae > Tricholaema lacrymosa > Tricholaema leucomelas. The sequence continues at coordinate 1,890,609 of WAAF01004804.1, read as the reverse complement.
ATTGGTAAAATCAAATATACTGATACTCAGAAAGGAGCCTGACGTTCAGGCATTCTAGAGACTTGCCTCTAGGAAACTCACTGGAATAATTCTCAGTGCTCTCTTGCTCAAGGACTCACAGTCACTCAGGTTGGAAGGGATATCAGGAGGTCTGTAGTTCAGTTCCTCAGCCTCTTCTCAAAAGGCAAGTGCTCTAGCTCCTTGATAGCTCTCCACTAAATCCACTCCATCTTCCCAGTGATGGAAAGGAGGCTGGCACATTTGTGATTGCCTGTATTGTCCTTTTAGCCTTCCCTGAAAACAAGTGTTAAGACTTGCCTTCTCCTGCTCTCCCATGGCTAGGATTTAAAGAATACAGGGTCTGAGAAGGAGACATTAGTTTTACCACTTCCTTAGCAGCCTGTCTTCTGGCAAAGTAGGATTCTCTGTAAGATGAATACCATTAAGGGCACAGATGTGCAAGTAAGCAGGGACACAGTTCCTAAAAATCAGTTAAATCAGGTTCATTTTCCACATCCCAGTAACCAAAAGGGACACTATCACCTTAGGATCTAGTTAAAGTAGCTTCAAGCTCATAAAAAATTGACTGGGGAAGATTTTAAGACTTCAGGAACTAAGTGACTTCTCAAAACTGAAGCTCATTACACAGCAAACAAATCAAGAAGCTAACAAAAAAAAGGAATCTGTTCTCTTCTAACCTCTGCTGCAATACTCTTGGCATTACTGATTCAGTTTTGAATCTGCTGCTGACACCAGCCCAAACACCAGATATGCAAGTTACGATGGGGAAAAAGCATGTGTCTGTACCCCCTGCACCACAGCTGCAGTGTGATGTAACCTCAACTGCACAGGAAAGACCAACAGTTCTGCCCCGGCTTCTTTCTCATCTCCCAGAAAAAGAGGATGGTCTGAACTCAGATCCTTTCTTGATTACATCAAGTTTAGTTCCTAGCCTCTCTTTCCACTTGCATGTTGTTTATCACAACATCATAACCTCAAGTTTCTCTCTACTGTACTTATCCAAACTGTCTCTGCCATGTTTTTGCTGTGCTCATAATGGAAACACATCATGTTCCAGGTCCAGGAAATCCTAGGATACCAGCTTCTTTCAGGAATAATCCCTGTTTCCCTGCTTTCTGATCTACTCTTCCACTAAAAAAAAAAACTGAAAAAAAAATCACAGACTACTTGAATTTTCCACTATTAAAAGCAAAGCAATGTATAAGACCACATAAAAAGCAGTTGGTACCAAAGTTAGTAGATAGAAACAAACTGAAAAATGCACTCAAATAAGCAGCTAGTCTCTTAGCTCTTTCAAAATGACAGAGGGAAATAAATCAAAACTAACTTTCAAAATGTGTGCCAGAAGCAGCCCAACAAGAGTTCTCTCTCTGGCCTGTTCTTGAAAGCATGGGATGGCAAATGTTGGATTGACTTTGCTTTCCTCTGGTCCTGGAGAGCATCTCCACAGCCATTCTTCCTCTCGACCGCTGTTTTCCAAGGCATCTTTGCTGTTTTGACACCACTGGTGTGTCTGTTAACTTTAAATACTATCCAGCACTACCCATGACACAGACATGATTACTGTCACACCGCATGTGTGTGTGACACACTGGGCTACACACACTCACTGTCGAAAGGGCTTTAGTGATTGTACTTGCTGTGAGAGCTGAAATCTGGGCAAAAGCAGCAGGAGGCCAGCAACCTCTCCCAAGCCTGGGAGAGCACCACACTGCTCATGTCAGCTTCTCATTCACAACAGCATCCTGATCAAGATTAAATATTTTAGGGTTCTTGGAGCACATTAACAGAAGATTGCCTTCTCATCCTATCACAAACACACACCCCCACCCCCAATCTCTATTGCTCTATTTTAACATCTGATCAAACACTAAAGTTTAGGATCACCCTTTACAGAGGAATCATCTGGGAACTCAGTAATTAACAGAGGGCACTTGTTCAAGACAGCAAAGGGGTGCTGGTTGACAGCAGATGAACGGTACCTAGCAGTGTGCTCAGGCAGCCAAGAAGGCCAACAGTATACTGGCTTGAATCAGCAATAGTGTGGCCAGCAGAACTAGGGCATGGGCACATGGACTGTTCCCCTGCAATGGGCGTTGGTGAGGATGCACCTTGAGTACTGGGTTCAATTTTGGGCCCACCAGTCCTAGAAGAACACTGAGATGCTGAAGTGTGTCCAGAGAAGAGCAACAAAGCTGGTGAAGGGTCAAGAGGTCTTTGAAGAGTGGTTGAGGGAGCTGGGATTGCCGAGTCTGGAGGAGGCTGAATGGAGACTCCACAGCTCTCTACAGTTCCCTGAGAGAAGGCTGGAGTGAGGTGGGGGGTTGGTCTCCTCATCCTAGTATCAAGTGACAGAATGAGAAGAAATGGCCTGAAACTGCGCGGGGAGGTTTAGGTTGGATATTAGGAACAGTTTCTTTCCTGCAGGAGTGGTCAGGCATTGGAACAAGCTGCCCAGGTAGGTGGGAGGCCCCATCCCTGGAGGTGTTCAAGAAATGTGTGGATATGGCACTTGGGGACATGGTTTAATGGCTATGGTGGTGTTAAGTCATTGGTTGGACTGAATGATGTTAAAAGGGCTTTTCCAACCAAACCAATTTTATGAAGTGCACAGACTGTGTCAAAACAGAGTACTGGCATGAGAATGCCTTCAGTTATCTCACAACTAACAGATCCACTGCTTCACGTGAAGGCTGTGCCACCCTTACTGTACATCTGTGGAAGAAATCAGCAGATCACACACAAAGACGTGAATTACTTAAAGTTTGTCAAAGAGTGACCCTTCCTGACCACAGTCTTCTTACTAAACACACAGGTCAACAGAGTGTTTCAGATTTGTTCAGTCCTTCACCCTCCTCACAAAGACTGACAGCATCATGGGGACAACTCTACAGTGTCTCTTCCTCACTCACTTCTGCTACACAAGTCCTTCTCTGAAAGCCCCCACCGCTACGTGCCTTCTGTGACAGCGGCACAGAACAGGCCTATTCTGTGAAGACTAAAATAGCAATGATTAATATGTACTTGAAATAATATTATGAAACAAAGAAAAAGAAGTGTTACGTAAGATTACTAGGAAACAGGCAAGTTTTGTGTCTCCTTTATGATGCATAATAGCTGCAAGTGTGTTGGTTCCCTTCATTTTCAAGCAACTTTTCCCTCCTTATTTCTGATACCAAATTTTAAGTGAAGAGTAGTTTGCTTGGCACTCAAGTTCAGTTCTGCAAGAACATACAACACAAAATAAAGCAAATGTGAATAAAGAAAACATCAGCAGCCATGCTTAGAACTTTTTGTATATATATGTATCTTTTAAAAAGCTTTCCATCAGAACTGACTGAATAAAAAGAACAACCCAATGCCCTCACAAATGTATTTCACTGATTTCAGTGAGCCAAGGCTGTTCTGAATCACTCTCATTAATACTTTCCTTAAAGGAGTTTATGAACCTTAGGAAAAAAACTTCACAGCTACTACAAAACAGATTTACATTCAGCACTTACTGAATTCAAGCCTCTTGGTAATGTCCATGTTTCTTTGCTCCATTAGATGAAACTACACAGACGATGACACAGAAGTTATGTTATCAACAACACCCACAATCAAACCCAGCTATGAAAGCACCAGCAGCAATGAAGTTGGGCAGAGTCAGAGAGAAGCTCTTGCTCTTCAGGTATGACACACAGACAGGGGCTAGAATCTGATACTGTATTTTCCTTCTCAGTGTGCAACAGAAAACAGCTGCCTCAGAGATGGCCAAACAACAAAGTAACATCTACCCATGAGACTGGGAAGTACGTCACCCAGAAAGAGCGACTCGTTTTGACACATCACCCTTCCCCGGGAGGTTCCCACAGCATTAAAGATGAAGTAGGAGGTTCTTTCATAGGCCCATATATGTATCAATAAAAATACAAACAAGCACACACAAAGTTAATGCAAATCAAAGGTACTGCATGTACCACATGTTCCAAATAAGATCCTTCTTTCTCCACTGTGGTGAACAAGAAGAGAGGCAAGATGAAGGGAAGCTTTTGAAGAACGCATGTTAAGAGATTTAGATTCTGAGCTATGATTGCAATTACCAGTGATAATAAAAGTTTCCAATTTCTTGTGATTCACACTATGATTCTGCACAATACTTGATAGTACTGTTGAGACATCTCTATTAGAGTTTTCCAAATAAAAAAGATTTAGGTTCTCTCTGCATCTTAGACATCTGAGAAGACAGATGGAAAACATAACATATGTTAAAAGGATGATTTACAAAGCAAAAATTCTTGAAAGTGTAAACCAAATTAGGGGGGAAGTGTCAGATTTCTAAGCTATCCCACATGCTTTTTCATTGTAAAAAACAAATCCCAGAATTTCTCAAATCCTGTTCAACTTCCCCTCTCCACCTCAATCGCACATTAACATGCAGTAATTTGCTACAGAGTGAGACTTTTGTTCACATTCTTCTCTACTAGCAGGTAACAACAGATAATAAATTCTCTCATACAAATAAACACCAAGCAGAGGTGGATTTTTCCAATGTGAAGTTGTAGATGTAACAGCAAAACACAGCGTGTTGCCGCAGAAATAATTAATGGCACCAGACTGTGACTCCGAGGAACATCCAGCGAGAATAGAAAGTGAATAATCTGCAGCAGAAAACTGGGAATCATTTCAGAAGCTATCAAGAGATCTCTGGGGTTCAACAAACTGACCCCCACCCTCCCTGAGCATAGCCTTTATTCCTGCCTACTGCTGGCAGGGCTTCTCCAGAAGCTGTGTCACAGCACAAGGCAGCACTCACCAAGTTAACTTTAAGTCACGGAGCTGGGGAAGGAAACAATTTGATAAAGTCCCAAGTACATACATAATTACCACTCCAAGCTGGAGTTCAAATAAAAGAAAAAGGTGCAATTTTAGGACCGCAGACTGTCACAGAGAACCAGGCTCACAGGTCAGCGGCTCAACTTTTCATCTCACACAGATGTTTGTGGCAAACTTCTTGGAGAATACCATAAAACTCCCAAACAACGAGAATGTACAAAACAATCTGCTATCAGCAATGTTCCATGAATTGGAAAGAGGTAGCTGTGCTAGACTGCCAATATTTGAACCGATTTCCAATGCTGTACATCTCCTGTCCCAGATTACAGCTGCAGGCATGAAGTTATGCAGCTCACTCAAGCTGCAAAAGAATATTCAACTTGTATGAAACTTAAGAGTTCAATGCAAACTTTTTTACCTGACCACTTCATCTCCCACTCACAACCACATCAGCATTACATGTATGTATGGTCAGTCATAGGAAACAACATAGCCATGGAATATCACACCAAGTTTTCTTCCTCATTCCAGCAAGTTACCCTTTGAGTACCACAAAACAAAGGATGCTCCCATGAAAACGGTCACAACTACACACAGCTCCTACACTGACATCTTTTAAGAAGCAGCATTTCTTCCCCTAATTATCTGCTTAGAAATCCGAGTCTGTTCACTTAATGGAATTATCCTTTTTCTTATTCCAGGGAGAGACAGGAGAAATTCTGTGTGCAAAAGCAATTCTTAATGAGGCACTGCACAAATGACACTCATGTAAAACAAGAGCAGCCCGATGAAACTGGCTTCCATAGAACTTTTCAGCTGTGCAGGAACAAACCCTTCTAACACACAAATGTTTCCACATGTACAACCCAAATCTGGCTTTAGATCGCCAAGAAGTCACTCCATTTGAAGTCTCAGCTGCCTAACTACACGAAGCCTCGTTGTGTCTCCTTAAGCTAACCTGTCTTAAAGGGAGGCCACCCCTTTTATGACTAAACCCACTGAAACATCTATCTGGTTTCTGACAGGAGGGTAAGATCAGACCAGGCTGTGTAAAGACACAAACTCCCTTCTGCGAAGTTCCGTAGCTGGCTGGGAGTGAGCCAGGGATCCACTTATCTCGGCACGTACACAGGCACGTGCGACAGGGCCCGGCGCTCCCCGGCTCTAAGATACCGGCGCTGCAATGCTGACACGCAGGGCTGTACTGAGAACGTGAGCGGCCGGCGAGCCGGCCTGCAGCTTTTGCTGCAACAGCCACACTGCTTCATCTCTTTACGATCTGACGCTGTGGAGGGAAAAAAAACCCAAAAGACACAAAATCCACACACGTCAGGGAAGTATGAGGTGAAAAGCTAGCTCTAATGGACTTTGGGAGCTGCTCACCTCATCTTTGCAACTTCACCTCCTTTAAGGAGTTCATCAACTCTTAAGAATACCCTCTGCTCTGGCCCAAACCACGTCATTTCTGGAACTAACAACAACAAAAGGCTGCAGGGTACGTAACAGATCTGGATAGAGACATTACTTGCAATGAAACACAGACCTCCTCAAGCTACCTGCAGAACCATGGTGAAGAAGCACCAGAAGAACACCTTCTTTGATGCTGTTCCACTCAAGCACCTTTTCCCCAGCCTGTGCTCAGAGCTCAGACCAAGATCGGCTAAAGAACGCTGCTGGTTCACTCTATATTCTGCTGAAGGACTCATGCCAGCAATGTACTGAATAATCATGACACTCAGTGTTAAAATAAACTGCTGCCGTAACTGAAGTTACTGTAATTCTACTTTTTGGATAAGCCTCCTGTTCATTCTGCAGCATGGTCGAAGCGAATGCCTTCTAACAGTTATAGAGCAGGCAAGTGCTTAGGTATGAAAAATACCATGTACCTAATAAAACAAAAATAAAACAAAAGCACTACTCCTACCTGGATAGACAAGGAACAATCTTTCCAATGGACATTTTACTGTAGGAACGAGTTTGCTCAATACCACTTAGCAATGGCAAGCTAACAGCCACGAGCCCTAACGCTCTTTATTCACACCAAAAGCAACGGGACAACTGCAAAATGAGGCTAATGTGAAACTTCACCACGGTTGCAGCACACATTTGTTGTTTTCATCTCTGCTCCCTTCTCTGAGACCACACTTTAATTTAGCCACCGGAGTTTAACAGGAAAATTCTTTTCAGAATGTAAGTAGACCAGTTTCAGCAGCACACACTTTGCTCAGGTAAGCTGAGGAGCTATTTTTAATCAGAAAGATTAAAGGCAGCTAAAATTTACCCTAACAAAAGAAGTTGCTTAACATCACCGCATCAAAGCGTGAAGCAAAATACAAACAAGACCGAGCAGTTGCTTTCTGCCGAGGTTTCAGGCCTGCCACCAGACCCCTCAGAAGTGAACCGCTGCGTTCAGTTACGAGAGGTGTCAGGCTGGGAGGCTGTTCAGCAACCGATCTGCACAACTCGGCCTAACTCAAGGTCTTCCAAGCATGTCCCAGTCACGCAGGCTGCAGCATTGCACAGCGAGGGTTTACGACTGCAATTACAATTCAGTTAACTAACGCACAACCTGCTGCTCGTTCAGGGCACCAGCCCTAAACCCATCTCCCCAAGCAGCCCTGCTTGCAAAGGCAACTTCCCAGGTTGTGACACGACTTGTTCGTTTAAGGCTCAGTGCGAGGCAGTAGCCTGATTTAGGATGAGGAGCAGGTACCTGATCGCTGCTCAGACTATTTGTATTCCCTGCTACAGGGCACAGAAAAGCATTCAGCAATCTTTCGAGGAGCAGCATGAGCTGCCAGCTACAGACCTGAAGAGATTTTTGGAGAAAAAACACTTCTAAGTGTACAAACACTACACTCTCCAGCAAAGCTACGCTTGCCTGAAGAACACCAGGCTGATGACAGAACTACAGACACTTGCTCAAAACACAACCTGGAGTTTGCTGGTGCGGGTGACCAAAGGCCCCTCAGCAGCGCAGAACTTTATGCAGATGCTGGAGTTTACATATCTAGTGCCGCACAGAGCTCATCCAGACGCATTAGAACTTGCTGAACAGGACGTAATTATGACTGAAGCATTCCAGAACAGACCAAGTGAACTTCAAAAAAGAAAGGGAAAAAAAAAAGACACTGCTTCAAACACCTCTCACTGGCTACCAGTCGAGTCTAAAACGTCTTTGTAAAAAATTACAGAAAAGGTGTGCTTTTCCCGAGTGACTGCCATGCCTTCTGTACCTACTTGCCCATCAGCCTTCCCCGATATTCTGTTGCTTCCATGAAAGGGATTAAAATGCTTCAATCACAAGACCTCACCTAGATATTCTCTGCCAATTCTTATTCTCAACACCATTTCTTTTTGGCTCATTTATTTGTAGGCTGAAAATAATAGGATCCCACAGAAAAAAAAACCAAAAACAAAACCCCAAAACAAACGAACCACCAACCCAAACAAACACAACCCAAACGGACTGAAGCACCTCTAAACTATTGCCAGACGCAGATTAAGCAATCTGAAACCCACCCCCACCCTCCCCCCCCCACAATTTCTCAGCTCAATTATGGCACTATTTTTTCAGTCTATAAAAACACAGCAGGCAAAACACGATTAACTTATCACTGTCTCTTCCACAAGATTCATTAATCTCTGAAAACAGAAACGCGAGTCCACCACACTTTGTATTCCCACAAAACCACTGCTTCAGTGATTGAAACAGTTGGCACACTTGAAGACGTCAGTGCCCACACACATGGTCCTGTGCACACACGTGCGTATTTACGACGGGCACGCGTCTGCTGGAAACCAAAGATTTCGATGTGTTCTGTCACCCACAAACCCACTGCGAGCAGAAAGAAAAGCACACTGAAGACCCTACGCGACATACAGACACAGTGACTGCCAGCTTGCTGGGCATTTTATCACACCAAAGCGGCCCCACAACTTCCAATTATTCTCTGCAGATCGTTCGGATTTTAAGGCAAAACGCTTACAGCAGTTCCAGCCATGCATCTTAAATCAAGATTGCAGGTAGGGAGGTTAAAAAAATCCAAACACTAACGTGCTATTAGGGAGTTTTTATTCCGTAGCTTGTCACACACAGGCTGCCTGCACAGGGCTTTAGTTGTGGGCGATCTGGGGATTTTAAAAGAGCAGAGACAGAAATCCTGAGCACCCCTTGCAGAAAGCAGGGTGTCAGTGTTTCTGCCGGCTGGGGTTCTCCCCTTCCTCACCCGCACCCCACTCCCCTCGGCACCCCCAGCATCCAAACCGAGGCGGTTCCCCTCACCCCTTCCCCATTAAAACGAACTGGTGGTGGATGATGGAGGAAAAATAAATTTCAACTCACAAGGCCCTGCTCGTCTCTTCTAACCGCTATTTATAGCCGGGACGGTACTTGGCGTACGGGTCCCACCCGGTAACTTCGACCGAAGGAGGCCCAACCGCTCCGGGACGGATCCTTCCCCTCCAGCCCGGCACCTCGCCAGGCCGGTTCCCACCCCCGCTAGAAACCGAGGCGAGGCGGGGCGGGCGGTTCACCCCCCCACGTTGGGGGGGGGCGGCCGCCCCGCCGAAGGAGGTGAAACGGCGGGAGGGGGGGAACCGCCGTTGAGGCCCGCCCGCCCCCGCAGGCCTTACCTGTGCTATCGCTGGCGGAGAAGCCCGGCGAGTTGAGCTTGGCTCGCTTGGGGTTGGGCGGCCCGTCGAGTAAGTTCTCCGCCATGGTAGCCGGCTGGGCCGTCCGAGGAGAGGCCGCCGAGCCGGTAATCGTTAACGAAGGAGTGAGCCTGAGAGGGGGTGAAGCTTTCTCTCCCCGTTCCTCCGAAGGGGAACCCACCGCCGAGCAACAGCGCCGCTCAGTGCCCGACCGGCGGCGGCCCCCGTTCCCCCATACCCGGGCCGGGCCGCCGCCGCCGCCGCAGCAGGCCGCAGGGGAGGAGGGTTCGGGGCGGGGTGGGGAAGAGCCCAGCGCCCCCTCCCTGCCGGCCTCGCTCCTCCCGGCCTCTTTCCCCCGCCCGGCCGCAGCCGCCGCCGCCGCGGAGGTGCCCGGATGGCGGCTCAGTCAGTCACCGGGGGAGCACAGCGGGGCCCCCCCACCCCAACAACGTCGCCACCGGGCTCCCCTTCGCCTCGCCCCGTNGGGGGGGAAAAAAAATTTAAAAAATTAAAATTTCAAAAAATCACCAAAAAGCGGAAAAAACCCGAAAAGAGCCAAAAAATGCCCCAAAACAATGAGCGCGGCGCGGCGGCGGCCGCAGCTCCCGGTCCCGGCGGCGGCGGTCGGTTGGCTCCGGCCCGGCTCTGCCCCGCTGCCTCGAGCCCCTCTGCGCGTCGGCGGCGCTCCCGCGCCGTTGCCCGTGTCCCGGCGGGCGGCCCCGCTGCCTCGGCCCGGCCCGGCCCGGCCCCGCTCCGCTCCCGCCGCGCTCCGGCTCCGCGACAAGATGGCGGCTGTTGATTCCTCAATTAAAAAAAAAAGTTTTTTTTTCTCTTCTCTTTTCCAGAGACCATGGGGGCGGGGCCGGGGCGGGGCCTGCGCCTGCCGTCACCGCGCACGGCGGAACGCCCCCCGGCCGCCCCCGCCGACGCCGGAAAGGCGCGAGCGGCGCCGGAAAGAGCCGAGAGCGTCCTCACTTGCTCCGCTGAGGGCTTGCGAGGCGGCTGGGCGGCGGAGGGACTGGCGTGGGAGGTGTGGGGTTCCACGTCGTGTCCTTCTGCGCCCGCCCTCCTCTGAGAACCTGTGCGGCGACACCGTTCGCAGCGTCCCTGTCGGTTGCCCCTGGTCGCTCATCTCAGTCACTCCTACTTGCTTCTGACAGGGTTCCCTTCACAGCGTCATCTCACGGTCACCCCCTGCAATCCCTCTGCTCAGTCCTCCCTTAGTCCCCTCTCCTTTTCCCCGAAGTTCTCTCTCCTTCTCCCCTCAGTCCTCTCAGTCCCCTCACTGCCTCCCCTCAGTCTCCTACAGTCATCTCCACTCAGTGTCCCTTCCCAGTCCCAACACGCATGACTTAACGTCCCTCTCATAGTGTCCCCTCAGCTTCCTCTCGGTCCCTTCACAGTCTCCCCACACGTTACTGTCCCGTCAGACCTCTGTGTCCCTTCAATCCTGCCATGGATGTTGTCTCTCAGTGCCCTCACAATGACCCCCCCCACAGTCTCAGTAACCTGCAGATGTCCCTTCTCAATGTACTCCCATCCCCTCCCAAGATCTCCCCTCAGTGCCCTCATCACTGGCTCCCCACATTATCGTTGCCTCAGTTCCTCACAGTATCTCTTCTCAGTCCTGCCATGGATGTCCATTCTCAAGTCTCACCTCTTTGGTCCCAGCACAGATATTCCCTCAACATGCTCCTCACAGAGTCCACTCTCTCAAGTTCCCTCTTAGTGGCCCCAGTTGCCTCAGAGATAAGGTGTAGCAGGATCTGACCCTCCTGTCACAGTCTGGGGGGGTCATGCCAGGCTGTGCCCTTCTACAAGCACTGAGTTCAGGATGTGACATACAGCCAGGCCCTTGAGGTGACACACTATGAAATGCTTGTGTCCCCCCAGCCTTCCCTCACCACTTCTCTTTGCCTGCCCTTACTCTCCACCTCCTTCTTCCCTCGTACCAAAACCTACATAGCATCCCTGCAGCCTCCTCATAGAATCATAGAATGGTTTAGGTTGGAAGGGACCTCAAGGATCATCCAGCTCCAACCCCCTGCCATAGGCAGGGACATCTCCTACTAGAGCAGGTTGCTCAAGGCCTCATCCAGCCTGGCCTTAAACACTTCCAGGGAGGAAGTATCCACAACCTCCCTGGGCAACCTGTTCCAGTGGTTCCTTACCTGCTTGTTCCTGCACCCACATCCACCCTGCAAGGGGTTGCTGTGGCCTCGCTGATGGGCTTCTCCATCTGCTTTTTGCACACCCATGGGCTTGGTTTCTCCCTGCTCCTCAACCCCCATGTGCACCTATGCTGGCGAGCACAGATGTACTTGAGGTCTGAGCGCCAGGACCAAAACCAGCCATGCTTTACACTTGGCCTTGCACTCTGTCTAGACAGTTTTCCCTAGCCCAAAACAGGTTTATAGGATTGGAGCTTCTATATTTCCATGGATTTCCATACTGGTTCTCAACCTGAGAAGCAGGTCATATAAGCCATGGCACAGCAGAGCTCCTGGTATCCAAACTGATTGCTTAGGGCCATTTTTATTGCTCATGAAGAGCAGTCACAAGTCACAAGCTGGAAAGGGCACTGAGACCATCCTGAGGATGCTGATGAAGTCTATAAACCATGATACATTAATCAGTGATGTTTTATTGGTTTGAAGGATATCTGGAATGGTGCCTGCTTTTGCGAGCAGTAAGTCCGTCTTCTGTTTACTGCACGACTTGAATTAATTACACTTAGATTTACATGCATTTCATTTCATTTACTTGCAAATTTCTGTGTTTATTTACATGGTGCCTGGCCTTGCTGAGGTCTGACTGTAATCACACTGGAGGTCTCTGACAGGACTCTGCTTCTATCACTGTATTACTCATTGGGTGCTCACTGCTTCAAAAGCAGCGAGTTCCCAGCTGTTCTAGGATGAATCGGTGCTGGACATGGTTTGGTGTCTCACAGCAGCTCCAGACATGAGAGCAGCAGCTCTTGTCCAGCAGTGCTTTACTGCAATATAAGGCACATGCCAGAGTTTAGGGCAAAGGAAAATGTCTTGCTGTTGGAGGTGGGAGACTGGAAATGGGGTCAGATTGTGAGGCATAACTGAGGACAGCAGCACCCCTTGCTATCTGCTGCTTCAGCTTCTAACAAGTTTGGTCAGTGTATTCTCAACTGCATCTTGGATAACTTTTTGTGTTTGCCTTGCACACTACATCACTTGTGGTTTTGGCAATGAAGGATTTGCTTGCTGGAGCAGCTGATACCAGGAGACCTCTCTATACATTTTTCTCCCCTTACAACCCTCTTCTCAGATGCTGCAATAACTCTGCAGCTCCAGCATGAAGTCAGGATGGGGGTACACCACTGGGGTCAGAACCTGAGTGCTCCCACAGCTACTGCTTATCTCCAGGATGTTCATGCTGCCCAGTACTAGGCAGCACACTGATGTTACAACAGTACCCCACCCTGACTGGAGCTGGTGTGCAAAGGCAATGATATGTACCTGATGCTGGCAACAGGGAGAAGATGGGAGGACTCATGGAAGCCATGATTCCTCTCCTATTTAACTGGGCAAGCTCCTCTATCTTCACAGCAAGTGCCAGATACCCTGGGCAGTAAGGGAGGAGGAGGATGCTATTGCTGCTACATCCTGCAGCTTCTCCATGGCATGGTAGTCTCTTAGGGTGGACCGAGTTGCCCCTTGCCATGGGATTAAAACAACACTGGGCTAATGGCAAGAGGGAGGTGAAGACCTTGATTGTTATCCACTCCCCTGGAAAATAGGACTATGAGTAAATACCCCAAAGGCTTCATGGTGCTGTAGTGGTCCCTGGTATCAGCATTGCAAGGGTCAGCCAGCCCCATTCACTGGTAATGCCAAAGACAGATCAGAGTAGGAGAACTCTGTGAAAAGAATCTCTCTGAAAGACACCATACAGCAAGGAAATGAGCCCTACTACTGCAAACTGGCACTCGGGATTCTCAGTCTGGACCTCTCAGTGCATGGCTCTCTCATTCCCACAGCCCGTGTACGGATTCCTGAGGACGTCATCCATAGTGCTTGGGAGGCACAGTGAAGCAGGTGCTTAATGGATAACTCCTTTATTCAGGAACTAGTTCCAAGAGACATTGCATAATAAAACCTGCACTGCTGCAGCCCATTTCCAGACTTCCTGTCTCCAGAACTAAGCTGCTTAAAGACACAGTTCCAGAGATCCCACCTTCCTTTCCCAGCCAAACCATGGAAGTATCATTTCTATACTTTGTGACCTCAAATCCTTACAGCCAAACAATTAACAATGTCTGAATAACTGCACAGGAGCTCTGCCCTGTAGTTTCTCATCACCATGGCATCATCAGAGCAGTTCTTATTGGGAGTCAGAGAGTTTGGTTTTCCAGGCAACATCATGTCCTGACAGCTGACTTCTTACCATCCCTGTGTGCTGCCAGATGAAGCTGTCCCAGGCAGAAAGACAAGCCCAGCACCCATTACCTCCTCCTCTCTTTCAGACTGCTGCAGAAGGTGCTGCCTATTCCTCCTTTGAGCACATCTCTCTGGTTACTCACCCTGCACTCATGGGATTGTGGAGCAACTTCATGTGAAATAACTGATCTGGACTGTATGTGTGAATTCTTGTGGTGTTCAGGAAGTGGTGGTAACCCCCGGGACCGCAATCATAGTGCTGGTTTGTCTTCAGCTGTGTGTCGGTGCCCTTGTGGAAACCCTCAGCTCCTCGGGCTACCAGAGCCCTGCCAACATCCCAAATGGCTTCCTTGCTTCTTTTCCTGCAAAATCAAGTATCTAGATGTGGCAAACCATGTTCTGTGAGTGCCGTCCTGTTGTTTAATGCTTTTAAGCACTGGTCAGACCTGAGTTTTATTCTCAGGATACATTCACTATTTAAAAGCCATTTCTTACCTAGTTGTTAACTAAAGTCTAGTGAGGACTGGATGCAGATGTGGACATCACCGTGAAGTGCTCAAAATGCTGTCCATTGCCTGTCGAGATCATCCTGGCATAATTCTGCTGTAGGGGCAATCATCCATCTAACAAGTTCTCACAGAAGTGAGAATAACAATTCAGGAGAAACACACAGTCCCCTGTCACCAACATAACACTGCCTATCACTCTGAGCAGTCCTTTTTAATAATGGCCTAGAACTTTGCCACACTATTAGTGTGACAAACTATTATGAAAACCTCTGGTTTTACACTCTCATCACAGGTTGCTGCTTCAGAAATCATCACTTACACCTTGTCTGAGAGACAACAGTCTGGTTAGTTTACTTTTTAAGTCAAACTGCTATGAAAAATGTCTGTCTTTGGGCTCTGCTGCACCACGGGTTTGTCCATCCAACGCCAGCTGTCACCCATCCTCACAGTCACTTTAAAAATTGTATTTCTATCCATAAACCTGGGCAAGGTCCATGCCTGCCAGCTCCCTCTTAGCACTTGCAGTCGGTGGTTTATGAGCAGTTTCAGCCAACACAGACCAAAATGAAGATAGGAAACTTTTTTTTACCCCTGCAGATTACAGTGAAAAATCACTCCCCAGACACACAGAGATGCAGGGTACGCACAGGTACACTCTTGCCATTCAAGGTGGGAAGATTGCAGTGTTTTCCACATCCATGCTCTCTGCCATGTCCATTTGCCAAGGACTTGGCCTTTCTTATCACACAGTCAGTAGGAGGGAGCATTCACGAGTTCTTCAGGTGCTGTAGGTCACAGCATGGCATTATCTTAATTCCAAATCAGTAGCAGCCCAAGTTGACACGCTGAGCTGTGAGCTCTGGCAGAGCAATGCTCACAGTCCTGTCTGCCAAGTTCACCAAGAATCCACCTCTTCCTCAACCTGTACCCCAGAGAGACTTCATCCTTCCCACTGGAGCTGGTGACTCCATCCACTCTTCTGTTCACACAGCTCAGAGCAGTGACATCTTACTATTTTTGAACCTCTGCCCCAAGGTGCAGGATTAGATGCTTCCCTGTCTCTTGAAAGATGTCTTCAGAGTCACCCTTACCCATTTCTGTCCCCTGCTCTTTCTGTGAGGGCATTGCAGACACAAAATCAGGGCTCAGCACATTTTACTGCACATGGCTCCCTTCTATCACATGCGACCCAAGCACTTATTAACCTACTTGGATAACTGCATATTTATATTGGGGAAGCAAATTCATCACCATAAATCTCACAGTTCAGCTGTTTTTCTCCTTCTGCATTTCAGCTCTGGGTTTTCTTGGTAGCAGTGCTCACAACAAAGCAGTGACTTCCATGTAAGCATCTTGGATGACATTTGGAAATGCTCTCCTTGTACCCGGTCTTATTTTTTGCTGCAGCAAAATCTGATGTGCCCATGAAAATGCTGCCTGAGCTCTCAGTCTCATCACCAGCCTGTTAGTCTGCAGGATTCTGCTGATCCAGGCTGTGGGGACACTGCCTGCACTTTTCTCCTACTCTGCCATTGTCCTGGCTGCTGGAGGTAGCCACAACAGCATGGACCCACTGCTGCTCCTGTGCCATTGAGACTTGCCTGCCTCTCTGCCTCATTCCTCTTCTTCAGAGGAACTCTCAGTGTCAAATATGGCTTTAGTGGAATCCTTTGGTTATCTCCAGGAGCTTCACTCTTGGAAAATTCTCCCTACCTGGTCAAGGGTTAATCCTGGCCTGCTTACTAGCCTGTAAGCTTTTTCCTTTGGGTTAAATTCCTTGCATCTGTTACTTCTTCTCAGAGCCTCTGATGAACTCCCAGAGTCACCAAGAGAGCAAGCCCAAGCAACCCCATAGTGTCATCCTCTCTCTTCACCTGCCATCTCTCTTTTGGTTGTGGGTGGCAGATAGGTCTCTCAACTTCTATACAAGACCTCAGAGAAGGACAAAGCCTCAGAGGTGGCTGCCCTGTCCTTGCTCAGGCACCCTCAAGTGCCATCATGCATCCACTCAGGCAAAGATCAGCTCCACAGGTGAATGCACAACAGCACAGTGCCTCTGCAGCCCCTAACCATGCCCCAAAGCTGAGCTCTTCAGAGGGAAATGGTCACCTCCTCTACAGGACTTCCCTACCCTACTGCTGCCCTGAGCACCTTGCCACCACTCAGTCTGTAGACCCTGCACACCCCTCTCCTTTCTCCTCAGACACCTAAATTTTGTGTGTGCTGGCATTTCCAAGGATGGAGGTTTCTGGTGACTATGGTTCTGTGGCTGGACGTCCTTCTAGCTCATGGCACACAAAACTGCTGCAGCACTAAAGGCTCAGCAGCTTTGCAGGTGGCCATCCCTCCATCCCATTAACCTGAGGCTCCCCCCACAATCACCCTTCCTGGGGAGTCCCCCAACCTGCAGCTCTCACAGCTCACCCCACATTGGAGTAGGAGTGCTCGTCCCCATCCAGCCTTTGAGTGAAACCGTGGACTGCTCTCCTCCCACGGAGGAAAGGGCCCCCAGCAGGGAGCAGGAAGCCTTTCCAGGCTGGGTGTCTGCAAATCTGTCCTGCTGAACCAGTTCCTATTTGTATAAAATTCTTCATTATTCATCAAGGCAAGAGCCCAGTGAGCTGGGCTGACAAGGTGACTACATTAGCTGCCTGTTTCTTCCTCCAGCCTTGCTCTTCCTCCACTACAAGGGTTCTTTCCTTCTTCTGGAGCGAAAAAAAGCTCCCACAGAAGGTTAGTGCTCAGAGCTCACTGCTGTCTGCTTCAAAGTGGGATCTGCTGTGGCCCAGCCCCACATTACCTGAAGAACACCCTAGCAAGCCATGCTGTGGGTGGGTGTCAGCAACACGCTGGTCAAACAGCTAGAAAGATGTAGCTGCAGGCTCAGCCTTGGGTGAGTGGGGGGTTGGACAAGATGATCCCTAGATATCATTTCCAACCCCCTAACCTTCTATGATCCCATGGCATGGTGACCTCAAGAGCCCTCTTTGTTGGGATGAGGTTCAGGAAGACCTGGGACCAAAGTAGGTATGCTATGGCATGGGGCTGGACATCGGGAGAGTGTTACAGTGACAGATGTCAAGAAGAGGAGTCTGGAGTTAGGAACTGCATTTTCCAGGAGACCTGAGCCCGAGCACTAATTGTCTTCTCATCCTTACTGGGGGACTGGCACAGCTGGGTGATGATGGATGATTCTCCCTTCTTTCTAGCAAATAGCAGGTTTGTGGGAAGCTGAGCTTCCCTTCAGGTCAGCAACTCAGGCATGTTCAGGTATCCAGTGAGGTTTTTATCTTTTAGAACTTGGAAAGCACTGAAACCTTCTGATCTATTAATTGATAACAAAAACATTTCATTTCCATGTTGCATGAGAAGAGCTTTAAAAACAGCTTTTAGCTCTAAAAACTGGGAAAACTAAAGAAGAAGTAACCAGAATATATCACTCCATCAACCTTCCCTTTGCTAAATTTTTCACATAACTTTGATTCTGATCAAATTCCTTTTTTTTTTTTTTTTCTCATTATGCCTACAAAGCTCCACTATTTCTTCAGCCCTGTGGCTCTCCTGGAGAGCTCCTTGGGCAAGGCACAGAAAAGGCTTACAATATTGATTAGGGGACTGGAACATCTCCCTTGTGAGGAAAGGCCGGCAGAATTGAATCATAGAATGGTTTATGTTGGAAGGGACCTCAAAGATAATCCAGTTCCAACCCCCTGCCATAGGCAGGGACACCTCCCACTAGAACAGAAAGCCAACCAGGTCCTGGGCTGCATCAGGAGAAGTGTGGCCAGCAGGTTGAGGGAGGTGATTCTCCCCCTCTACTCTGCTCTGGTGAGACCTCGCCTGGAGTACTGCATCTAGTTCTGGAGCCTCTGTGACAAGAAAGATGTGGATGTGCTGGAGCATGTCCAGAGAAGGGCCATGGCGATGCTCAGAGGGCTGCAGCAGCTCTGCTATGAGGACAGACTGAAAGAGTTGGGGCTGTTCAGTCTGCAGAAGAGGAGGCTCCCAGGTGACCTTCTTGTGGCCTTCCAGGATCTGAAGGGGGCCTACAAAAAAGCTGGGAAGGGACTTTTTAGGCTATCAGATAGTGACAGGACCAGGGGGAATGGAGCAAAACTGGAGGTGAGGAGATTCAGACTGAACATGAGGAGGAAGTTCTCCAGCATGAGAGTGGTGAGAGCCTGGAATGGGCTGCCCAGGGAGGTGGTTGAGGCCCCATGACTGGAGGTGTTTAAGGCCAGGCTGGATGAGGCTGTGGGCAGCCTGCTCTAGGGTAGGGTGTCTCTGGCCATGGCAGGGGGGTTGGAACTGGATGATCCTTGTGGTCCCTTCCAACCCTGACTGATTCTATGATTCTATGGATAGGCTGCTCAGGGCCTCATCCAACCTGGCCTTGAACACCTCCAGGGAGGGAGCAGCCACAACCTCCCTGGGCAACCTGTTCCAGTGTTTCACCACTCTCACTGTAAAGAACTTCTTCCTAACATCCAGTTTAAATCTCCCCTCTGCCAGTTTAAACCCATTACTCCTCATCATGTCATTACAGGACCTTGTCAATAGTCTTTCCCCGGCCTTCCTGTAGCCCCCTTCAGATACTGGAAGGCTACTAAGAGGTCTCCTTGAAGCCTTCTCCAGGCTGAAGAGCTCCAACTCTCGTAGCCTGTTCTCATAGTAGAGCTGCTCCAGCCCTCTGAGCATCTTCGTGGCATCCTCTGGACTGGCTCATACAGTTCCATGTCCTCGTGTTGGGGGCTCCAGGACTGTACACAGTTTTGTTTTTTTTTGTAGTTTGGAAAACAGCAGTCTGAGGGGGTTCTCATCAATGTTTATAAACACCTAAAGGGTAGGTGTCAGGAGGATTCGACCAATCTTTGTTCAGTGGTGCCCAGTAACAGAATCACAGAATTACAGAATCACAGAATTACAGAACATTAGAAATTGGAAGGGAGATCATCCAGTCCAATCCCACTGCCAAAGCAGGATCCCCTAGGGTAGTCCACATGGGAATGCATCCAGGTGGGTTTTGAAAGTTTCCAGAGAAGAAGACTCCACAACCTCTCTGGGCAGCCTGTTCCAGTACTCTGTCACCCTCACTGTAAAGAAGTTTCTCCTCATGTTGAGGTGAAACCTTCTGTGCTCCAGTTTGTAGCTGTTGCTCCATCTTATTGCTGCAGACTACCGAAAAGAGATTGGCCCCAGCCGCTTGACACCCACCCCTCAGATATTTATAGACATTGATGAGATCTCCTCTCAGTCTTCTCTCAGAACAAAGGGTAATGGGCACAAACTTGAACATAGGAAGTTCCAACTAAACATAAGGAGGAAATTCTTTAAGAGTGACAGACCACTGGAGCAGAGCCCAAAGAGGTTGTGAAGTCTTCATCTCTGGAGACACTCAAAACCCACCTGGATGCGATCCCATGTGACCTTCTCAAGGTGAACCTTCCTTGGCAGGGGTGGTTGGATTCAATGATCTTCAGAGATGCCTTTCAACCTCTAACATTCTGTGAAGGTCTGGCTGTCATGTACCTCACATGGATGCATCTCACTTCCCTCCTCTGACCTGTGTTGGCTGCCTGAATCCTACTTGGCATCTCCTAGGTGTCCAGCATAGAGTGTGGCAGAGCCAACCGCAGCCTCTTTCTGTCCATTCACTCTGAGTTCTCCCAAATATAGGACAAAAAAATCTTTCCTCATCAGAAATGGCCTTTCACCATGTGCTTGCAGAGTGCCTAAATAATGGGCTCAGGCAAAAATAGAAATAATTGTTGTCATCACAGCTTCCAGTTCAGGTGAAGAGAATCGGAGCAGGGCAGGGAGCGAGCTGCTCTGGTGGTGATAAGCAGCATGGGAAGACTGGGATCTTTCCACTGGAAAACTTGTGTGAGAGTACTCAGCTGAGGTGCTCGAGTCTGTTGCTTTCAAGGTTATTGGAGAAATGATCACCCTCTCAGCTGTGATGTCCCATTCGGTGACACTAATGTCAGGAAAATATAAAGCCGAAGGAATCTCTGGGCACAGTCTGTAATTTGCCTGGGGAAATTAGTTTCAAACAGGATCAGAAAGTTAAATACTGTTGCTGGGCTCAAAAGGAAGGCGAATGATTCCATAGACAAAATAATATTTTTCTACCATAAATTATGCAGAAGGTGAAAGTAATAAAATGTTCTGCTCCAGGGTATGAAACACTGCCTGTAAAGGTCAGGCAGCACTCTGAGCATACGTGCACATCCACTGCACGTGAGTCCAGATGCGTTTTAGTCTGATTGGATACAGAGCTCTGCTCACCTGAAGTTCCTCAAGGCCAAACACCTTGTTGGCTGGATCAGGAGAGCACTCTTCCCTGGCTCTCCCAGATTTTTGCTCCATCCCTTTAAGTGTGAGGCTGGATTATTTTTGTTCTGCATATCACTCCTGTCCCATCGTTGCAAGACTTGACAAGCTGTAAGCTCTTGGTGGCATCTTGCTCTCTGATTTGTGACTGTGACTCTGCTGTTACAATTGCTCTCTAATTGGAGCAGGATTAACTTTTCAAACCATCCTGCCCACCTCGGACATGCTGCTTATTTCCTGCAATGCTGAATTCCCCAGGCTGCCTGTCGATGTGCAGAGCCATGCCCATTCCCTCTGTGCTTAGGTCTTAGCTCATCCTAGGTCGCCTGTTTTCCTGTTTTCTTAAGCCTACAGCAGATTAGGTACTAAGAAGAGAAACTCCCTTTCCCCCTGCTTTTCTTCCTACCCCACATCAGCCATTAAAGTCTATCCCAGATTAGAGTTTAGCAGAGGAGCGGAGCCAGATCAGCTCTAAATTGCCCAGCCTAGAGGTCTCAGCACTGTCATCCTGGTGCTTGACAAACTACCACACCTTCAATCTGTGCCCCAATTCCACCATACCCAGTTTATGGTCACATCTATTAAACCAGCCCATAAACAACCAGTTTGGCCTCTCTGTTAGGTCAACTCCAGCCCACAGAGCCCAAACTCCTCTCTTGCTGCTTATCTGAAGCCTTCTCCAGTTGCCTTCCATGCTCTCAGACACAGGAAGGCTCTTGGTGCTCATGTAAGACAATTCACCAGCCTGATTTGAGGTTGAGAGCCCTGAAATGCACTTGTGAAATGAAACCAGACCCAAGAACCATCCTGAAATGCTTGGGAGCTTTCTACAACTACCCTCTGGGAGAATGCACACAGGGGGAATTCAAGCTAGGAAAGCAAATTTGTATCACTTAAGTGTTCAAACAGGACAGAGTCCTTATGTCAAACTCATACTACAAAACCAACCAAAGACTTGGTAAAAGAGCATTTGACGTAGGGGAAATCAACTTAAAACGTACCAGCGCCAGCACAAGCCCCAGATGCTGGAGCAAGAGCAGTTCAATGAACTCAGCCCAGGCGTGGGAAGAGAAAAGCAGTTGGAAAGAAGAGTGAAGTGAGGCTTCCAGTTATGGAGAAGCCCAACCCAGACTGGCCCCTCAGACACACACAATGTTGCTGGTCTCCCTGCAGTCCTCAGCCAGAGATGCTCAGAATTGTCTCAGCCTGTTTCAGATCAAAGGCAGACTCATCTCCTTGCTCATTTCTCCTTTAGCAAGCAGTGACACTCTACACCCCCACTCTAGCATGAGTTCCCACCCTGCCATTGGGATATCTTTACAGCTTTGGTTATGAATTTGGACCATGAGCTAGCTGTGCCCAAACCATCAAAAAACCCACCCCCAAACTGTCTGGGTCTGTATTTCCCTGGAGTTTAAGTCCAACCGAACACATTAGATCACCTCTTCTGTATTTCTGGGTGCCACAGGTCACTGCATTTCACATGGACCCTGGATCAGATTAAAACCCTTGGGAGCTGCTGTAGGCTGCAATGGGAAGCAGTGAGGTGCTAGCAAGCCGCCAGGGAGGGCTTAAACCCTTGCAGAACAAGCTTGGTGCTCTAGCCCAAAGAAAAGGGAACACTCTACGCACTCTAGAGCTGTTTCCCTCCCTGCCTAGCACAGGGCACTGAGCTTTTGGACCAGGTGAGGTAACAAATCCTCGCAGCTTCACCTCCCCAGCTCCCTGCCCGCAGGCTGAGCCATTCCTCCCAGAAGTGAATTCCGCCCGAGCGGCTGCGAACGAGCTCAGAGCTCATTCTGCTGCGAGGCCCCGCGAGTGCTCTGCTCCCCTTGCAATTTGTCGCAGTGTGCAGCCACCGTCACTGCGAGGGAGCTGCAGCTCATTTCAAGGTTGAATTTGTCCAGCTTCTCATCCCCAGGACATTTACATCTCTGGAAATAATCTGAGGATGTCGCAGTCTGTCACAGCAGAGCTGTCTCCCGCCTTGGTCAGTTCTTTAAGCAGGAGCTTGTTTTTTAGCAGCCTGGTGTCACTTCGCTCCCCCTTATTTATACTCTCTGCTTTATTTACGGTTAGGGAAAGCATTTCTTTCATTTCTAAGCTTTTCCTTGCACTTGCAAATACTTTCGCAATGACGAGAGCAGAGTATCTCACGCGTTTGCCTGGCCGCAGCCAATGACTTCAGAAACTCCTTTAACTAAATCGCTGCCCAGGATTTCTCCAAGACTCGCGAGGCTGCCGCACAGGAGGGCTGCTGCCACCCAGCGCAGAGCACACGAGCCCTGAAGGACCTAAAATTATCTCCTGTTAGCTTTTGAAAACACGTCCCCTCCCTCCATTCAGAGTGACAACTTCTGGCAACAAGAAGGAAACAGCAATGACAGATGGCAACAAAATCTGGTACACAAACATGACAGTAGGCAATCGAACAAACGTTTCACCCACTCCTTCATTTATGCTAATCACTGCTTTGGAGCAACCTGAATTGTTATGCCAGACAGCAGCGGATCCGAAGCGTGGCACAGCAAATCTCAAAGGGCCACCAACCTGAAACCAGAAGCAAACTCCCACCAGGCTACTCGTTGTGAATGAAATTAAAGGATTGCTGAGCTACAGCCTGCTATAAACTCCCTCTCCCCCTAACCCATTCCTCAAGAGCACATCAAACTCTGTCCTGCCCTGAGATACACCATGGCTACAGAATCCAGGTAAGTTTGGTTTTCCTGCCACCCAAAGCCTCACCAAGACTCGAAACAAAGGTGAGAGCCAGCACTCTCACTGCGAATTCATACAGCGTGAGCAACACAGATTTCTGATGGCAACATTTTTCTTTTCCATGCCTTCCTCCCAGACCAAGAAAGGTGTGGCCATGGCACTATGGGACACAGTTTCATGGCCACAGTGGTGTTAGGCTGAAGGTTGGACTCAATGATCTTAGAGGTCTTTTCCAACCAAAACAATTCCATGATTCCATGACCACGCTCTCTGCTGTGAATTCAGTCCCTGTGGGAGAATGTTGACTCTTTCAGCTGAAGCCCACCTATCTCACACTGCCCTCCTCAGTGGAAGGTGCTGTGTCAGCCACCAAACTCCTTTTATTTCCTGTAAAAACGTACAGCAGCCTATTCCCCCCCACTCAACCTTAGGTAATGAGCAGTGTCCTTGTTCAGTCATTTGAAGACATGACAAAACCTCTGTTTCATGCAGAAATCTGTAAGAATCCATAAGGCTGAAACCATTCCTGCTCTTCCTTCCCTGGCCTATCAGTGCGTGCTCCTACAGCTGCCAATACAAAGGTCTATCGATGGTCCTGGAGAGGGGGAGGATCTAAAAACGTCTCAGGGGGCGGTGGCAATGCCATTTGATGGCACAAAACTGTCTGTGGCCATAGCATGGCTGTGGTCCTCTGTGGGTACAGCAACTTCTCTAGCATGTCCCTCTCTGTGGCAAACCACATCAGCAAGGACAAAACGACATCCAGAACTGTGGTATTGAGCGTGGGGGGCATAGCTACAGATGTTGCCTGTTGAAAGAGAAGCAAAGTTTCATTTTTTGGTGTTTCTAGGCTTTCTTGCAAGGCTTTGCAGGCACACAAAAGCTTCCCAGCCCCTCCCAGCCAGACTCCCTGCTCTTCTGCACAGTTTCAGAGTTAGGAATCCAGAGGGGATGCTGCTCTCCTCCACTCCAGGCTGTGGTGAACTGGCTGGCAGGTTGGCTGGGGAAGGCACCAAGGACAGTGTGAGAAGTGGGAAGCTTCTGCCTGTTGCTTGCCGTGCAAAAGGGACGATGCCCGCGCCCTGTTGCCAGAGCACACTGCTCCCAGAGCCAGGAACACCGGCTCAGGAGGACACTGCTCCCTGCCATGGCTGAAGGAGGCTTGACCCTGTGTCCTTGGCCACCCAGGTGCACTCATGGCAGCTCCCACAGTCCAGGGGCCCTGGGTGCCCCAGTGCTGCCTGCCTATGGGGTGCCCAGCTCTGGAGTGGGGTGTCTGGAGGCTTTGCCGTAGCACCAAGCCTGAGACCCTGTCAGCCTCCAGCTCTGCTGGGGCGTCCCCATATCTCCAGCTGGGGTTCTGCCTGCTCGTTGGACATGCTCAAAGTTCACTGAGCTATAAATACCCCAGGAGCTGGGCTGCCAGCAGCTCCTGGCTGGAGCTTGGTGGGGGGAAGGGGGGCTGCAAAAACCAAATGGGGTTTCATTGCAATTAACCCTTTGGGTGCAAGGCTCACCTCCAGGCAGGCTAAAGAAGAGCAATCCTCTGTTTTGAAATGTTTCTAAAGCCAGAAGAGCTCTGTGGGAATTCACCAAGAATGGAACTGGAGCAGAGGAGTGCAGCAGGGCTGTGGGATGTTGCAGGGTGTGGGTGTTCTGTGGTAGGGCACATCTGTGACCCCCAGCTTGGGTGGGTCCTTGCATGGTGATGTGGGACCAGCACCACTTGTGTCCTCCACAGAGCAGAGGGTTCCTGTGCACCTCATGTTCTCCATAGAGCATAACTTCACACTGTGCATCCCCACACACTGCCCCATATGATCCCACAGAGCATAACCTCACATTCTGCACTGGATGGTCCCAGAGCCCAAGGCCCCACAGTCTGCCCTGCACAGTTCCAGAATCATAGAACCACAGAATATATCTGGTTGGAAGAGACCTCTACAAATATCCAGGCCAGCCCTCGACCCAGCACTGAAGGGTCAACACTAAACTATCCTCCTAAGTGCCTCCACAGGCTTCTTAAGCACCTCCAGGGATCGTGACTCCACTATTGCCCTGGGCAGACCATTCTAATGTTTGAGAACCCTTTCAATTAAGGGTTCAGAGCTAAACAGGACATGTGAGGGGTAGCCTCACCACTGCTGAGTACAAGGAGATGATCCTCTCCCTGTTTCTGCTGGCCACAGTGTTTCTAACCCAAGTCAGGACACCACTGGCTTTCTTGGCCATCTGGGCACTGTTGACTCGTACTTAGTTGCCTGTCAGTCAATACTCTCAGGTCCCACTACAAGTTGGAGCTTTCTAACCAGACATCCACAAGTCCATAGCCTCAGAAATGTCACTGTTTGGGTACCTTCAGGCAAAGCAAAGGCACCTTCACCACTTCAATCCCCATCCTCTTCCTCTCTTCCCCATCAGCTGTGTCCTGGTAACACTTCCAGGATGCTGAACACTTCCTTCTTGGGTAGGGTTTGCTTGACCAGGTTTTTGGGTTACTTATGTCATTGCTTCTGATGCCAAAGGGTCCTGCCCCACACCACGATGCTGCACCCTGAGCTGTGCCCAGTCCCTCAAGCTCCTGGCAGTGGCTGTGATCCAGGCACTGCCCCAGGATCTCACCAGGTTCCCCCAAGCCCCACGGTCGACGTGCGTGGCACTGATGGACTCTGCACTGCGCACTGAGCCAAGCCGGTGGCACTAGGGGGAGATAAAGGCCCGGACATGCTGGGCCTTGCGCCTTTGCCAGCTCACTCCCGTCCCCCCAGGAAGAAGGGGAAAGCTTTGCTTTACAGGGTCTTTTCTGGCAGTTTCAGTCTTTGGGGACCACCTTGAGCACTCAGAGTCCTCAGGGCAGCCACACATCTGTGCAGCAGGCATGAAAACAAGAAGCTGCTCTCTGCCCTGTGCAGACAGCTGTGGGGTGCTCCAAAGATGCACCCAGGTAGGAGGAAAACAGCACAGGGACCAGTAGTGAAAGAGGGGGCTTGGGGCCTCGGATGGAAACAGAGAGTGAGGAACACTGCAAGAGCTCAGGTGGAGACAGCCCATCACTGCCCCAGCTCCCCCTTCCTAATGTGCCCTTGGGTAGACTCAGCATTACCATAGCAGTAATCACTCTCACCTCACCACTGCAAACCAGGCTCCTGCAGGGCTAAAAAACATCTCACAGGATCTCTGGCTCCAGGCAGCACCCTGGTATCACACCAGTTCCTCTCCTCTTCTGGATGCTCCTCTCTCCATGGGCTCCCTGTGACCCTTCTCATCAGAGACAGGAAGACACTGATAGGCAGAATCTGGGAGAGCTACTAGGAGATGAGGAGCAAAACCAGCAGGACCTGCCCCTGTCAGAGCTGTTCATGCACAGCTGCACCTTATAGGCACACCTTATATAGGTGTGAATCAGCACCACACACAGGGCTCAGAATGGGGTAGCAAAGGCAAATTTCACCCCCTTTTCCCAGTATGGATTCAGAGCCTGGCTGGCACAGAGCTATGATTACAACTGCTACTGGGAAAGGTTTGTACATCACCAGGCACGTCCCTGAGTTTCCTCTGAAACTTTTGCAGAGCATCTGCCTCCAAACTCACCAACCTGCCCCAAAACCACCTTTTCTCTCCCCATTGCCCACAGCTTGGTTTGCAGAGGGAGGTGGATGTGGCTGGGAGGGTAAGGCTTTCTTGGTAGCTGCGCTGGCGGGAACTGGGGAGGCCAGGATGGCTGGCAAATGGATAGGGATGTTGGCCTGGGACCAGCGAGGCCGGATGCAGAGGAGGAAGGCAGAGGGGCTGGGCTGTTACCCGAGCTCCTGAGGGAACAAGGTGCCTTTGCCATGCTGTGAGCCGCAAGAGAAGGGGACCCTCTGTCAGCACTTGGCTATGCCTTGCACTCCCTGGGGACACGCACTCAGTGCTGCAGCGACAGGACACGCCTGGGGCCGTGCTGCTCTGGGGTTGCTGCACGCTGTGTCCTCACCCCTTCCCAGGCTTGGACAAGTCCACCTTCTGCTTTGGCTTCGTCACGAACATGCTCAGAAAGCAGTGATGCGGCACAAGGCACGTCAGTGCTTTTCCTGGGCCCAGAGGTGAGCGCTGGGGCATGCAAGAGAAAACTGCCAGTGTAAGGTAACGGGCAAACTGAATCCTCTTCTTTTGACAGGGCCCTGTGTGCTCAGGGTTGGCAGCTGGAGGCAGCTCCAGCACGACACTGTCACATGACAGAGATCGAGATTTGTGCTTGACCCTTGTTATGGCCTGCACATCCTTCAGAGGCTGTGGCACAGGGTTGAGATTGCTGTTGTCTCTTACTCAAAACCACCTGGGGGTAAAGACTCTGGAGTTGTTGGATGGAGTTTTTTTCCCCCTGGTGTTTTTGTGTGGCATTAAATTGAGAGAGCAGCACTCCCTGCCATCCTGCTTGTGGTGCTTAGTGCTGTGACTGCATCACACCACATACTGTGTGCCACCAAGGGCTGTGACCTCAGGATTTTGGGCTGCAGGCAGGCAGCGTTTGGGAGTTGTTCCTGGTCATCAGGGAAGGCTCAGGTGCTCCATGCTCCCAAACCAGGCTGACACACTAACTGGTGGAAGGGGCAGCTGAATCTGGAGGTTCAGCTTGGAGAGGATCCCACCAGGCCCTCCAATGCTCTCATGTCTCTGCTTCCACCTTCTGCCAGGAACCACATAAATCATCCATGCTTTCCCCTGCACATCCCAGTCTGGGAGCTGTAGACTGCTACGAGTAATTGATGTTAGCAGTGCACCCATCATGTGTGCCAGGCTAGCATCTGAGCAGAGCACCCCTGAGTGCTCTGCCAGATCCTACAGCTCTCTTGTGAAGCTCACAGCTCCTGGGTGGTAGAGAGGAAGCCTGACCAAAGCTCCATGGTGACCTCAACAGCAAACTCATCCTCTGCACACACTTTAAAATCACTCATCTGAAGGCACCCGAGTGTGGGTGGGATGGGTCCTTCAACACAGCACTGCACAGTCAAGTCCCTTCTGAGGATGTACCCAAAGCTTCAACAAAGTGAAGCTCCTGACTCCAGCTCTGTTCTCCCAGCCCTGCTCAGGGAGCTGCTGGGCCAGACCTTCCCCACAGCTCTTCTGCCCTTTGGACACAAGGAAAGTTTCCACGGTGGTTTTCTGCTTTTAGCAAGTGGTTCCCCAGATCTCCTCACCCTGCTGTGTGTTTCACCGGATCGCCTCCAGGATCCTGGCTTGGACACAGCCTTGGAGAAATGACATTTCTCCTCCAACACATCCCCAGCACTAAAGCCCAGTCCCTCCCCAAAGGCTGCCGTGCCAGGCACCTCGTGCCAAGCCCGACGCGGTCGCTCGTCTTAAAGCGTGGAGTACAAAGCATATGCAGGACAGATGGGGACGAGGTTTATAAGATAATTAAGCATGGTAATGAAGTTCATTTGCATCCAGCTCTTAAATTCCCATAAACTCCACAAAGCTGTGAAATGAGAATTGCCGCTTGACACCACAAAGCAACACAAAAACGAGCTACCAAAAGCCAAGGGCTGACTAACAAGTGAGAACAAAAGGTGGCTGCAGCCCGGCCCAGCAAAGCCCCAGCAGGTCCCTGGTCCTCTGAGCCATGGCAGCTCCGCGCTGCACGATGCCACAGACAGGAGCTTCAGTGGCAATGGCAATCGAATACAAATCGCTCAGGGGCTTTGGCTGGACAGAAACGTTATGAAACCAGGGAGTGCTGAGGGGAAAATCACTGCTTCAGAGGAAGAATTGGCTCCAGAGTTGGAGGGAAAGCTCTTTTGAGTGGTGTGATAACAAAAGCCAGCCGCGGGTGCGGGAAACCAGCCTCAAGAACCCTCACTGCTGGGACCACAGGCTGCACACCAACAAAGTCCAAGGCTGGCAACATCAATAGGGTCCTTCGGTGAAGCCTGGGCAATGGCACAGCAGAGTGAGGTGGGTGGGGGTCCAGCAGGGGCTGGGCTGACGGAGTGTAGGGCTGAAACCCAGAGAGGGCTGAAGCAGCCCCAGGAAACCTGCTGGAGCTTGGGGATCCCCAGGGAACCCTCATGGATACCCCAGGGAAACAGGGTCAGGAGTTGGCATACCTGCTTCACACTTACCTTCCATGGGACAGGAGCCAGAGGGGACCCAAGAGTATCTGTGCCCTGCCAAGCCCAGACTGGCAGTCACCCATAGGTTGTCTCCTCATGGAGAAAAGCTGAAAGATCACCTCTGGTAAACAGGGGAGGGCATAAGCTGGGCACAGTTTCCAGCCACCCATGAGACACGTGGCTCTTGGATGGTGAGATGGCTCCAGGGGCTGTGGCAGCATGCTTAGGGCAAGGCAGATCTAGCTCTATTACCCCAGAGGACATGGTGGTCCCTCAAAAGCATCTGACCCTGGCAGCAGCACGAGTGGGTGGCATACACCAGCCTTAGATCCCTCACCACGCCAATGACCCCTGGGATAAGTTAATACTGACCCTCCAGGCATCTGGGATGGCCTTGGAACACAAAGGAGTAAGAACCCAGCAGCTCCAGCAGGATTCCCAGCTGCCACAGCCTGAGCTGAGGCTCTGGATAGATCCCTGGCAGCACCTGCATATAGGAAAGATGCCACGGCCCACAGGTCAGTTCCACTGTCCCCATTGTCCCTCACTGTCCTCAGCCAAGGACACTGAGTTGCCTTGTGGCTGCCTATGGACAAACAGCCAGGTCTTGAAAGATCTTTGGCCTTTTCTGGTACCCACAGTGGTACAAGATGATCACTGGATCATCAAAAGTTCTCAGCTGCTGGAGAAGAGAGGGATCAGCAGAAATGCCACCTGGGACTTCTTCTGGTGGGCAGATATTGGCCTGTTCTGGTCAATTGCAGGACCAGGGCAGGGATGGTCTCCCTGTATGCAGCACTGGTGAGGCCCCATTTTGAACCCTGGGTTCAGTTTTGGCCTACTCACTCCAGAAAGGACATTGAGATGCTGCAAGAAGGCAATGAAGCTAGTGAAGGGTCTGGAGAACAGGTCTGGTGAGGAGCAGCTGAGGAAACTGGAGTTGTTCAGTCTGGAGGAGAAGAGGCTGAGGGGAAGCCTTCTGGCTCTCTAACACCACCTTGAAAGTAGGTTGGAGGGAGGTGGGGGTTGCTCTCTTCTCCCTACTATCAGGTGATAGGAGGGGAGGAAACGGCCTGAAATTGTGCCGGGGAGGTTTGAGATGGAGATTAGGACAAATTTCTTTGCCGCAAGAATGATCAGGGATTGGAAGAGGCTGCCCAGGGAGGTTGTGGAGTCACCATCCCCGGAGGTGTTCAAGAAACCTGTGGCCATGGCACGTAGGTGCATGGTTTAGTGGCTACAGTGTTTTTAAGTTGATGTCTGTATTCAATGACCTTAGAGGTTGTTTCCACCCCAAACAATTCTTTGGGTCTATGAGAACTACACAAACATCAGGTCCATCATTCCACACACCCAACATGTCCTGACCACAAAAAAATAAAGCACAGGAAGAAAAGTAACTTTTAAGGTGGGATTACCTGGGGAGACAACAGTGTTGAAGTGCAAAGGAAAAGAGGAAATCTGCTTTATTTGGAATGCCTTGGTTAGATTTATTACAAACAACCCTTGGCAGCTGACAATCCCTGCGACCTGCCCTAGGAACCTGGCTGGGTAACTGCGGAACGGTTTTGGCCGACAACTGCAGGCAAAGCCCTGGGAACACTCAAGCACAGCTTACACCTGTTGGCATGGACACCCTGGAGAGGCCTCAAGGACCACAGTGGAGGTGCTGGCTGCAGAGCCAAGCCCACTCCACATGTGCTTTGATACTCACCTTGTCTTTGAGAGGAAGCCAAACTCTTTAAATGCCGAGGGAAAACATTAAATGAGCACCCTCGGAGGAACTGGAATCCACCTTGCTGTGATTCCAGCAGGACAAAGCTCTTGGTTTGCTGCAGGGAGAGCAGGGCAAAGGGAAATGAAGCCGCCTGGACTCGGATGTCTGTCTGGACCTGCAGAAGAGCTTATGGCCGCATGGCTCCGTCGTCAGCACGTGTGGAGAGAATGTTTAGTGCAGCAGGATATGACAGCTGCAGGTCCCTGCTCAGGAGAGGAGCTCCTGGGCATGGATCCAGAGGAAATCTTCCAGGTCCAAATGTCGTAAGGGCTCAGAGCTTTGTTAGGGCTTTTGTTCCCCGGTGAAGCCCAAGAAGAACACAATGGGATGCTTAAAGAGACCCCAAGGGAGGAGCTGTGTGTGAGCCAGTGCCATGGGCTGGGCCACAGCTGCCTGCAGCAGTCCAACACCTTTCGCACCTGGGCTCAGGGTGTGAAAGCACAGAGGCTCCTCTTCTCTGTCTGCCACTCCTGCTCAGCCCTTCCTTGCTCTGTGACCTCACTCTGGAATTACAGTTCCTCAACTCCTCTTTCCAAGTGGACTGAGAGAAGCTACAGGAGGTACTGGTGTTCCAGAATAAACCACCACTGCTCTCTGCTCAAGGGAAAAAACTGTTTAAGACCCATCTCCAGTTCTGGCCAAAGCCAGCTCCCCATGTGGAAATGCTCCACTGAGACCAGCGGTGACAACACGATGGCTGCAGAGGTGCTGCTAGCCGAGCTGCTGCACAGCCCCTGAACAGTGCTTTACATCAGTGGTAAGAGGAGAACGAACGAGGAAGGAGTCATCTTCTCAGCTGGTATTGCGAATGTGAAGGTCATTTACCACCAACAGACACATCAAAGTGCAGTGGGTTGGGTGACAAATTCCTTCCGTGTTTAAAATGCCCTCTAAGGAAGCACCAAACCAAAAACTAACTCGGTGGTTCCAGGATTTATCAAAGAAACACTGCCAAAAGGCAGATCCAAGACAAAGGGATGGAAAATCTGCTCGTCCAAGCTATTATCCTCCAAAACAATGCGCGAGCAGCACGGGATGGCGTTTGAAGTGGTGCTGGAGCAAGAATGAAAAAGCAAACCCTTTTCAAGTGGAGATAGCTGGATTGTGAGTGAACTGCCCAGCTTTTCTATGGCTAGGACAGCAAGAAACGATGGGCTGCACGGTGACACGGGGCCAGGACGGGTGGCCACAGAGCCGTGCAGCCGGGCGGAGGTAAGACACAGCTGAGTATCTCACAGGTACAGCACGGCTCCCGCTCGGCTCTGGGGTGAGGCACAGGCAGGGTACTGACAGAGAAGCCGCTGCGAGGAAGCGCCGGCCCCAGACAAGACCTGCCCCAGCTGTGGATGTAAACAGTCCCCAACCCTTTCTGCAAGAAGGGAGAGAAGAAGGTAGCAGGGCCATGGGGTTCGCTGGGAGAGAGAAGAGAAGAACACAGAGATGAGGAAAAAGCTCTTTACAGTAAAGGTGATGGAGCCAAGGAGCAGGCTGCCCAGAGAGGTTGTGGAGTATCTTTCTCTAGAGACTGAAAACCCATCTGAGTGCCTTCCTGTGCAGCCTGCCCTAGGTGATCCTGCTTTGGCAAGAGGGCTGAGCTCCAGAGGTCCCTCCCAACTCCTGCCGTTCTATGACCTACGATCTATGATCTGTGTCATGAAGAAAGAATTTCCAGCTAGCCTGGTGACCTCAAAATGTTTTAATTTTCCTTTCCCTCTTCTTATTTTCTTTCTTTTTACTGGAAACCATTCTTGGTCTCTCAATTCATCATTCAACAACTTTTGGGTCATGTTCTGGATCAACACTTTCGCTACCACCCCCCTTTGTGCTCAGGTAGTGCAGGTCTCCGGGTAATGCTGCTGAGGTGGCTTTTAAAGTGAGCAGCAGGTGGTCAGGAGGCCACACCAGCTCCTGGGACACCACTGCCTGGCTGACAGCTGCTTGGCGATCCAAAGCCAGCCCAGATTTGGGTCTCTCACTTGGAAAATCCTTTCTTACAGGCTGCCGCTGGGCACTTGTCACATGGCAATGCTGACACTGGGTACTGTGTAGATGTGACAAAGACAAACTCCTTGTGTCCAATCTTCCCTGAACAAACTCCTCCTCATCCCTCTAGACAAAGCTCAGAGGGTGCCATTATAGCAGATATAAAAACCCAAGCTCAGTCTAAGGCTCCCTGACCACCCCTCACAAAAAAGTGCTGCTGGACAGCAGAGCTCTGCTGCACGACCCAAGACACCTTCCCCGACACTGCACCCAGGGATTAAAGATCAGCCTTCAAACACCCCAGCATCTCACCTGACATTCTTCTGCTCCTTCTCTCTCTGATTTCAGACTTGAAATCACCCCAAGCATCCACACATTACCACACAAAGCATCTCCCACTCCCTGTAGGCTGGCACAGGGAGCCAAATCCCTCTTCTACACCAACCCCTACACTGCTCATGCTGTGTTTCTGCAGACCATGGGCTTCTGCCTCAGCTTCCTTTACATTTTGTTGTGTATTTTATCAGAAAATGGTCCAAAGTGGCACAGTTCTTGACTGAAAACACTTCAGACCATAGGTGCACTCAAATCAAACTTGGACAGCTCCAGTGTCTGTCAGAACTGGAGTGGCACTATTATAATTTCCAACATTTTTACAAGACCTGGCAGAATCCTGCTGCTGCTGGCAGCAGAGGATGTTCTCACAACAACCAACAGCAGTTTAGCTCTTCCCCTTAATGTTGCTCCCCTAGAAACCATAACAAGACCACAGTCTGTACAGAAAACTCCAAATCCCCTGACCTTTCCTGCCCAAATTGATGTTCTACATACAATAAACCACATCTCAAGATCACTCCAAGAGCTGGCTGGGCTTTTCCTGCTTGCCTGGCCATTGAGATGGAAGCTCCATGGCACTGGAGAATACCTACACCTCTGCCTCAACTGCCTCTCTTTCCAGAGGGAAGTTGTTTGTATTCACAGCCAAACCAGCCTTGCCACATCTCCAAGGGTTGGGAGAGCCACAGCAATCAGTAATTTCTGCATTTGTAGTAGCTTGGGAATAGCTAACCAGGACTCCAGGCAGCAGGAACTGGAGTTTTCCTTCTCATCCTCTTCTCTTTTTGCACATTTGCTGAAACTCAGGGAAATGCAACTTCTCCTCCCCATATCTGAGATGATCAAAAATGGATTTTTTTCACACAATTCTTAAATTTAATTGCCTGCTGCTCACTGTAACCTCTGTCAAGCACCTTAACACCACCACATGGAGAAAGTTGGAGCTGTGACTGGACAACAGGGTGAAGACCACAAAGCAAACACACTCCTCTCCTTGGTATTAGGAAGCAGAGAGTTAACAGCAGCAGAAGCAGCAGCTGAAGCCAGGATCTGATGGCAGCAGAGTTCAAACACTGCTGTGCACCATGCATTCGGCAAAGGTAAAGAGCAGGGAGACAAGGACCACTCCTGTGTCCTGCCCAAACACAGCAAACATGACCACAATGGGGAAGAAGGGAGAAGATAGCATCTTGAAATTTGGTCCCCAAACCCACCCCAGGCTGCACAGATCAACAGCTGCTAGCATTTCTCCAGCCTCTTGTGGTGCTCTTGGCCTCTTGTGATGTGGTAAAACAAAGACACGAAGTTAACACCTGCTCCCTTGCAAGGTATTTTCAGTTGTATTCAGAGTTAAGGTTTTAGAAACAGGTTAGAGTTAGCAAATTTAAAATGCCAGGCACCCTCAAAGCTTGGCTCTTTAATCAGCCAAGCTCTTCAGCTCAAAGCTGCTATGGGTATGCTGTTTGGTTTAAAGCTCTTTACACTTTTGCCCCAGGCACCTCCTTTCTGCGTTCTAGCCCTAAAGTAAGAGTATCAAAATACCTTTATCTTTTTTTTTCCATAGAGCCCTTGGGGGTTTCTCTCTCCCCATTTTGTCACATTGAAATCTTCCTGCACTTCCTGCAAGGACACAGGAGTCAGGCATTAACCCATCTCGTGTTACCTCCAGCAAAGGGGAATGGTCCCAAATCCTGGAAACTAACAGACAAATCTGCTGCTCTCCACAACATAAATGCCAGAGGTACATGGATGGGAATGGCATCTCCTTGCTTTGGAGTGACAAATCTGTCTCTCAGAAGTAGCTGGGGAGAAAGAAGCATTTGGATGTGTTAGCAGCAGATTTAAGATGACACTGCAGAAAATATTCAGCATGTTCCTCACTACACTGTGAAGTGTGGCAGGAGGCAGCACGAGGCTAGAGAATATTCAGCAATGTTCCCAACCCCCTGCTCTGGAGAATTCTGACATTATCACCATTGCAACATCCCAAAATCAGGAATGCACTGGCTGCTCTTGCAGGAAAGAGCTCCTGGCCAGCCCCTCAGTTCTCAGCCCATGTTCGTGCACTCACTGAAAGAGCACAGGAGGCATCTTCACTGGGTGAACTTTGATCACAGCCTCCCACCAGTGCACACATGTCACAGGGTTGTGCCCAGGGGAATGCAGAACTGCACAGTGCCATCCCAAACGCCTCCAGAGCCACTGCTGCCAGCACAGGGGCGTATGCTGAAGGTGTAAAAGTTCAGCTCCCACTGCTCTACAGCAAACAGGGATCTCCTTGTGTCTGGGAAAGACTCCCTACCTGAACTGCATGCTGAGAGCTGCGCTCCTTGGCTTCCTTCCTACACTGCACAAAAGAGATGTAAAAGCTCTGGAACCTCTTCTCGGTGATGCCCAGTGACAGGACAAGGGGCAACAGGTGGAAGCTGAGGCATAGAAAGTTTCATGTGAACGTGAGGAAAAACATTTTTCACTGTGAGGGTGATGGAACACTGGAACAGGCTGCCCATGGGGGCTGTGGAGTCTCCTTCTCTAGAAATACTCAGAACTCTTCTGGATGTGTTCCTGTGTGATCTGCTCTAGGTGATCCTGCTCTGACAGGGGGGCTGGACTGGATGATCCGTTCTGTGATTCTGTGAAACCTGCACTCTTGTTGTTGAATACTTGCTGCTGTCCTGGTGGCCGTAAGTAAACAGGGGACCACTCACTACTCAGCTTTTAAGGACTCTCTTCCCCAGAAGGTGGAGTAATGTTTTCGCCAGCTCCCAGAGCAGAAAGTAGCTCTTGATTTCAGCGTCCACTACAGCTTCTGTCTTCAGTCACCTCGTTTGCCTAGGGCCAATAGAAAAGAGACCCTGGGTTGGGTTTTTTGGTATTCTAACATTACCAGAAACCCAACACTGCTCCTGAAGCACCACACTACAATTTATGTTATAGGCTGGAGGATGAGACTGCTGTATCCTGCAGTGCTCAAACAGGGAGAAGGCAAGGCTCTGGGGATGGGGCCCTACTCCCACACCTCCTCCTTGCAGCTTTAGTCACTATGTGCCTACCTCTTACGGGGTGCAGGGCTGGTGGAGGCTGGAGGCTTAGTTATTGTGCAGCAACTCACGTCTTAGCTGAACTCTGACATTGCAAACAGCTCATCAGTGAGAGGAAAATGCTGAGTGGAGTTATCTATAAAACTAGAAAAAAGATTGAAAGGGAGAAAGGTTTGAACAACTTTGAGACACTAATATAACACCAAGAGGCAGGTAAACAATTCTGGACCACTTTAGCTCCTCTCCAGGAAGAAGAGGAATACTGACACATGATTAGCTGAAAAGACAACCTTAAACACGGTTTCAAGAGTACATTCTTCAGGTGCAAGAGGGGTCTGCAGAATCGCACTGCCTGAAAGTACAACCCACGACAGGGAGTGGGGCAGACAGAGGCTAGTTTGGATCTGCAGAGAAGGAAGGCTGCTGCACAACTGTGCACTGAGAAAAAACTTACATTGCTGCTTGGCAGGAACAGTCCCAAAGAGGCCACAGCAGGAGGGTAGAGGGATGAGCATCCCCTTGCTCTTTTTTTGTGTGCTGGCAGACTGAGCAAGCCAGATTAACTCTAACCAGGCTTTCCTATCAAACCCCATTTAGATGTGCACCAACAGCAGCTGCTGGGAGCAGTGTGCAGAGTCTTGTTTAACTAACCCAGGTCCACACATCTTGCAGACAATGGCTTCAAAGGCTCCATGCTGAGCATGGAGTGCACATAGATCTCCAATAGCTGAACAGGAACTTCATAATGTATGTGTTTATTACTCAAACTTCCAAATTCACATAGGGAACACAAGGAAGTACCAATATCTGCTGACTTGAGTTCTGATGGAAAGAAAGAATGAAACCAGTTGCAGAGAGCACAGCATTGCATTTCACCAGCTCTCCCCTAGCTAAATAACACCTACATATAAAAACTCTGCTGTTTTATTCAGTGTCACAAGGAGTCAGTTGAACTGGAGTAGCTGAGTAATTCATATTATCCAATGTGAGTGAAAGAGGTGATGGAAGCATGCAGGGGGCAGACTGGTAAAGCCTAAGGCCCCCGTCCTGAAGTTCCCTCTGTACAAGCAGGTTCCTCAGCACCCATGGGTCACCAGTCCCAGAGCCCTGTACAGAATCATCTGCACAACTGGGAAATTATTGTGCTTCTCAGCTCACTAGAAAGGACTCCTCTCCCTGCTCCTGCTCTTGGTGGCATGCATGGAGTGTGCTGCTCTATTCCCTGCTGCAAAAGCACAGTGTAGGGAGGGGAGGGAAACCCTGAATGACATTGTGCAGCACCATTGATTCAGTACAGAGAGAAGCTGTGATCCTCAACTGCCTTTGGTGGCTTTGGAATTTTCACCAGCTTGGAAACAAATATTGCCTAGGTAACATTCTCACAGTGGCTGGCAGTTCAAAGAGGCTGAAATTCCACTTATACTCTTATTGAACCGAGTGATAATTCATCTCTCCCAACCCTTACACACACACACACAAAACCTCCCCAAATGACATAAACTCCCCCAACCCTGGGAATAAAATAAATAAATAAATAAAGGCATTCCCAAAAGATTTATTTCACTTTTCTCTCTCTCTCCCTCTCAAATCAGACCAGCTCAGAGACACCAACTCCACCTACCTTCACCAATTCAGCTCACACGTGGAGTAACACGAAACTGCTTTAGACTGGCAAGACCTGAACTGTGACACTCTGGTGGTCACCCATCTGCTTCTGGAAACCTGTCCTGAGAGCTGGTGGTGGCCAAGCCCTTGCTTCATTCTCACACATCAGTAACTCATTGACTATATGGAACAGAAGTGTATCCAAAGCACACAATGGCACGTTAAGGTTGAAGAAAGCATTGGTAAAGGAGAAGAAAAGCACAGCCAGCAGTTGTTCAGCCTACTCTAACTAAACGTTGAGCCACGGCAGAGCTCCTCCTCCAGCCCAACACCAAGTCAGGCTGTGCCACCCCCTTGCCAAAACATTCTTTTGTGGTACTTTACTGGCACTTTATGTCAGTCTCATATGCTAGATACATGCACGTTTGTCTGTGTGTTTACATACAAAAGGTCTGATAACAGTAAAACATTGTTCAGAGAGATATAAAAAACCCAAGGAGTTGCATTAGCCAAAAAAAGTGTTTTGTGAGAAACAACAATAAAAATGATATAACCACAGCTTCTCTTTTCTTTAAAATTAGATAAATACCCAAAGCTATGATTTCACTTGGGGCCTCTGTACCTTGACAGGGAGTCCAATGGAGTATATCTGAAGGCACTTAATATCCTCTACTCAGCTGTAAGATGGTTGCACAGGGAGCTGGGGAGCTTGGGATGTGATATGGGGGCATGGAGGAGAGAGATGGATGAAAACAGGCCCTGAAGAGCTGTGATCCACACAGCACCAGGCGCTGAAATGAAAACAAACGTACAACCCGGGTGTTGAGAAGGTCTCTCTTGAAAAAGAAAACTGCCAACTGCAAATGTCTTTGTGTTTCTATTGACAGAGCACTTCATGCAACTCTGACAGTGCATCATACACTCTTAGAGATATTTAGCTTTGTCAGTTCATTGACTTCCTCAGTTCCTGCTTCCTCACAGTCAGGCTTCTCCACAGCTTTGCCAAACCTGCACCTCTCCTCTGCTTTCACCGCGTCCTTCTGGAGCTTCTTGGCGGAAGGAAGGACGTCCTTGGTTTCTGAGTTGTCTGTGCCATGGGCTATCTTATCAGAATTCTGTACAGAAGGCACCAAGTTGGCAATCTCGTCTGTCGGAGACCGCCCAATGCTGCCATCCACTTGAACCCGAATGTCTGGAGATATAGACAACTGGTGATGTGGCACGATGCCGTTGTCCATGCATTTGGGGTACAGGTAGGTCTTCATCTGACCTTTCCCCTTCACATTGACGGTGCCCCTATAGTCAAAGTCATACCCCATCTTGTTCAGGATGCGGTAGCTCTCCTCACTCACCTGTATGCGACACTCGACGCCGGTGGTGTCCATTCTGCTCGCAATGTTCACAGTGTCGCCCCAGATGTCATACAGCAGCTTGGTGGTGCCGATGACCCCAGCAGTGAGGGGGCCGTGGTTAAAGCCAATCCTAAGCTTAAAATTAAACCACAGCATGTTGTTGTTGAAGTCATCCACCACGCGCATCATTTCTTTGGCAAATTCAAAAAGGGTCTGCAGATGTCCGTGGGGGTGGTTGCTGTCCTGACACTGTGAGGTGTTCAGTCCTGAAGCAGCCATGTAGGTTGCCCCAATTGTCTTGATCTTCTCGATGCTGCTGTAGTGCGGTTTGCTCAGCAGCTCATCGAAGTCCCCGATCAGCTCGTTCAGGACTCTGTAGCACTCCTTGCCCCCTTCGTAGTTCTCTTCGTAGAACTCGCTGAAGTTGACGATGCTGGCAAAGATCACCCCGCCGCTGTCGTGGTTTTTGGAGTAGCTCTGGGAAACCTTCAACTGCTCGGCCACGTGGTATGGAATAATATTCCTCAGCAACCAGTCAGCTTGATCCCTCATGCTCTGAATTTTGGTGCGATGAAGGTCAGCCTCCACATCTCCGTGGTAGTGGAGGCGATAGCTGACCTCAAACTCTCGGTTCAGGAACCAGACCAGAAGGAGCAGGAGGAAGGAAACCAAAGTCACTTCCTGGCCTATTAGGTCTGATGGCCTCTTTGTGTCATTTGGCATCGAGCTGTTGCAGGGACTCTTTCTGGAGCTGGAAGCAAAAGAAAGGGAAGAACATGAAAGGTGCATTTAAAACCACAGAGGCAGGGCACTGCCACTTCTTCTCCTTTGCTAAAAGAGAGGTGTGGGACATGTGCATTACAAATTGCACCATGAAACATGCCTCAAGAGCTGCTGCTTCTGCTAAGAATGGTAAAGAATTAATTTCATTCTTAAACTCCTCACTTCCTTAAAGGGATAGCATCAGGTTCAGCAACACAGAAATCATCCAAGTAGTCCTATTTTGAGGACTCTGCAGAGGCAGCAGCAGCAGTTTAATTATACCTAAAGACAGAACTAAAAGCACTGCCTGCAAACCTGGAAGTACAAATGCTGAGTGATGTCTGTGGCTAGATAGCTGTCTGCCCAGGTATGGCCCTATGGAGGGTGTCTTGGTTTAGAGGCATTTCTCATCCTTTGCATTCCTTCCCATTTTCAGGAACATCTGCTCTGCACTCCTGGAGCCTTTCTCTTGTCTCCCCAAAAAGGAGATGTGCCTTTGCAGAGTACCTTTAAAGGGACTGGCTTGCAAGTTGGACTAGATGATCCTGAAGATCTCTTCCAACCAACTATACTCTGTGATTCTGTTACACAGGAAGGCTTTGGCAGATAACACTGTACAAGACACAGAGAGCTGCACAGAAGTGGACAACATGGAGCTCTGGGTTGACACCTTTGGTACATTATAAGCATGAGGCTTTTTATGATGGAGGCAGACAGTTTCTCAAAGTGCCAAGATTAAAGAAAAACAAATTCTTGTCTCACAAAGATCAAGAGCAACATTTAAAATCCTTCTGACAGTTGACTGCCTGTGCACATGATGAAGTACCGACAGAGCAATGCTTCCAGTACCAGCTCAGTCTTAATAAAGAGACATCTGCAGTCTACAATCTCCATGTTCTGTAGAGATGCAAAGACTCCAAGATAATCTGAGAAGACACTACCTATGCAAGGCTAAAAACGAAGCCTAAACCCAGACAGATTGGCAGGCAGTGGATTCTGGAGTCAATTCACTGCCATTTTTTCAATGCTCAAGATTTGACAGAAGCAGAAAATGCTGAAGCTCTTCAGGGTAAGAGAGAGCTTGAAAAGGGAAAGCATCACATCAGCCTTGCTCCTTGAGAGTAGAAAGGCAATCTGTATCTCTGTACTTTCCCTATGAAGGTATCTCTCAGCTTTTATCTAGGCAAGAAAGTTTCCTAGAAGTAAGATATTGACACTAGAGGGCTTACAGTTTGAACTTCAGATTAAAGATAAGATAGTATATTCTGTTGGAAATTACTCTTTTTCAACCATAAGCATACTCCTCTTAGGAACAGTTAAAGTATATTCCTATTGTTGGCCTGGTATTACAAAATCTACGAGGGAAGAACAAGAGGAGATCCCTTCCAGGTCAGGATCTTGAACAGGTCCCTACCATCAGGTTCCTGTCACTGCTGGTGTGTTGTACTAAGACTCCTTCCTTTCTCCCTTACAACTACTTTTCTCAACAGAATCTATTAATTTTCTCCCTAGAATCAGAGGCTAAGACAGAGGCTAAGTTACCAAGGGACTAAACCAGCAGCAATTCCTGAAATACAATCCTGGCTGCTACATTTGCAAGTGGCAAAGGATTCTCCCAGTCTGAGGGGAGGATAAGTAAACAGAAAGATTTTAGGAAATAACTAAAGCTGGAGAAGGTGAGGAATAGCTTTTGGTTAAAGCAGCACGATCTGGGTTCTTTTTAGATCAGTTCAGTATTTCCCCTACCTTGTGGAAAGAGATCTGCTAGAGGATCTGAGCAATGACACGTTACTGTTTAGAGTAGGGGTGTGATCCAGATAATCACATCAAACATCCCTGCCACGGGGATTTATCCAAGTCATTAAAGGCTCTTTATTTACAGTTTATTGCATAAATACTACTCAAGTATTTGAATTCCTCGTAAATGATTTAGGAGAGCACCACAAACGTGTTGTCAAAGAGGCCCGTGATGAAGGCAAGCTCTTCCCTGTAAGAAGAAATTGCTGCCTCCCATCCCTTTCCCTGCTCCTGAAGTGCTGGCATCTGTGAGCTCTCAATCATCTCCTCCAGCACTGGCCTGACCTTGTTTCCCACGTGGGCAAACAACCTCAAAGATGAGCTTGTGAAGAGAGTGACTCACTCGAAAGCTGACCTGATTTCATTACCAAGGTAATGGGTTAGTATCTCAGAGAAGAAGGTGCAGTGTCTCTGCCAGAGCAGGCATTCCTGATCACAGCACCAGGGCTACAAGCCCTCGTACCAAAAGCCCTGCCGCCAGCCTCGGGAGGAAGCAGTTACAGCTCACTCGTTTGGAAATCAAATTTCTGGATGCTGCAGAGACCAGGTTACAGGACTATAAATCATCCGACACAGTCAGCTAGCAAAGATGACCTGAAATTACCCTTTAGAATGAAAAGAAGAGCAGCCTTCCCCTGCATCTGTAACAGAAAAGATCACACCCCACCAAATCGTTGTAAGGTCAACTTTTTATGAGGTGCCGTAGCAGAAAACTCATTTCAAGAGCCATTCAAATTGAAAGCTCAAGCTGACAGTTTCTTTAACTCAAACGGGAGAAGTGCTTCCTGGCACAGACAGCCAACTATTAACTTGGCATCTTCATCCAGGCTGTGTGTTGAATATGGAACAAGTGAGAGCTCTGGAGATAGGAGATCCTTGGGCTGGCTCACAAATCACAAAGGTAATGGCTTTCCACTCAAAGAGTTTTGGAAAGCTACTTTGCTCCTGAGCCAGTAACTTATGTTTGGATTAGGAAGCCTTGCTGTGTTTAAGGAGAATGCATGCCTGCT
Source organism: Tricholaema leucomelas (assembly GCA_013400475.1). Lineage (NCBI taxonomy): Eukaryota > Metazoa > Chordata > Aves > Piciformes > Lybiidae > Tricholaema lacrymosa > Tricholaema leucomelas. Next base: position 1,847,384 of record WAAF01004804.1, on the reverse strand, counting down.
GCACCTTGAACAAGCACACAGTGGTGGAACAGTGTGGAAATGGGAATCCAGCTGCTGCTGTTGACGAAGACCAGAGCATGGATGCTTACAAAACCCTGCTACCATCAAGTGACCTCAGCCTTCCATCTCAGTGGACCATCACTGTTCCTCCTCAAGCAGTCACAGATGAGAGAACGATCCACTCTACCCACTCTGAGACAAGAAGTGAATGAAACAGAGAAATATTTCCTGCTTGAACGACAAAGGTTATGATTGTATCTTTTGTGGGCTGAAGAACTGCTCTGACTGGAAAACAAGGCAAATTCTTTGCTTTGATTCACTGAGCACTGCGTGGACAGTCCAGAGGTGAACTCTGTGCTAGGACTTCATTACCATTCTGAGGATCTCTCTTCTCATGCAACATTAATAAGTATCTCAATTCTTCATCAAGAAAAGGAAATAACCTCACTAAAGGCTTGCAAAAGCAAGGAGTTTGCTAAGCTGCCTTTGGACACAGGAAAGCTCTTCTGCTGACTGGAGTGAGCAAGGAAGACTTTTATTTCACTGAGAAAGGAACAGCAAAAGAGTTTGTTAGAGTTGCCCTCCCTGGGCAACCTGTTCCAGTGCCTCAGCATCCTCACAGCAGAGAGCTTCTTTCTAACCTTCAGTCTAAACCTGCCCTCTTCTAGCTCAAAGCCACTCTTTCTAAGAAGTACTTTTGTTTGACACACACTGCGGTGAAAGCCCCACGCTCCTGAGTTGGTGTTTGTTTAGGTGAATTCCTGAGTCACTTATTTACAGGGTCACTAGTTCAATCCAACACAGCCCCAGCATTGCCCCCAGATCTGTAATTAACAAACATATTTTTCTAAGACCAAAGCCCAGTAAAAACACAAACACTTTTGAAAGGCTGTTGCAAAACCTGAGAGACTCAATGCTGAAGTAATGAGTGACTTTTCAACGGGTTTATTTATAAGGAAAATGTGATTTTTGGTTGGTTTGATTAAAAGCCTAGGGGATACATTTCATTTGCTCTCCAAGCTGTGATTTTCTGTTCTGCCTAAGCGGGCTCAGGGTGGCAGACAGCACCCAGAATGTCACATCCAGCACAGTGAAGGTGGCCAGCTTCACAGCCATCTCTTTCATAGAATCACAGAATGATTTGGGTTGGAAGGGACTTTGAAGATCATCCAGTTCCAATCCCCCTGCCACAGACAAGGAGACTTTGCACTAGACTGGTCTGTTACTGTGGCTGTGGAATTTTGCTGCATGTAAGTGACTAGTAATGTTTCTACTCCTTAACTAGAAATGTTTCTACTCCTAAACATAAAGATGAGAACTGTGAATAGAACTTACCTGAAGTTCTGTGCCACATCTGGATTAAGAGTTTCCATGGAGCTGCAACAGAAAAGCAGTGATTTCAGAAGGAAAGTTAAAGCAATCAACAAAGCATCCTGACAGCATTTCAGCTGCCATTTTAATCTCCTCCATTATGCAGACCATAGGACTGATAATTGCACTGAATGCTTGAGCAGCTTCAGACAAACTTTGTCTGAACGTGACTTATCTGCTCTTTTTGCTTGGAAGAAGCAACCAGCCAGAGATGTGAGTACCTCTAAAGGGTGACTGAGGATAACACAGGCAAGGTTGATGCCTGGAAGGAGTAATTATTAACCAATCCAATCTTACCTCGGAAATACAGAAAAGCAATTTCAGAACTCTAAAACCCAGTTATGCCTTCATCTTATCTGGCTACACAATACAAAGATTTTAATCAAAAACCCCTTTAAATCAAGCACCAAACCCCTCCCTAAACAACAAAAAAAAGCCCCAAACAAATTAAACCCTATTGCTGAAAATGCCATTACAGACAGCAAGTCCATAGCTCAAGCAATGTTTGTGTTTACTTGCATTGCAATTTCTCCACCACAATCAAGTCTTACAGCTTTCAGGATTACTCCAGACAAAGGTAGTAAAGAAATCTGCAGAATGGATGTGCCTGTGCCACACAGAAAGCTGCAGTTACTACCCAAAATAATCACAGAACAGTTCGGGTTGGAAGAGACCTTAAAGATCATCTAGCTCCAACCTCTCTGCCATGGGCAGGGACACCTCCTGCTAGACCCGGCTGCTCAAGGCTCAATCCAGCCTTGCTTTGAACACTTTCAGGCTTGGAGCCTCCACAACTCTGGACAATCAGTCCCAGGGCTCCACCACCCTCATGGGGAAGAACTTCCTACGTATGTCTAATCTAAATCAAGCTTATTCCAGTTTGAAGCCATCACTCCACATCTTGTCACTCCACACCTTTGTCAAAAGTCCCTCTCCAGCTCTCCTGTAGCCCCCTTCAATGATAATTAATGGAGAGTAACAAAAAGAAGTTATTATTAACGAATAAAGTTATGGTTCTGACTCAACCTGTATGGATTTTTTCCCCATGATTGAGCAGACTTCTGAAGAAGGGCTAGGAACCAGGACAATGGCACTTTGGGACATGGTTAAATGGCCATTGTGGTCTTAGATTGATGGTTGGACTCAATGATCTTAAAGGTCTTTTCCAACCAAAACAATTCTATGACTCTGTGATTCTGTAACAAGTCCTTGCAAAGCCCACAGTGAGGTAAGAGTGCCAAAGGCTGGGGATTTCTCAAGGCACCGAGAAATGGAAGTTGATTACAAGATGCTGACAACAGGAGTGGATAGCTGCAAGGACTCCCTTGACCCTCCTGGTAAGAAAATAGAAGGAGAACACTGCAAATGAGTGCTCCTACGGGGAAAATTGCCTATGAGAGGAAAAACTGAAAAGGCTTAAGGTTAGAAATTGCATAGAAACTGTCTTGCAGTGTCCTCTGAAAAGGCAGAAAAGCGAGAATGGAAGCAGGGCACTAGAATTCTATTACATTTAAGCACCTGCCTGTCACAGAAGAAAACTCCTTTAGGAAGGGGGTAGAACACATACACATGGTTCCTGAAGGCAAAAATCAACCCTGAGGAGTGTGGGGGAACAACTGGATCCTCTGGCACCACTAAATACCTATGGAATTTCTTAATAACAAAGATTTTCAAATGAAAGGTGAAGGGCAATGCTATGGTTCTGGTCAGAGGAAGTGTGCCCTAGAAACACATCAGTTGAGGACACTGTTTTTTAAAGACAGGTTACAGGAAAGGACATCTCAGCATCCTGAAATCCTTCAAAACAAAAGCAGAACTCTTCCCAAATAAAATGATCAAGTTTGAGATGCTGGAGAAAATCATGGCAAACATTCAAATCCCATGTATTAGGCCCTCACTTTAGTGGTGGAGAACCCCAGATCGGTCGTTCAATACACAGTCTGTGAGTGCCAAGGCATGATGCTCACCTGTCTGGACACAAGGAGACGTAGAGCAGAATGAGCAGCACTGCTCCTACTACAGTTGCCAGTAGAGACCTCATCCAGGAGCTAAGCTGGCAGAAGTTACAGTACTGCACAATGGTGATCAGAATGGCACAGCACATAAACATGGTGTACTGCAACAAAAAGAGAGAGCAGGCGTTAGCTTCTTCGTGCTGCCCTTCTGCACAGAGCTGCCAGTGCATGTTAAGGAACGTGTGGCAGAAAGAGAAGGAGCTAATTTCATTTGTGACATGCACAGCAAGAGGTCCCTCACTGTGTCTGCAGCAGGAGACAGCACTTGGAGATGCAGGTCTTCCCTTCAAAGAGCAAGAACACTTTTAGCACAGGAAGTTTGTCACTGGTTTCTCTAGAAGGAGGTTTGTGATACTGCTTTCCACATGTGTTATTTCAGTAACCTGGAAACCCTTCAGCTTACCTCTGTCAAAAGCTCAATGCCTCTTCTCCTTAATGAAACACAAAGGGAAACATTCCTGTAGCCTCCTCTTAGCTGCTGGGGATAGACCCTGCCTGTTCTCAACTGACAATTGCACTGCATTGAAAATGTGGAACATTCACCCTCAGAGAATTCACCCCACTGCTGTTACAAACACTTCTCAGAGGACATTTTCACACTGGCCAGCAATAGCTGATTTCAGCTAAGAAAACCTGGTATGACAACAAAAGGCAGGTCTCAGTCACCGTCAGCTGCTACTTAGCAACACCACTGCTTCTGCCAATTTGAAAGGACAATTTTAGATTTTCTATTTCAGCTGCCTTGTCTCAAATCCCCTCTCCCTTCCCATATCTTGACTGGATAGAGAAAAGAAAGGACAGGACAGAAATACTGCCCAGAAAGCCTTTGTTTCCCTGAGATGCCACCTTACAGAGGTCAAACTCCTCAAGTCACTATGCGGCTTTTGCTTTCCTCAAGAATATTCATGACCATCCAGGCTAAAATGGAGACTCCACAACTGCCTTGTGAAGCTCTGCTCTAGCTCTGTGCTGCTTGTCACAGCATCAAGTGATCATTCTCTCTCAGTTTAGACTTCCTTCAGAGCCCAGGTGCAGAGACTGCAGATGAGCAGGGCTGCAGCAGAACCAATCAGCGCGTTGACGCGCGACTAACCACAGCGGACGACAGACGGAATTCACTGTTTTGAAAACCACCACAAGCACTCATCGGATGCTCTTGCCCATTTGGGGTTTTTTTTTTTGAGACTCAAAAACAAATAAAAGGAATTTCAGAAGCATCCATAAAAAGCCCCTATCATTTAAACTTACTGTTTTCCCCCCATTTCAGGTCTCCTAAAGTGGCAGAGCACTGGTTCTCCCTCCAAGTGATGCCCCAGCGTGAAGCCAGCCTATAGAGGGTCAGTCGGTGCCGTGTTTTACTATGTACACATGGCTTTGGAAAGTTTTTTTTTTTCATTGCTTTTTTTTTTTGGTTTGGTTTTGTTTTTTGGTTTTGGTTTTTTTGTTAACTTCAATCGTAATTATTTTATATCCAGGGAGGGTATAAAATGGTCTGAATAAAAAAAAAACTTTGCAAAACCATGTCATAGTAAAATATGACACTTACCTGACCCTCTATAGATTAACTCCGCTTCCTAGAGCTCCATGATTGCTGAAACACTGAGCACAAGACGAGTTGGGACATCTCTTGGAGAGTGAGCCAACAACTCCACGACTCTGGAGGACCTGCAAGAGGAAAGAAAGGGAAGTTCATTCTCAGGTTGGTGATGAACACCGTCAGCTCACTGCTGCTGCCTGAAGCACTCGGACTAACTTGAGCCGGTATCAAAAATACACCAACGGAACGGTTCTGCAAACATTATTGTTTGGAAACATTTGGAGACATGATCAAGGATGGTGATGAATGGGATGATATAAAAATCAGTGGACAGATCTGAAGGTCTTCAGCTCCTTTCAGCATGAGGAAAACACTCCTACATTAGTTCACTGGTAGGAGGAGGAGAGAAGACCATCATTAAACCAGAGCCAAATAATTTACAGCTTCCAAATAGTTAACTGAAGTTCACGAAAGGTAAAAGCTGCAGAATGATTTTAAACAGATGTGAAAGAAGATCAAATACTCTCTTTTGTGTCTGTGATAATCAGGGGATAGATAACTAAATCAGAAAGGCCCAAAAAAAAAATTACTGGTCCACATGATCCCCTGGAACAAATACTTCCCAACATCCAGTAATAATCTGTGATAGAGGGGGTTACATGAATCTGGCTGCTAACTAGTCCCAGAGCCCTGAAATAGCAAAAGAGCTGTGAAACTGAATTCCCTGAAGATCCTGGAAAGGAAGGATTGTAACTTATGCTACCCAAGAGAAACCCACAGAGAAAGGAACTCTCCTCTCTGGTTCCAGCCCATTTGTATTCACAAGCAGCTTTCAGGCACTGGTTTTATGATACATTTAGCCTTTGAAGTAAACTTTCTTCCTCCACCTCAATATCTACTCCCTTGTTTCCCTTTTCTGAACGTTTTTATTAAAGGAGACACCAAATCTCTTGTGGACTTTTCTGTGGCTGGGCTGCCCATTTCTTCCTTTTCAGAGGACAGCTTGTTGCATTCCTTGAACCACTCCTAAAGGAGAATCGTTTCTATGTACCAAGAGCTCTCCCCTTTGAGTTTCTCTGTCTAACTCAACAAACAAAACTTATCCCCTGCTAATACTGTTCTTACTGTTGAGATCCACTCAGTGCATGCCAAGTTTTTCACTACACACAGCATCACCAACTACAACCTCTAAATCAAACCCAGGATGAATGCATTGGGAAGCCTGGGATATGCTGCCTGCATTAGCTAGAATAAACACCTCCAGAAGGCTTTGGTCTAGGGAACAACAGAAAAATATCTATGTAGGGAAGCATTTCTAGGTATCCTTCTCCTCCTTTGTAGGAGAGTTTCCAAACAAGCCAGTGACTGTATTTACATAATGAAGCATTTCATCACACACACCAGTTCTATCCCTCCAAGGGATCTGTGTCAAACAGATGTAAAGCACGAGGGAGGTGAAGGGAGACAGCAGGGAAGCAACAAGCTTTGTTAGATCCAAAGCATCACATTATGAAATAGAGTTGGACAACTTACATGTATATTTGTTTCGAAATCAGAGGTGAAGTGTGAAAAAACTGCCAGAGCTGGGAGAGAAACCAGGATTGCACCGAAAAAATGTCGCGGCAGCCAGCCAGATATCACCTCCAGGAGACGCTTGGTGCAAGTCATCACCTCCTCCAGAAAGAAAGCCATCCTGGAACAAACACAATAAAAGCATCAGCTTCAGCACACCACTGCACACATCTCATCTACCTGTGAGAACAGAGCTCCCCATCCTTCACTTGGGCTGTGTGAGCAACCCCAGCACGTGATACACTAGAGGCTCTGGAGAACAGGTCTGGTGAGGAGCAGCTGAGGGAACTGGGGTTGTGCAGCCTGGAGAAGAGGCTGAGGGGAGACCTTCTGACACTCTACAACTGCCTGAAAGGAGGTTGGAGCTGGGTAGGAATTGGTCTCCTCCCCAGTAACAAGCAATAGAATGAAAGCAAATGGCCTCAAATTGCACCAGGGGAGGTATAAACTGGAGATTAAAAGAAACTTCTCCACTGAAAGGATTCTCCTGCTCAGAGAGGTGGTTGAATCCCCATCCCTGGAGGTGTTTCAAAGAGGCAGATGTGGTACTGAGGGACATGGTTTAGCATCAGACTTGGTAGAGTTAGAGAATGGTCGGACTGAATATAGAGGCTTCAACACTGGAAGTGAAAGCCAGGTTGGATGGAGCCTTGAGCAACCTGATCTAGTAGAAGGTGTCCCTGCCAGTGGCAGAGAGGTTGGAACTAGGTGATTTTGTCAGTTCCTTTCAACCCAAACCATTCCAGAATTCTATGATTCTAAGATTAAAACCAAAATGCTTAAAGTACCAGCAGGACCATTGGAAAAGCTGAGCTGTCACCCAGGGGCCCTGCAAATCCACACTGTTTTACCACCCTGCTGCAACAAAACCAGTTCTCCCAGTTATAGCCACCCCAGGAGAGGCTCCTGTCTGCAGTCAGACTCTGTTCCCTCTCATTAGGGAAGGGGAAGAGGAGTGTGGGTGAGAGCTGGCACCCTGGGCAGGCAGCCAGGCTGGCAGCTGGAAGGCTGCTTCACTCGCCCCTTGGCGCCTCGCAGAGCAGCCTGCCTGGCTCCACATGAGGTGTGCAGCACGGAGTCATCCTAGCCTCATGCTGCCGGACACCAAACCTGCGTGGTGCTGAAGGGGCCAAAGAGAAGAGCTCTGGAGTGCAGCTTAACAGATACATTGTAAATGAGAGCAGTTAAAACGGACAAGGAAAGGTAAAAGGGTGCTCAGTGCTCAGGGATGTGGCACAGAAAACTATTAGTTAGTTACAGCACTGAATCCTTGGAATAATCTCTGGAGACACTGGCACTGCTCTTTGAGTTCCTCATGATTTCAATGAAGATACAAAGGGTAACGTGGTACAATCACAGAGCCACAGATTGCACCAGGTTGGAAGGGACCCCCAAAGGTCCAACCCCCCTGCAGTCAGCAGAGACACTTCCAACTAGAACAGGCTGCCCAGGGGTACATCTGATCTTGAATGTCTCCTGGGATGGGGGCTCAGCTACATCCCTGGACTACCTGTTTGAGTATTTTACCACCCTCTTTGTGCAGAACTTCCTCCTGATGTCCAACCTAAATCTCCCCTGCTCCTCTTTCAAACCATTGCTCCTTATCCTATCACCACAGGCTCTTCTAAACAGTCCCTCCCCAGTCTTCCTGTAAGTTTTCTTCAGACATTGAAATGCAGCTCTGAGGTCTGCCTGGAGCCTTCTCTTCTCCAGGCTGAACAGACACAACTCTTTCAGCCTGTCTTCATAGAAGAGGTTCTCCATCTCTCTGGTCATCTTCGTGTCCCACCTCTGGACCTGCAGCAGCAGGCCCATGTCTCTCACGTTGGGGACACTAGAACTGGACACAGTACTCCGGTTTTGTTCAAAGCCATCACAAGTGGATGTTAGGAATTATCCTGATCAGTCCGGGCAGGTAACTAACAGTGGGCTACAGGAGACCCCAAACAGTCAATAATTTTGACAGAGATGCTCACAGCTTAAAAAGAAATTAAATACAATATACACACTAAATCTGACCTTCAGAGTCTCCAAAGTGACACAAATGAGTCACAGTGTCCAAAGTGACACAAACGATTCCACACTAACTGCATCTTATAAAAGAGAAAAGCTCTCCACTCCTGTCTAAACCACGAGGAATTATGCTGGATAAAATCCCAACCTAAAACCAAGCTGAAGTTCTTGATGTGAATTTGATGCTCATTCCACACTTGTAAATATGTATTGTTTGTGGATGATATTTTTCACCCTCTGGTTTAGGCTTCTTCCGTGAATTTTGCAGCCTCAAGCAAAATGCTTTGAAGCTTCGAGTTTCTTTAATCTAATGTCCGGATTTTCATATATTTAAATGTGGTGGTGCGGGGGGGAAGAGCCCCATGTGGAGCAGGAGGGCGGCAGATGCTGCGCTGCGGCAGGCCCCCACGAGAGGGCGCTCACAGATCTGCTAGCTCCCGGTTTCAAGGACCTCTTCCATTTACACCGGGAATTACGGCCCAATTCCACCATGGAGATGGATTTCCAAAGCACAGAAGTCACAAAATCGCATGTAAAAGGAAATAATAAAATTAGAAAACTTCTGTAGAATAAGAACTGGCTCTTCTGAAGCACCACACGCAGTCCAGCTCAGCTGCATCTACCCACAATGACAGAACGATCCCCGCTGGCAGCGGCAGCCAAGCTCGCCCAGTATCAAGTCCTTCTGAAAATGCCACCCAAGTTCACATCCCTAAAAATAAAGCTCAGTTCTCCGAACGCCCAGGCGGGAGGGTCAGCACTGACAGGGCTGAGCTGCGAGGGGGCAATCAGAGGCAGGCTCCAAGGCAGAGCACCAATTGCCTGGCCTAGCTGAGATCCCAGCAGCAGAGCGGCCGCTGCCTTGCCAGGAGAAGCAACACCTCTGCCCACGCTCTGCTGGAGCTTCACGTCGTGGAGGCTGGCACAGAAACCAGCTCTGCAGCATGCAAAGCGTGGCAGGTACCCAGTGCAGCTCATGTCTCTCACCCCAGCCCACGCAGCAGGGACTCCATGGTGCAGAAAGATGTTTTCTTCAGATTTTTTTTTTCCCCAAGCCTCCATTGCCAGGACAAATTCTTGTGGGAACTATAGCAACAAATCCATCAGAGAACCTGATCAGTTAATCTTGCCATAAGGACACTTCTTTATTCAGGCAGCTGTGAGCTGCAAGAAAGCTACTGCAAATTCCAGGGCCAAACCACATTTCTTGTGCTGATGTTGATCTCCTTGCACTGGCTTTCAATTCCTCACATTGTGGTACTTATTGTGCTGCTTTCCACTCTGGGGTCGGCATGCTCCTGTGGCCAAGAAGGTCAATGAGGTTCTGAGGTGCCTTCAGAAGATACTGGCCAGCAGGTCAAAGGAGGTTCTCCTCCCTCTCTGCTCTGACCTAGGGAGGCCACAGCTGGAGTAGTGCGTCAAGTTCTGGGCTATCCAATTCAAGAGAGACAGGGAGACACAAGAGAGACGCTGGAGAGAGTTCAGTGCAGGCTACAAAGATGCTGAGGGGCCTGGGGCACCTTCGTGAGGATGGAAGGCTGCAAGCCCTGGGGCTGTTGAGCCTGGAGAAGAGCAGACTGATCAATGCTCAGCGAGAGCTAAAGAGTGGGAGACCAGGCTCTTGTCAGTGGTGCCCAGCAACAGAACAAGGGGCAACAGGCACAAACTGGAACCCAGGAGGTTCCATGTGAAGAGAAGGAGAAGCTTTGGTGTGATGGTGCTGGAGTCCTGGATCTGGCTGCCTGGATAGGTGTAGAGTCTCTTTGTCTGGAGAGATTCCAAAGCCACCTGGACATTCTGATCACAGAATCATATTTCAGGTTGGAAGAAATCTTTAAAGCTCACCCAGTGCAACCCCCCGCAGCCAGCAGGGACATCTACAACTAGATCAGGTTGCTCAGAACCCCAAACATCCTGTCCTGTTTCAGGGATGGGGCAACTACTACCCCCATGGGCAACCTAGGCCAGCATCTCACCATCCTCAGCGTAAAACATGCCTTCCTTCTATGCAGTGTGAATCTCTCTCTTTTAGTTCAAAGCATCACCCCTTGTCCTGTCACAACAGGCCTGCTTTTGGTGCCCCTGCTTCAAAAGCAGGCTTGGACTGGATGATCTCCAGAGGTCCCTTCCAACCCCCACCACACTGGCATTCTGTGAAATCTCACCCTTCAGAAGGCAGCCAAGGTCTTTGAGTGCAGCACAAGGTTCCCATCACAGGAAGTCAGAAGCACATTAAATGCAGGCAGGGAAGAGAGCCGTAGGCAGCGTTAATGGCTATGGGCAGTATCAGTAAATAAGGCAGCGGCAGTGGGCAGCTCAGCAGGGCTTAAATGCAAAAGCATCCCAGATATTTGCACAAGCTGGAGTTCAAATTAGTAACTTTGACATAAATGATTAATGGATAATGGAGACTGTTACCATCATTTCTGTATTTACTGGCAGTTTAAAATCAATTCCCAGAGTCCAAATCAAAAGTTTTTGGCACAGCAGCAATTTGGTGGGATATTAAATACCAAAGTCACAGATGTTGGAAATAAAAGCAAGGCAAATGGAATGATTGTTCTCCCGTGCATCAATACTCTATCAGCTCTCTTGTTAATGGAATGAGTTCATTAAGCTCTAGCTGCAGAAAACTTCTGCTCCTGGTCATTAGGAATTTGAGAAGATCCAAGTGGCTGGCCACAGGGTTTCAGCTGTGATCAGACCATGGGGCCCAGGAAGGTGCAGTACCAGACAAAAGGCAGCTCTGCTTGGTCACACAACAGCTGTTCTCCATTCTACTGGTTTGATTGTACTTGCTTTCCTCATCTAGGAGGGTTTTTTGCTCTCTAGAAAGGTCCTTCTAAACTCCTGGATCGAGTTCTCCCACTTTCTACTGTTTTGAACAGGGTTGAAGCAGTCACTTTTTGGCCACATCTCTTCACCCAAAAGTGTCCCCTGAAGGATACTATCAAAAGCAACTTTTTTTTTTTTTAAACAAACTTACTTCTAACAAGTCCTACTCAAGTACAAGAACCAAACGTCAAGTATCAAGTTAACAAACCTGTTACTTACAGCTGGAACAATGGGCAGGTGTCTTCTACCTCTACTCCTGCAGAAGTGCTCTTAAGAAGCCCAGGTGAAACCTCCCACTGTTGTATGTTCAATGACGTTTGGCAAAGGGTTGATATAATACAGCAGAACTTTAGGCTCTGCTGAAGTCAGGTCAAAGTCAAAGCAGTCACGGTTCAAGTGGGCAGAAGGCTACTCTGCACCACATCCACAGGAGATGACATCTTCCACGTGCTTACAAATGAAGCACCCTTTTGTGCATGCAGTTTGATACAATTAATTTTGGAGTGGCACTTGTGGGAACAGTGGGATCCTCATCTACAGATACTTCAATTATTTAGTATCACACTTCAGAGGAATCAAAACATCCTTCTCCCTCGTAAGCTTTGCTTCAGGAGCACCCCTGCTCTTCTAGAATTTACAAGTTTCAACTCACTGGATAGAATCACAGATTGTTAGGCATTAGAAGAGATCTCAAGAGATCATCCAGTCTAACCTTCCTGCCAGGGCAGGATCACCTAGGGCAGGTCACACAGCAAAGCATCCAGATAAAGAGACTCCACAACCTCTCTGGAGAGCCTGCTCCAGGGCTCAAACACCCTCATAGCAAAGAAGTCTCTCCTCATGTTGAGATGGAACCTTATGTGTTCCAGTTTGTACCTGTTGCTCCTCGTCCTATCACTGGGCATCACCAAAAAGAGCCTGGCACTTTTATCCTGACATCCACCCCTCAGACGTTTATAGGCATCAGTAAGATCCTCTCTCAGCCTTCTCTTCTCAGGACTAAACAGCCCCAGGCCTCTTCAGTCTTTCTTCATAGAAGAGATATTCAAGTGCTTTCATCATCCTCGTGGCCTCTGTTGGACTCTCTCCAGCAGATCCCTGTGTCTCTTGAACTGGAGAGCCCCGAACTGCACTCAGTATTCCAGGTGTGGTCTCACCAGGGCAGAGTAGAGGGACGTGAACCTCCCTAGACTTGCTGGCCACAGTTTTCTTGGTGCACCCCATCTTTAACGGGGTGGCAGTGACAGTGCTCTCCTCTCCACTCCTGCAGTGGTCTCAGCCAGAAATGCTGCAGCGAGTAACCTCCTAGGCTGCGTCCTGTCTGAGTCCTGGAATCAATTAGAAGCCAAACTGATTTAAAGGCAGGGTGTTCAGCAGCACAATAATGAAAATACAATGAGAAACTCAGGCAAGAATTTTCTGGTTCTAAAATAATCTCTTTTCCTGAAATCCTGGGATTGTGCCCAGCATTGTAGTCCAGCCTCCTCCCTTCAGATATCTCGGTGGGATTCTGTGATTGTCATTTGGGATGACATTTCTGCACAGGAAGTGCTGCACCGTTTGAGTGCATAATGAGTGGTCAGGGTGAGCAGTTCTCTCTCAGAAGACTATTTGAAGAGAAAGAAAATGATTTTCTTCTTTCTGCTCAAGGGAACTGCACAGAAGTGTTCGCCTCAGGCTGTGAAGATCGCAGTGTCCCTAAAGCCTATTTTATGTATTTACACCAAAGCAAACACATATTATAAATGCAAACCAAAAATACTCTCCAAGCCAAACCATAAACCTTTTCCTACAAAAGTCTCCCCCCAAGGTACACCAGTGCCAGTATGTCTGAAACCAAAACCAGTTTACATCTATGTAGACATCTAAGGCCTCTTGTGACAGGACAAAGGGTGATAGGTTTAAGAGTAACAAGGGGAGATTCAGACTATATAGAAGAAAGAAATTGTTTACAGCAAGGGTAGTGAGACCCTGGCCCATGTCTCTCAGAGAGGTGCAAGATGCCCCATCCCAGGAACCACTGCAGGTGAGGTTGTCTGGGGCTCTGAGTAATCTATTCTAGTTGCAGATGTCCCTGCTCACCGCAGGGTGGTTGAACTAGATGAGCTTTAAACCCAAACCAGTCTGCAATTCCATGATCCTAAGGCTGCTCTTTTTTGGTGTACACCATGAGGCTATTTTGAAGAAAGTACCATGGGTAGGAGTTACTCAGATCTGAGATGATCCTGGTTTGTATGTTAAGTGGTTTATTGAAGTGATGCCTTAAATGTAAGATCAGAGTTAAGTCAAAACACATCTCATTAGCAGAGGAAAGATGAGTGTGAGTCCATGGGAGCAAGCTCCTGAGAACCAGCTGCTTGTAACAGTGGAGTAAATGCAAAGGAATGTGAAGACACTACTCTCTCATCAAAATGCAGGAGAAAGGCATCTTTCATGTGCACAAGAGCTCTAGCAGCAAGGGACACCTGGAAACTTAGGAGCCATCCTGAAGCACTTGCTTTTTAAAATTTGCTGACTGTAAATGAGGCATCCAAGCCAGCTCAGAAAGTAAAAGTCAGGCTTTAAGCCAACATGGTCTCATGAAAATATTAGAAATGTTAGCAGCAAAACCAAACAGTGTTAAAAAGAAAACGTTATAAAGCCACTTAAAGTCACCTTGGTGATGGCCCAGGCTCACTACCAAAGAGAAGGGCTCTCAACAATAGTGAAACTAAATAGCTGCACAGCCACACACAGCTCAGGAAGACAAAACCACTCTGTAAATTCGTGACTAGATAGAGAGCACAATGCAAACAACAATTTTCCTTCTCCTTAAGAAATCTAGAAACCACCAGGACTGAAATAAAACTTTCTGTACCTACCTGTAAAAACATCTAAGCTTAGAGCAATGATTTTTATACATGTGCTAAATCAGAGAAGACAAACACAATGGAGCACTGGAAAAACAAGTGGGAACAATAATTAAGTGAAAAAATACCAAACTGGAGTAAAATTTCACCTGCAAGGTGATCAACCACAAGTTGTCTTCAAATATATCTGGGCAGCAGAAACCAGCTCTTCTGAAAAGTGGTGTCAGGGTGGGTCAGAGCCAAGCAGACTCACAGATTGATAGAATGGTTTGGGCTGGAAAGGACCTTAAAGATCAGTTAGTTCCAACCACTCAGCCATGGGCAAGGACACCTCCTCCTAGACCAGGCCTCATCCAACATGGCACTGAACACCCCCAGGGAGGGGGCATCCACAACCTCCCTGGGCAACCTGTTCCAGTGTCTCAGCACCCTCATTGGAAAGAAGTTCTTCCTAATGCAGACTCTCTACCGCTTTATGTGACCAAAATGCTGCCCAGGCACATTAAACTGACCAAAAAATACCTTCCCTCACCTAAGGCAGGGTACAGAAGCTGCTCTGCAAAGGGGGAAACGCATTTCTGGTGCAAGAGAGAAGACAGAGCAGCAGTTAACCCAGTCTAGGATGCACTAGAAAGACAGTCCTACCAGTTCAACCATTTCCCACTGCAGGGCTTGCTTTACACAAAGATGTCTGCATTTTTCAGCTCCATTAGATCTCCAACATTACTCAACAATCAACCACACTCAGTGAGAAATCCTCTCCTTAAAAGCATTTCCCCTCTTGCTAACTGCCCTCTCTCTGCTCCCAGATGCCAGCTTTCAGGTAAACGTGCCTGCACACATTTACAAGCATGCTGAGTTACAAGCTTCCTTCAGCGGCTCAAGTCCTAATTCAGTGGTTTTTACCCTGACCCTGCAAAGCCAACCCAAGAGTGCAATCTGCAATCTCCTCTTTCTTTAGAAACCACAGTAGAATTGTTCTTGACCTGGAATTGCAAAAGCATTTTAACTTACACACACCTGAGAGAGGGCCATGGAGTGACAGAGTGAGGGCTAACAGCTTCAGGCTAGGAAGTGATTCTCTCATGCTGGTAAGACCCCATCTGCAGTGCTCTGTCCATCTGTGGAGTCCCCAGCACAAGACAGACATAGAACTATTACTTTGGGTCCAGAGGAGGCCATGAAGATGCTCAGAGAGCTTAAGCACCTCTCCTCTGAAAACAGGCTGAGACAGTTGGGATTGTTCAGCCTGGACAAAAGAAGGCTCTGGAGAGACCTTATTGCAGCCTTCCAGTATTTGAAGGAAGCTACAGGAGAGCAGGGGAGAGACTTACTACAAAATTATGGAGGGACAGGATGAGGGGTAATGACTTCAAACTGAAAGGAGCTCATTTGAGATTAGACATTAGGAGAAAACTCCTCCCTATGATGGTGATGAGGCAATGCAACAGCTTGCCCAGAAGCTGTGGAGGCTCCAAGCCTGGAAGTGTTCAAAGCTAGGCTGGAGGGAGCCTTGAGCAACCAGATCTAGTAGGAGGTGTCCCTGCTTATGGCAGGGAGGTTGGAACTAGATGACATTTAAGGTGTCTTCCGATCCATACCAATTTATGCTTCTGTGATTTGCAGAACTACAAGTAAGGACTTCCACGCACTACTGTTAGAACACACTTGTGTCAGAAGGCAACAGTGAGAATGGGGGATGAGAGGGGCAGGATAAACTTCTTGCAAGCACAAACAACCAACTTATTATTAGGCCAGTCATCTGGGTTACTAAGAGATTACACATGGTATCTGGGCAACTGAGGCAACACAGCCAGGAGAGCACGAGCGTCAGTGAATGGAAGGACAACTGCTGAGCTTGAAGGTGTTAGCAATGCTGCTGTGCCCAGGGGAAACCCCACAGGAACCACTCACTGACCAGTTACAAATGCCAAGGTAAGACCCCCAGGTGCCCTAGCACTGCAGATCAGGCTTTCTCTGGGTAATCTGGTACAGGTCAGGAGTGAGAAGTCACTGTTAAATATCAAGTATCCGCATCTGCGGTCAAGCCTCACCCCCAAGGGCATAGGAGAGGTTGCGCTGGAGAGACTCATTTAAGGATTCTGGGACTGGGGATACCTCAATGCTGACGTAGAGTGGGAGACAAAGTAGTGTCCTTTCTCTTCACAAGCAGCAGCTGAGTGTCACACAGCACAAGACTCGAGGGAAAGACCAAATTCCAGTGATGTGTCAAACAACACAAACTATTTGAACATTGAACCCATGAGACTTGAAACAGAGATCAGTAAGAAAACCAACACTGGACAGATGTGAGGGTGACTTCTGCAGCAAGGTTGGTTTGGCATCTTTTGAGACAAGGCCTGCTCCGTACAATTCTGATGAATTATTCCAGTTCTGCCCCTGGAAGGGTGGACTTTTGTTTAGGGATTTAAAGGCAGGAGGCTTATTCTCCAAACGACAGAGAAGTTTTGTGTTTGAATTGCCTTGCTTTGATGACTCTGTATGGAGAGGTATTCAGTTCTGTGTGGAATCCCAAGGAACAACAGGCAGGAGCAAGCATGGGGTGCAGATTGTGTTCCCTTAAGTGGCCTTTATCAGAGTCACTTTTAGACCCTTCTTTGCACAAGATCTGCCACGAGCCTTCTTGGCTTCTGTAACCCTGTCCTCCAAGTATTACAGAGTGTCCAAGGGAGCTCCTGGAATGCTGTCTAGCAGAAAGCTCCCGAGCCAGCCACCACTTCAGTTCCCACTGCTATTTCAAGGTGTTCTTAGGTTGTATTTACCTGATGGAGATGACAAGAGACAGCACCTCTAGCAGGATGGCAATGACGAACACCACGACTGCCGCTGGTGGTGGAGGGGATGCGACCATCCCATGCTTCAGGAAACAGGTGATAGAGAGGATAAGGAAGACTGTGGTGGAGAGGAAAACATCCAGGAGCGAGCTGAAGGTAGCACTGGCAAATGTCTTCACTGGAGCATTCCTTATAACCTGTATGGAATACAGAAAAGGGATGAAAATCAATAAATGCTGTTTTGCTGAATTCAATTGTATCATAGAGAGCAGCTCATGAAAAAATAGAGAGTTGGGACTGTTCAACCTGAAGAAAAGAATGTTCCAAGGACTTTAGAGTATCCTTCCAATACCTGAAAAGGGCTGCAAGAAAGCTGGGAAGGGATTTTTTACGAGGGCTTGTAGTGCTAGGATGAAAGGGAATGGACTGAAGCTTGAGGAGGGGAGATCTAGACTGTAGATTAGGAAGAAATGCTTTAGAATGAGGGCGGTGAGACACTGGAACAGGTTGCCCAGGGAGGCTGTGGACGTCCTCTCCCTTGAAGTGTTCAAGGCCAGGTTTGATGGGTCCTTGAGCAACCTGCTCTAGTGGAGGGCATCCTGCCTATGGCAGGGTTGGAACTCGATGATCTTCAAGGTTCCTTTCAACACAAACCATTCTATGAATCTACAAACACAGAACTTTTTTGCCACTTCATGAAGCCAAGAAAGACCAGAAGAGGTGGTTCAATGGCCCTAACAGCTCCCTGAGAATAAGTTTGTGACGTTAAAAAGCCAGTGGCAGAGCCAGCCCCTGGTCTGGGGTGATTTTACAGAATGTCATGATGCAGAAATAAACCATATGAAAATGTTTCCTGCCCTATTTTGTGCAAATAGACACCAAGCCCATAGTCTCTAGCAGATACAGCTATCATAAATTCTAAGAATACTTTCTTCAAGGATTTTCATTTAAAATGCTGATTGATTTTATAATAAATCTTTCTCTTTTTTTTAAAAAGAAAACCCTCCCAACACCACTCCACAGAAACAGTGAGTTGCCTGTGGCAGAGTTCATATCTCTCTTTCAGAGCAGATTAAAAGCAGTGATCAGGACACTATGTAATCTACATTGACCAAAGCCCAGGACATCCAGTTCTGTTCTCCCTCACCACACATTCCTGTCCCATCTTGTCCTGGCCCCAGTGCTGCTGCAGCTGTGCTGTGTGCTGCTTTGGCCAGTTCAGCCAAAAGCTAGATGATGAGCTCCACATCCTTACTTACATGAGCCCAGTCTTCTGAGTGCTTACTCTGCTCAAGGGACCACAAGGAGCAAGTTCCAAGGAAAAACACAAAGTGTGTTACCCATATCTCCAGTACTACAGTTCTGTGCAATGGCTTCATTTGTTCAGTTCGGAGAAGACTTCAGGGAGACCTAATAGCAGCATTTCACTACCTGAAGTGGGCTACAAGAAGGATGGAGAGAGACTGTTTACAAAGGTCTGTGGTGATAGGACAAGGGGCAATGGCTTCAAACTAGAGAAAAGCAGATTTAGACTGGATGTTAGGAACATGTTCTTTACTATGAGTGTGGTGGAACACTGGAACAGGTTGATCAGGAAGGTGGATGTGGTCCCACCTCTGGAGATATTCAAAATGAGACTCAACAGAGCTCTGGGTGGCCTAGTCTAGTTGAGGATGTCCCTGATTACTTCGGGGGCAGATGGACTAGATGACCTTCAGAGGTCCCTTCCAAGTCAGACCACTCTATGATTCTGCTCCTCAAAACACTGCCTGCACTCAGCAGTAGTGGGCAATGAGCTTGGTCCTCATTTGTACCTCTCTGCGAATTAACAGATTCAGTCAGTGCAGTGCCAAGGTCACCTTTTTCATCTGAGCTGTGACAGGATCCTGTTAAGTTGATTCAACTGAAATGAAGGGAGAGCAACAGTGTCCTCAGAGTGGCAGAATTCAGGATGCCCTGGCAGTGCTCCATGGTGCCTTCCTTTCCTCACAAAAGGCGGCTCAGGGAGCTCTTGGGGAGCAGCACTCACACTGCAGGCAGTGAAGAACTCGAGATGAGTTCAGTGCTGCTGGAAGTCACTTTCAGCAACAGTTCACTGCAGGGCAATTAAAGAACCAGCAGTACTGACAAATCATTTCAATCTTCCAAGAGAAGACTTTTGCTGTTGCTGTTATTTTGAATCAGTACTGTGCTAATATTAAGTCTTCAACAGGTTTTGTCTGCCTGGTGGACTGTGAAAATGTATTTCCACCCTAAATGAAGGACTAGACTTTACCTAGCAGGTAAACTGAAAGGAGTCTGATTTCAGGGGCAGCAATGCCAAGCAGTAAAGGACATGGTGACATTTCATGACTCTTGTAATCAACTGCAAAGAAATGTGTTAAAAACAATGACTGCCAGTCTCTTAGATCACAGAAGGAGAAACACACCTCTTCCTGATAGCTTGTCCTGTAGGCCATCTCCAGATCTTGATCCAAGAAGTTCAGGCTCAGTTTGTTAATAGGTGGTTTGAAGAAGTAGTCTTTCATGAGGCTAGAGAGAAAAGATGACACAACACCAACTTACTCATTGCAACTCCTCCAGAGTCCCCTATGCTGTGCTTTCTGTGTCTAGGGATACTGGTGCTTGGCTCTGACACTCCAGCAGCTTTTCATTGCTCTTGCTCACAGAGGCATCACCTTACCCACATTGCTTCTTAGGCAGAGGAAATAATTGACAAAAAAGTACAGAATAAACATTTATACTTTCAGGAAGAGGCTAACAAGTGCTTCCAGAAACAGAAAAGCCATAAGCACAGCTGACTACAGATAACTTCACTAGAAGCCAGCAAGCAGTAAAGGTTAATTGATGCTACAGAGGCATAACCTCAGGGGACGTATGGCTGTGGGGTACTGGTGTCTGAGGTGGAATTCAATTGCTCACTGCAAGCCAAGGATGACAAAGGTGATAAACTGTTAGAAAAACTCTGTTGTCCATTTTAGAAAACAGCCCTTTCTTGTGATTTCACAGACTCTGAAATAACTCAGTAACTCAGCTGGGAATGCTCCCTTTACAACTCAGGCTGCAGAGAAATGGAACCTGAGGAGATGGGGAGCTTACATATACTTCTGAAACAGAGACCCTGACATCACCAGAATGATCAATAAAGGCCCTGAAAAACAATGGAGCTATCTCACAGAATCCCAGCATGGTAGAAGAGACCTCTGGAGATCATCCAGTCAAACCCCTCTGCTAAAGCAGTGGCATGCACAGCAGCTTGTCCAGGAGCACAATGGCCAGGTGGCTTTGGAATCTCTCCAGACAAGGACATTCCACAACCTCTCTGGACAGCCTGCTCCAGGGCTCCAGCACCCTCACAGCAAAGAGGTTTCTCCTCATGCTGAGGTGGAACCTTCTGTGTTCCAGCTTGTACCTGTTGCTCCTTGTCCTGTCACTCGGCGCCACTGACAAAGGTCTGGCCCTCTTACCCCTCAACCTTTAGTTCTTGCTGAGCATTGAGAAGGTCTTGTCTCAGGCTGCTCTTCCCCAGGCTCAGCAGCCCCAGGGCTCTCAGCCCTTCCTCAGTCTAACGAACCAGGAGACAACATCTACCAGGGGGCTTTATACCTCCTTCACCTTCTCTTCTAGGGTCAGGTGCAGAAAAAATAACATACAAGGTTTCAATCGAGGCAAAGTTGTTTCTATTCCCCATCCTCAAACAAAAATAGAACAGTGTTTGAGTGTTACTTTAGTTGTAAGAGGTTTATGAAAGAAATTTTCTAGTGACATCTAAGGCATTTGATCTGCAAACATTTTCTTTCTCAAGTAGGTGCCAGCAAGCTGCAAGGACTCAACTCACAGAGCACCAAAAGCCTTGGGCCTGATGCTCCAAATAGGGTCACATCAGGTTCTGCCATTTCCTGCTGGGAAAGCCTGTCAGCTTGTCTTCTGTGCAGTCCTCAACTAAGCCTCCAGAACACACACTCAGTATGAACCTCCTTCAATCTGCAAGCAATAAATTCCACTTACAGGGAACTCTCTCCAGTATTCTGTCTCTCTTGAACTGGGAAGCCCAGAACTGCAGCCACTATTCCAGATGTGGCATCACTAGGACAGAGTAGAGGAGTAAGGGAACCTCTCTTGACCTGTCAGCCACACTTTTCTGAATGCATCCCAGCTCCAGGTGAAGTCTCAGCATGGAAAGAGATCAGTGGGCACTCATGAAGCTCTCAGCCACACACTTCAACTCTAGAGAGAGGCTTGCACTGGCAGATTGGATCAGTGTCCAGCATTCCTCCAGGCTATTCCTGGGCAGCTTCCTAGGGCAGCTCACAGGCTCCTGAATCCTCCTGAGGATAGCTTTAACTCTTTCCAGCAGCACAGAGCCTGCAGGATTGAATTTATGTACCTCATCATCATACCTGGGTTAAGTACTTCCTATTAAGAGGAATTTATATCACAGACCAGATCAGCCCAGTGGAAAGTACTGCCCAGTGCTCAGGTAAACTCAATCCCACAGCAGCCAAGCTCCTGAAATTCTCCAAGTGAGGTTTCTTGTAAGATGGCCAACAGGAAGGTTGGACTTCACCCTTCTCCTTGATAAAACTCAGCTTTCCCATTCAAACATCATCATGGATGTTGGATTTGTCAAGACTGATGTATTATGTGTTACAGGAGGGGAACAAGAATGGTTTTGAAATGACTACATATAAACTTTACATTGAGAAATGTTAAAGGAGTAAAGGAAAACAGTAGGGGCTTAAAGGATTTTGCACAGATCTAATTCATCAGAAGATTATTTTGGGAAAGTTCTGTTTACATGAACTGAACTCAGCAAAGAAGTTTCCCTGGCAACACAAAATGGCCCACTTAATGTGGTAATGAAGAGAGTTGAGACAAAAAAATGTATAAATAAATCCAGGCTTTGACTGCTGTCAAATCATGGTCCTACCTCTTCCTTTTTCTGCATCAGTAAGAATGATCCATTTTGTGAGAGGAGCAGGAAAGCACCAGGAACACAAGAGCTTCAGCCAGGATTCTTCAGCAGATCAACAGCATGAATTAGTCTGTTTTGAGAGCTTCAAATGTGCACCATTCTAGTTACACCATAAACAATCCAGTTTGTTCTTGCTGATTTCTGCCAGCATTTGGAGTTTCCCAATCCATCTAGCCTCTAATATTTCAAAACATCACCTCAACACCTCTTCTCAGTCACCAACAACTGACCAGGCAGATGAAAAAACAAAGAGAGACTAAATTTTAACTGAAGCTGGCCACAGGAGAAAGGAAATCTGAAGCAAAGAATCTGCAGAAGAGATTGGAGAGGAATTGGTGCCCCTCCCTCTCACTTCTCCATGACTTAGCCATGTTTTCGGTTGATGGTTTCCCTCTCTCAAGGCAGCCTGGGGTCTACAGGAGCACACAGTACCAAGGATAATTAGATAAAACAGCTCTAATCTGAGTGGAACCAGTGAAGCAAATCAGAATTGCCATCAACAGCAACACCCCGTGGTACCTATTGAGATGCTCCAGTCAAGTCACTGCCATAATAAGGGAGATGTGAAGGTTTGTTCACAAGAATCACACACTACTGAATTGTGAAGAACACCTTTTCTTTTGTCCAAGTTTAAGAGTTTTTTTGGGTTTGAAGCAGAGAAAGAAGCTAACTTTACAAAATGCCATCAAGTATGTTGTAGCTCCATGAGATTTCACTATGAATTCTGCTTCCAAGCCAGTTTTCTAGGTATTAGTAACACAATGTTATCAGATGGGGTTTTGTGGGACAAAACAGTGAGTTCTGTGGTTTGGATTTTGTGTTACACTTTTCATGGCAGAGGAAGGTCCTGACTACATACATTTTGAATCCTAGGTGGCATCAAAAGCAGTGTGGTCAGCAGCGGAGAGAGGTGATTCTGCCACTTTGCTCTGGCAAGATCTCACCTGCAGTAATGTGCCCATTTCTGGAGCCCTCAAGACAGGAAGGACATGGACTTGATCGAGCAGGTCAAAAAGAGTGCCACAAAAATTACGAGGGGCCTAGAAGACTTCTACTATGAGGACAGGCTGAGGGAGCTGGGGTTGTTCAGCCTGGAGAAGAGAAGACTCCAGGCAGACCTACTAAAGGCCCTCCAGCACCTGAAGTGGGCTACATAAAGGCTGCAGAGAGACTGTTTGCAAAGGCTTGCAGTGACAGGACGAGAGGCAATGGTTTGAAATGAGAGCAGAGTATGTTCAGAGTATTAGATTGGATGTTAGGAACAAGCTCTGCACCATGAGGGTGCTGGAACACTGCAACAAGTTGCCCAGGGATGTAATTGAGGCCCCATCCATGGAGATATTCATGATCATGTTGGACAAGGCTCTGAGCAATCTGATCTAGTGGAGAATGTCCCTGTTTGCTACAAGAGCATTGTACTGGACAACCTTCGGAGGTCCCTTCCAACAAAAGCCATTCTACGATTCAGAGATCTTTTCCTTTAAGAAGACTCAGCTGAAGAATGCCTGCTCACCACAGAAATGATGAAAAGCTTGGCTTTACAGATTCCTGCAGGGAATGTTTCTGACCTCAAGTTCCTACTGTAAATTAAGCAAAACATAGACTAAGATCAGAAAACACATGACATGTTATGTATTAAGAATAATCAATGACATCAGACAAAAAGCACACAAATAAAGAGTAAAGATATAGGAGCCCTGCTCCTGCTTTCTTGCCTTTACACCATTTCACACTGTACAGCTCTTTACCTGTCTTCTTTAATCACATCCACAAAGTGAGCATCTGTCTTCTCTCTGATGTTTTTGAACCTCAAAGGAAGAAGAGCTGATTGATCCAAACTCACTCCTCCCCATCTTCCTTTCTCTTGCAACATTTCGTACAGTGAGGTTTGACTATTGCTCAGCTTTTCTTCTTGTGGTGGACTCAGAAGTCCATTTTGAGTCTTCGGACTGTGTCCTCCTGGAGCCTGAAGGACAGAAAGACACGTGGAGAATGTTAGTGGTTGAGAAATCAACAGAACAGATTTCACGGAGCAGAGGTTGAAAGAAATTTTTCCCTCAACACACTGAGCTTTTACCTGCTCTCATCAAAGAATTCATTCCACCTGGAATCCTTCACATCTTCTGCAAGACCTGGCTATTTTTAAGGTGTCACTTCTTTACCTTTTTATGTACCAAGTCTCCATGGAACAGAAAACAAAAGTACATTTTCACATGTCCAATGAAGACCAACCACAAGCCCAAATTTCATTCACTTATCTTAAGGCTGAGATTCCACCAAAAAGCTTTTCAAATACCTAACCTGTGCTATCTTTTGGCAGCTCAGGAGATGATCACTCCACCAGTCCTTGCTGATCTTTCCACTGACCATTATGGCCCTGTTGCTATTGCAGCCACAGCTTCCTCCTCTCTCCTGCTAGTGGGGACAGCCCTTTTTTTACATCTCATCATCTTACAAACAATTCCTCTGGCAAATGGAAGCACATTTTCTTCACTAAGAGACACACTTCATCCTTTTGGTTTTCTTTTGCCTTTGTGCTAACTAAAAAATCTTGACACCAGCTCAGGTCCACAGAATTATTCATTCTGCTCCGGTTCACTGCAGAACACAAATTACTTTTAAGTCCAAATTATTCTATTTTCATGGAACCTGAAGTTCCTCCTTTTACATTTTGTTTGGCCTAGACCAATATGTACTGAAGCAACTGGGAAAAAAAAAAAACAAAACAAAACTAGGCAGCTAAGTATGATTCGAATGAAAATGAGCTGCAGTTAGTCAGGATCATTTTCAAAAGCAAGCATGTACCAAACTTGGCATATTTCAATGCTCATCTCCCCCTTCATGTCTTACCATTTATCACGTATCATTTATCCTCATGCTGAAGCCCACTCATGACAGAAGTTCCTTCATTCCTGCCTGTACAGCAGTGACAAGCTCCTCCACAAGACTATTCTTGGATGCCACCACAGTGACCATAAATAAATACCATAAATATCATCACCACCCCAGCTATAAACTGAAATATGTTGCCTACAGTGAAAATTAACTTCAAGTTCGCAACTTTAACTGAGTTAAGAAATATCTGGTTTCTGGCTGCTCATGCAAAATTAATTCAACCTTCTTGTGTATCTACATCCTGTAAAGCATAGGAAGCACATCGGGGTGGTGAGAGACTGGCCCAGGTTGCCCAGAAAGGTGGTGGATGCCCCATCCCTGGAACCATTACAGGTCAGGTTGTCTGAGGCTACGAGCAACCTGCTCTAGTTGCAGATGTCTGACTGTTGGGAGTTTGGCTTAGGTGACCTTTAAGTCCCTTTTAACTCAAACCATTCCAGGATACTGTGAATATAGGCAGGTAACGAAAGGTGCAGACACAACCAGTGAGGATACAAGACTAATGAAGCAGCAGAACCTCAGCTTGAGCAGAGAATAGCTAGGGAGCACTTGGGCTTGGTTCCTTATCACTGCCAAGACCTCAAGTGCTAAAGTCATAACAAAGGTGTGTTGGAATGGTTCCCTGGAGCTACATGAAAAGCAGGAGGGAGGTGGGCTGTGCTTTCCCTTTCCTCCTGCCTGCCAGGGATGCAGGATTCCCACCCTGCAGGCTGCTGTGATGGAGGTTGGAACCACTGCAGCCACGTGCTGGGAGCCAGGAGATGAAAGGATTCCCAGTTGAGTCCCTTCTAGCACTCACAACTGTTGTTTTGGCAGCTTGCAGGTGTTCACAGAATAGGGACAGCAGCTGACAGAGTAGAATAGGAAATTCAGTAGTTTCCTTGGTGTGCTGCCAATGTTTTGCTAAAGGACATAATCAACAGAAGAGAAAGGTAATTTTGCCAGCACATCTCTCAGCAGAAGCAGACCAAAACCCTTTGGACTGGAGAAGGGCACTCTGCTGGTAAGCCAGAGGCACAGAACGTCTCACATAAAAGGTCACCAGTTCCTTTCCTGAAGGAAAGCAGCCAGCAGCTGCAGAGCAAGGCCTCCTGCAGCCCTAACAGGTTGTCCAGCCCACCCAGAGGGCACCTGGCTAGGGAGCACAATATGTACCTCAGTGCCAGGGCAACCTCTTTTGTTTTGGGATGAAGAGTCCTAACAAAGGCAGCTCAAAGAGAACTGTCCAACAACGTACTGGAACCAAAAAGTCTTCTTTTTCAGTTTGTTTCTTTTTAATTTAGTCTCAGAGAACTTTCCAGAACAACTTGAGGCTTAAAAGGAAAAAAAACATGGGCAGAGTTACTATGTTTGGGGGTTTTTTTCCTGGTAAAGGATCTTTCTCCTTTCCCTCACCCTGCAGTAGATGTCCTTACTTGAAAAACAGTAACAGAGAACAGATTAGAGCTATGAGCAGCTCAAATGACAGGTACAGACTGCTGTGCACTGTTTGCTTTCCCTGTCTGCTCTTCAAGTTCATCTGAAAAATGCAGCAAAAATTTCAGCTCTTTCAGAGGTCAGCTTGGACTTCTCTTGGCCTTTTCTCTATAGCTCCTTGGCAAAGGCTCAAATCCCTAAGAAAATTCTTCCCTCCAGTCAGCTCAAGGTTTCCCTGTGCTGTCTCCACTCAGTTAAGCTTAACAGGAGGGGATTAGGGTGTGAAACTGCTTGTGTGCAAGGAGAAAATCCCTACTGATGAAATGCTGCTAGCTCCAATGTTCCTGTGGGTTCTGGTGGCAAGAGGCAGTACTCAGGGGTTTGTGAGCACTCAGAGGTTTGATGTATCATGTACGTGACAGTTTCATCAAGAGACAGGAAGGCTCCAGAGGCTGTTTGGACCCATGAAGGTCCAAGGACATATTTAATAACATTGCCATTCCCTAAATGGGGATGTGAACATTGCAGGGCCATGAGCAGCGACACGGCATGGCAAGGGAACAGGCTCCAGAGATGGCTAGAGGGACTTTACGACTCTTCTGCCCAAGAATGCCACGACTGCAAAGAAGACTTTGGAAACCAAATGCCACAGCAACTTTGTGCATCAGGTTTTCTTTAGGCTTTCAGTTAAACAAGCATCCCAGGTTACTGGAGAGCCACTGAACTGCTGCGTCAGCTTTTGACCTAGCAACAATTACAGCAAAAGAAAGGAGATGTGACTTGTCTGCAGTAGCATGTTCTGCTCAGTGAAACACAGATCTCTTCTAAGCAAGGCTGGGTGACTTGCTGGTTCACAAATATGAAGTTAATACAGCTGCAACAGGAAGAAACTTCAAGGTTAATTCTGATGAAGACAATACCTGACCCTAACCAGTTGGTACCCAAGGAAAAGCTCCCCTTGCAGCCACTTCTTGGAGGTCCCTGGCATGGGGGGCAGTGCAACCTGGGAAGCATCATCTCATACATACCGTCCTGGTAGCCTGGGCACAGCTTCCATGGGGTTTTCTGCCTGAAAGATCTCCTGCTGCTCTGAGGCCACTATCTGCTGGCCAGCCTGCTCTACCTCCCTCAGGGCTGGAGGGAGTATAATCTTATTCTTCCCTTAGGCTGTTTACTAGGAACCCTAGCAGAGAATATGGTTTCCTCTGTCACATACCGCTGCAGCTCACTGAGGCAACCCCCCACTTCCAAGTTTCCCATTTGAGCATTTGAGACAATGGATCAAACGCAGAGAGTACAGGGACAAACACAGACTAATGGAGCAGCTCACGAGTAGAACAAGCACTGGTAAGTTTGTCACCTAGCTCTGTATGTGAGAAGAGCTGTTAAGAAGAACAAGAAGCTATCTCTGAGCATGCTAAGAAAGTGATTCTCCCCAGCAACACTTATTTGAAAACAACCATCAGGTGGAGAGCACTAGTATCCAGTCTGCATGTAGGCAGAAGCTTAACAGTCAGGAAGGAGCAAGGGGTGACAGGCAGAGCAGAGAGGCTGGGAAGGCCACCAGGAGGATGACAAATAGGCAAGGTCTGGTCCTGCGGAGGAAGTAGGTGGCTGCAGTGAGAATAACTAAGCAACAGGCACGGAAAACAACGGTGGGAGCAGCATGTTGAATATGTAGGACATCGTATTTGCTGGTCAGAAAAAGGGAGCAAAGTGACTTAAAGGCTGTGGATGTCAGCTGTGTGTATGGGCATGGACCACTTCTAGAGAGCTACAGTGCAAAAGACCTCAGCAAGACATGGGTGTCACTTGCAGCTGGGTGACACACAGGAGGAGATGGAAATGGTTCTGCCTTTTCGGTTGGGTAGCTTTAGCATAACTTGAAGAGTCCAAATTTTAGGTCCTTCCCAAAATCAAACTGGGCCCATACAATAACTAGTAATTTAGGTCCTTCCCAAAAATCAAACTGGGCCCATACAATAACTAGTAATACTGAAAATTTGTGGGGGAAAAGGGGGGCACAACTAAATTTTCAAACAGAACTGCTTCAAACCAGTCCTGCTGCTTAAGAACTCGCAGAAAGGAAGAGCAATGCCAAAAGGAGAAAGCTAACTGAAGCAGAGAAATAAAGGAATAAAGGGAAGTGATAAATACTTCAATTACCTTTGTACTGTTTTTATGCTCATCCTGACAACCATTTTGGATAGCTCCTTCCTCTATGCTGACATCGCAGTGGGGAGCAAGGGTGGTACTACATGAAGGGCAAGGCTGCAAGGAGACAAAAAGATTTTAGCCAGGAATGTTCTGGTGTCCTCGTTGTATTATGCAATTTATAATTTGGTCCACTTGTATGCTTGTGGTGTGGTTAAAAGATAAACAAAGCTACAGAATGAGAGGCAGGGAGTAAAATCTGACTGGAACAGAATGCACCATTTCAAAAATAAATCACAGATTTTCTGTTTACCAAAGCTAAATCTAATCCAGGGAAGCTTTACTAGTGTGAGCTCACAGATACACAGTCAGCACTGCACATCAGCAACAGGCCTCCCCCTACAAAGGACAAAATACTCTTTATTGAGAGGAATGCAATTTGCTCATTTAAAAACTGCCTGCAAAAGGAGCAGAATAGCCTCATGAAAGAAGGATCAGCACAAAACGCAGACAAAAAGTCAAAATAAGCACAGAATACCATGATGGATGCTGAACAGTACAGGGAAATGGAAAGCAACAAATCTGAAACTACTCAAAGGAAACTGATTTTCAGAGATAGGGCTCTAAGGCAGTTCAGTGGAGCTCAGGCTGCTGTGCAGCGCTGAAGCCAAACACCCAACGAATATCAAAGGTAACAAGGAAAGCAAAACGTTCAGGACTTGAAATTATTGCAGGTTATGCAGTTTGGAAACAACCTAAACCACCACACAACAGCTTTTAAAACAACCTAGCTCCTCAGAGTTCAGTTTTTAGAGCTGAAGTTCAATTTCTTTGGGGGCATTAGCTCCTGTCTTGCCATCTCTTCACACTTTTCTCCAGCCCTGGCAACGCACAGGCAGGATCCTGTGTGGCAGGGACCCTGTGTCTGGTCTCCACTGGCAATCCCTCTGCTCTGGAGATGGTTTACGAGTATCAGGCTTGCCAGAAGTCTACTAAAGGTTACGGAGACACCAGTCATGAGGAACAGCACACTCAATGCAGCACACTATGCACTAAATGGTGGTAACTGATCCACTCAGCAGCAGCAGCAATTTTCCAACAAGCAACTTGAGCCTTTTGTCCCAAACTCAACACCTCAGGTCCATTTTATCTGTTTATTCTGGACTCAGGAGGAATTCCTTCAGTCTGTCATTCTCCTGGTCCAAAACCACAACTTCTGCTTCCAGCTTCTCTCTCAGTTTCAAAAAGCAGTGGTGCAGGCCTTTTCAGAACTGACTTGTCACTCAAAGCCACTTTTCCATCTCTGGTGTCACACCTGCAGCATGTTTCATTTTCAGGTGGCTACAGACTGGCATCTCTCCCAGCTCACTCTTCCTGTGACTGCTGATACACTTGATCGCCCAACAACGCCGCTCAAAGGCTTCCATGAAGACTCTGAGCCTTCTTTGCAGCCAGCAGACCACCCTATCTGCTGTTTCTCAAGGACATGGTCTGGCTTGGGGCAGTGAAATTACTGCAAGTTTCCTGATCTAGCATCAAACAAGCAAGTTCCACCCAGTTCTGAACCTGCACACTCTGAGCCAACACCAGCACACCTGAAGAAATGATAAAGTTGGTTCTCAGACAGGTTTGTTTACAATTAATCCAGGACTAAATACCACCAATGCCTTGGCCACTTTGTGGAAGGCCATATTAGATGGCATTAAAAACAAACATGATGGCTACCAAGTCTTCTGTACTCTCAGAGCCTTCCTTTCTCCAGGAAGAACACAACCAACTCTCTCAGCCTGTCCTTGTAGGAGAGGTGCTCTGTCCCTCTGATCATCTTTGTGGCTTCCTCCAGACCCCCTCCAGCAATTCAACGTCCCTCTTACGCTGAGGGCACCAGAACTGGACACAGTACTCCAGGTGGGGTCTCAGGAGAGCAGAGTAGAGAGACAGAATCATCTCAATTGATGAATGCGGAAGACGACCTCACACCAGAATACAAAAACCTAAAAAAAGAAGCCTGATGCTTGAGGAGAGGCCCAAGTCCATCTGAGTGACCCCAGCTGCTGAAGG
This sequence comes from Tricholaema leucomelas, assembly GCA_013400475.1. Lineage (NCBI taxonomy): Eukaryota > Metazoa > Chordata > Aves > Piciformes > Lybiidae > Tricholaema lacrymosa > Tricholaema leucomelas. The sequence goes on along the minus strand of WAAF01004804.1, from coordinate 1,816,896 downwards.
CACCACCATTAACCCCATTCTCTATTGCAGACATTCACACAGGCACCAAGCTTGTGTGACCTCAGGCCGATGAATAATACATGAGTGTGCTTTCAGCAAGCACCAAGACACGCAGAAGCACTTTCTGTTTTCATACCAGGAGATGATTAAAACATTTCAACAACAGCTTATGATTCCCTGACATGTAAGGGGGCTTATAAAACATGACTGCAAAAATAAAGTGATACCAAACCCACTTGAGCAGGTGACAGTGCTCTCATTCAAACCCTAGCTGCCATTCCAGCGTTACTTCCAGTTTTCAGCCTCTATCTCCACCATTTCAATTATCCACATGGATTTTACTGATATTTATACTGCAGCAAGGTTTGCAATTAGATGAACTGCAGACAGCCTGGAGGAGACAGGGAAACACAACTCCTTCCATGGATCCATTACTGTTGCATTGTCCTTCCTGACTGTCTTTGACAGATCTTGTCTGCTGGAGCATCCGTTCAAAGCTCAAAATGAAACCATCCTTTGCATCCAACATGGCCACTTCTTCCCATGAAAACCAAAATAATTCTGCTTCCCTGTAATTTTGCCCCACCTACTTCAGGCTCCTGCAGAGCTGGAGTCATCTCCTCCTACACTGACACTGTTTACAGCTTTGTATTTAAAACAGTCGCCGTGTAAGTCATGATTCTTTGGCAAATTATTCTCTCCAGACCTCAGCAGCGAGCTGCAGGCGTTGAAAAAAACCCAAAACCACATGAAAAGGAGACCCACTCCTCTTCAGAGCCGCTCAGGAGCTGTGACTGAATTGCCAGTTCTTCTTTGGGGGAATTTTTTAATCTAGGGAGATGGAGATTTACTTTTTTAACGTTGGAAAGACCTGCTTGAGCATGGTTGGCAAATTAACAAGCCCTGAAAGCCTCAGCTCGCCTTCTTGGTCCGCAGCAACTCCAGCAGAGAGTGCATCTACACCCCACAGCATGCTGGGGTGTTTTGTTCAATAGCTTCATCAGCGTCCTGGATGAAGGAACAGAGTGTGCCCTCAGTCAGTTTGCTGATGATACAGAACTGGGAGGGGTGGCTGACACCCCCTCAGGCTGTCCTGCCATCCACAGAAACTTGGCCAGGCTGGAGATCTGGCAGGAGGGAACCTAAGTTCAACAAGGACAAGTATAGGGTCCTACACCTGAGGAGGTACAGCTCCTTGCACCAGTACAGATGAAGGGTGACCTGCTGGGAAGCAGCTCTGTGGAGAAGTTCCTGGGAGTACTGGTGAACAAGCTCCCCATGAGCCAGCAATGTGCCCTCACAGCCAAGACAGCCAATGGGCTCCTGGAGTGCATGAAAAACATCATGGCCAGTAGCTCAAGGGAGGTTCTCCTCTCCATCAATTCTGCCCTAGTGAGGCCACATCTGGAGTCCTGGGTCCAGCTGTGGGCTTCCAGTTCAAAAGAGACAGTAAGATTCCAGCAAAGACTACGAAGATGCTGAGGGGCCTGGACCATCTCTGTGATGAAGAAAGGCAGAGAGCCCTGGGGCTGCTGAGCCTGGAGAAAAGCAGCCCAAAAGAGGTTCTGGTCAATTATGACAGAGCCAGGCTCTTTTCTGTGGTGCTCAGCAACAGGACGAGGGGCAGTGGGCACAAACTGGAACCTAGGAAGTTTCATCTGAACAGGAGGAGAAAATTCCCTGGTGTGAAGGTGTTGAAGCCCTGCAGCAGGCTACCCAGAGAGTTGTGGAGTCTCCTTGTCTGGAGAGATTCCAAAGACACCTGGCCATTGTGATTCTGGGCAAGCTGCTGAAGGTGTCCTTGCTTTGGCAGGGGGGTTGGACTGAATGACCTCCAGAGGTCCCTTCCAACCCCCACTGTGATTCTGTGTCTGGAACACCTGTACCCAGCCATCCTGTGAGAATAGACTCAGCTTTGCCCTGCTCTGCTGCATCTCAAGTGGCAGAACATGTCTCTAAGTGCTCAGCTTCCTCACTATGCTGCAGGCATCCCAACACCGCTTGTGGCATGCGTTCTGTGGATGCTTACCAGACCACAGAGAAAGCTGAGTCTGAGCTCATCCAAAATTCACTCCAACATCACTGTATTTGGGGTAGGACTATTTTCAGAGAGTTGTGAGGCTGCTCAGGAAAACACAGCCAGACCTGCAGCGCTCATGGGCATAAGCAAACCAGGTACCTCTAAGCATAAACTCGATGCAGCAGCTCTAGCACAACAGTAGACAGAGTAGCCAAGGTGGCTGAAATTAAGCTGGCATTTGTCCTAGAAGTTCTCTGGAAGCAGCTTCTTTTAGCTTCTACTTCACTTATTCAGACAGTTATGTTTGTCCTTCTGAGCTGTGGAGAGCATTATTCAGCATTTCATCAGCAATTAAAACCCATCCAAGATGGTACCAGCACAGAAAATTGGGGACCAGGCAGAACCAAGCCACCATGGCCAGCAGCACATCTCCAAGCTGGCTGCTCAGGAAGAGTGGTGTGTCCAGACCCACCTTTCTGCAGAGCAAGGCACACTCAGCTTTACAACACACCTGCCAGAGCCGGTCCTGAACAACAGGCTGCATTTTGCACTTGGATTGTTTAATAGGAAGCCCCACAAGTTAACACATAATAAGTGTTTGAGGCCACATCTGGAGTACTGTGTCCAGCTTGGGATCTGTGCTGCTCAGCTTTGAAAGATCTCACCTTAGGTTTGTCTGTGTGTTTGAGAGCCTTTGTGGACTCACTGGCTTTCTCGGCCGACGAAGCTCCTTGTGTCCTGCCTCCTTCTCCAGACTCCAAGCCAGGAAGCAATGCTTGAGAACAGCTGCAGTGGGGCTCCTTCACCTTCTGGCCAGAGATCAGGTAAGTTTTCAGACCTACAGGAGACAAGAAAACAACAGTCAGAAGGGGCTGGAAGACAGTAACAATATTGCTTTGGAATTTTCAGATACAAGACAGTAACTATCAAAGCACTACGGAGGCTTGGGAATACAGCAGAGTGGCTGGGAACAACCACCAGGATACAAAGATGCTTTGTGTAACACGATGGCAATCAGGGTTGCCCGACATCTACTGTCCCAGACAGGAGACTAACACAGAACACTAGTCAGGACTGACACATACTTACTTTGTTCCATTTTCACTCAGATACTTATGAAAGATAGAGGTAAAACCTTCTATGTTCGGGTCCAAGTTGTGCTTTGAGCTCTCCCATTACCTCTTCACTTCTGGAAAGGCTCCTCAGCCTGTTGTGTTCCTCACAGATTGCATTGGGTTGGGAGGAACCTCAAAGGTCATCTTGCCCAAACCCCCTGTGGTCATCAAGAATACATGCAATTGGATCAGGCTGCCCAGGGCCACATTGATCTCGGAAGTCTCCCGGGATGGAGCCTCAACCACATCTCTGGGCAATCTGTTCCAGTATTTCACCACCTTCATTGTGCAGAACTCCCTCCTGATGTTCAAACCAAATCTACCTTGGCTCAGTTTCAAACCATTGCACTTCATCCTCTCACAAGAGCCCCTCCCCAGCCTTCCTGTAGGTCCCAATCAGATACTGAAATGCAGCTCTAAGGTTGTCCTGCAGCCTTCTCTTTACAGGCTGAACAGCCCCAGCTCTCTCAGCCTGTCTTCACACGAGAGGTTCTCCAGCCCTCTGGTCATCTTTGTGTCCCTCCTCTGGACCCACTCCAGCAGGTTGATGTCTCTCTTGTGTTGAGAGCCCCATAGCTGGACACAGCACTGCATTCACCTCTCTCCATCTGCTGGACACACCATTGGCCTTCTTAGCTGCAAGTACCCATTGCTGGCTCAAGTCCAGCTCCTTCTCCATCACCACCCCTATGTCCTTTCCTGGAGAACTGCTTTCAAGCTCCTCATCCCCTAGCCTAGACTGATATTGAGGGTTGCCCTGACCCAGGTGCAGGACCTTGCACTCGGCCCTACAAAACCTCATGAGATTCTCCTCAGTCCACCTCTCCAGCCTGTCTCGGGTCCCTCTGGACGGCTGAACTATCAGCCTGTATCGGTCCAACTGCACCCTCCATTTGTCAGAAATGCCAGGAGGCTTGCTCCAGGCTGGTAGCACAGTGAGGGAGGAAATGGTGTTTAAAGTGCTACAAATCCTGGTGGGTTTTCAGAGCTTGAGCAGACTTCACATTTTGAAAGCAGAGAATCAATCTCTCTCACACGTACACCCACACACGCCCTCTGCAACTGTTGTAAGAATTGAGGCATAATTGGAAAGCAGATCCAATATTAAAGGCCAGGCTGGTAAATACCATGTTGTATCAAGCTGAGCTGTGTCAAAAAAAACTGTTCAAAAAAGAAAAGAGCTGAATTCTGTTTAGAACATGCCTTACTTCCTTAAAACTTCATATTATGGTGTTCTGGGTTATTTCTAGGCACAAACACTAATCACACTGCTTTCTGAATTCAGCTGACATCATTGTAGGGCAAATCTCCCACTCAGCCAGACAGAGCTCGGAACTGCTCCAGAAAGCAGGGAGGTCATCAGCTTACGGCCCTGAAGAATCACCGGGTTGTGGTCCCAGAGCCTGCTGCCCAGTCCGCTTCCATGGCTGATCTCCTGCTCTGAGGCTCCCAGGGTGGCTGTAGGGTTTCCATTTGGATCAGCTGTGCACTCCCCCTCCCTTTGTCTGATTCCTGTCACCCCCTGGCAGCCAGACACGTGACTGTCACAACCATCGACTGCACCCAACCGCCTCTGTCCAGAGAAGGGAAGCTGGAAATAAACATGTCAGGCTGCAGCCCTTGGCAGAGGGCAGGTTCTGCTCCTTAGGGAAAGGTCATTTGCTCACAGCCTTCCTTACAGACAGAAAATCACACAGCCCCTTCTTTTAACGCCACCTGCAACACAGGCAGGACCTTGTCTGCAACCTTTCCAATCAAAAGAGGTTTGACAGAACACTGATTTTTTGCCATTTCCCTGTTTATTCCAGTGACAGCTGCAGCCCCTGAATGTTCAAACCAAAGCAGAGACCTGCATCAGTTACTGACTGTTTGAGACCTGGCCCAGACTAGACAGTTGAGCAGAGAAGACCTTCATGAAGTTCAACAAGGACAAGTGTAGGGTCCTGCACCCGGAGAGGACTAACTCCCTGCATGAGTACAGGTAAAGGGTGATCTGCTGGAAAGCATCTCCATGGAGAAGGACCTGGGAGCGCTCATGAACAAGAGGTTCTCCATGAGACAGAAATGTGTCCTTGTGGCCAAGGCAAATGGTTTCCTGGGGTACATGAAAAAAGCAGAAGGTCAGCAGAAGGTTGAGAGGGGTTTTCCTCTCCCTCTCTCTGCCCTAGAGGCCACATCTGGCATACTGGATCCAATTCTGGGCTTCCCAGTTCAAAAGAGACAGAGTCCAGTGCAGGCTACAAAGATGCTGAAGCATCTGTAGCATCTCTGTGAGGTAAGAAGGCTAAGAGCCCTGGGGCTGCAGAGCCTGGGAAAGGGCAGCCTGAGATGAGACCTTCTCAACGCTCAGAGGGGTAAGAGGGCCAGACCCTTGTCAGTGGTGCCCAGTGACAAGACAAGGTGCAATCAGCACAAAATGGAACACAGGAGGTTCCATCTGAACAGGAGAAGAAACTTGTTTGGTGTGAAGGTGCTGGAGTCCTGGAGTAGGCTGCCCAGAGAAGCTGAGTCTCCTCTGGAGAGATTCCAAAGCCACCTGGCCATTGTGATCCTGGGCAAGCTGCTGTGGGTGCCCTGCTTTAGCAGAGGGGTTGGACTGAATGATCTCCAGAGGTCACATCCAACACTACCATGATGGGATTCTGTGAAATGAGACAAAGCAAAGCCAATGTCCTGCACATGTTCTGTAGGAAGGCTGCAGGGCTACTCCCAGTGCTGAATGTGAGGCCAGGCTCTCAGGAGGGCAAATACAGAATAAAATAGGTATTCTGGGAAAGTTTTGGAAAATTAGGAGGAGTAAAGATCTTTGACTGTTACAGAATCTTACTAACATTGCCCACCTAAGGCTCTGTTTGCTGTTCAATTCTTCTTATGACAGGAAAACTCGATTCACTTTAGTACTCCTTGTGACTTGGTGACACTGCACACAGAAACTCCTGCCTTCAGGCTGAAATACTTCAGTGTAGAAAAGGGGGCATTAATTCAGCAGAACTGTAGTGGTGTAAATAAAACTTGTTATACATGAACACTTCTCCTCCTCCTCCATCTCCAGTGAATCAGTACAATCCATGCTGTCATTTGCCATGCAGACGGTGCACGAAGCGAGGAACGCTTACCCCACCGTGCAGCACATTCAGATCAATTAGCTGGCAGAAGACTATTAACTAGATAAGCTGACAATGGAGGAGCTATTTTATGTGAAAACCAGCAAATGGGACAATTTTGGGTGCATGTTGCTGTGCAACAACATCGCTCAAGACACAGCGCTGAAGCAAGTGCTACGAGATGCTCATACAGCTATTTATAGCTCACCCTTTCTTCCCCTCCTGCCATTCCCAGCCTCACACTCACTTCCTTCCCCCAAATTTAGTCCAAATAAATGCTGAAAAACAGCCCAGTCTCGAGGTGCCCAACAGCAGACTTGTGCTCTGGCAGGCTTCATCCTGCAGCACACTCCTGCTTGTTTTAGAGATGGCTGTAGGAAGCAAAGACGGGGGGGAACTGGCTACAACAACCCACCCCCCAACAGACCAGTTTAACTTATTCAGAATTTTTTGCCCTGGAAAGAAAAAAAATCATAAGCTCCATGGTGTGTTTTTAAGAAAGACATTTCCTTGTCTCCAAGCTCTGAAAATCTGTGTTACAAAAAGTAACTGAGCCAAAATGCTCCTCTCTCGAATTCAACCAGCTTGGCTTGAATATTGGCATGCTGCTGGTAAAGAGTATTTTTGACAGAACCATGGAATCATAGAATGGTTTGGGTTGGAAGGGACCTCCAAAAGTCATCTAGTCCAACCCTGCTGCAGTTGTAGGGACATCCTCCACTAGATCAGGTTATTCAAGGCCTTGTTGAGCCTGACCTTGAATAACTCCATGGATGGGGCCTCAACTATGTCCCTGGGCAACTTGTTGCAGTGTTCCAGCACCCTCATGGTGCAGAACTTGTTCCCCACATCCAATCTGAATCTGCCCTGCTCTCATTTCAAACCACTGCTCTCATCCTGTCACTGCAGACCTTTGCAAACAGTCCCTCTGCAGCCTTCTTGTAGCCCACTTCAGGTACCAAAAGGCCTCTGTGAGGTCTGCCTGGAGCCTTCTCTTTTCCAGGCTGAACAATCCCAGGTCCCTCAGCCTGTCCTCATAGCAGAGGTTCTCCCAGCTCTTTTACAAAGGGCTTATTAGTCCTGCTACTGTTAAATTTCTAAAGCATGAGGAAATTTCTGCACTTGTCGTCTTTCTTCTCTTTATCAGTGGCATTTCTCTGAACTTACAAAAACAGAAAACCAACCCAAACACTAAAAAATACTCCTAGGAACAAGAAAAAAAATCCTATGCATGCACTCACACAGATTATTTTCTGTACAAGCAAAAATAAACAGGAGTATAAATAAGGCTGTGTATAAACATCCCAGTCCTCAACCTGGTTTTGGTAGCGTGAGAAAACTGGGCTGGTGTGGAGTGAATGGAAAGTTCAGTAATGAGGGTGCAGGCAGAGTCTGAAGTTCCCTGTCTGCACCCTGCCAGCCTGCCTGCATCCCCCAGCACCCTGCCAGCCTGTCTGTATCTCCCAGCACCCAGACAGCTCCCTGTTTGCATCCTCCTGCACCCTGCCACCGGGTTGCTGTCAGCTGGGTCAGGCTGGAAGTGATGCTGCCACCCCTGACAGTAGCTGTTTTAGCATAGAAGAACCATCCTATGTAAGCAGTAGGAAATCACTTGCTGGGAAGGAGTGGGGAAAGGGAGAGAAGTATGTTCTGGCCCTTCAGATTCTTAATTAACTCATTTATTGTCTTCCTTTCAGCTCATTTACTTCCATGATTTGAGCAAAGAAGCTACTCTTAGGCTAATCGAATCCAATCCTTACCCAAATAGAGAGCATCTTTCCATGCACCTTTTCAAGATGGGATGTCTCCTACAGGAGATCTCAGAGATGGGTGATTAATACAAATACTGATAAGCAATTCCTTCATAAAATAGCATTAAAGTTTCAAATTTTAATGCTTAACCTGTATGGAATTGAAACATTTTACCCCTCTAATAATAGCAGACAGGAAAATTACTTTCTCTCTAGCAAATTGAAGATGTCAGACTTCTCACATCTCTAACAAACTTCAAACCCTTCTCAGCAGTGATTCTAAGAGACACCTAAAAGTGGTGACAATATTTCAGTCATGGTCTGACTGATTAATAATACAATCCTGCTCTTACTGCATATCCCTGCTCCTTCCCCCACATGAATCATTTCACCTTTTCAGTCCTAAGGTGCCTTCAAAGCCTTCTGTTCTCCAGGCTGAAAAAATCCAGCACCTTTGCTCCTCATAGCAGAGGTGCTCCAGGCCTTGGATCACCTTTGTGGCCCTCCTTTGGACTTAGTCCAAGCTGTGTGTCCTTCTTACAATGTACACTGGAACTGGACACAGTATTTGAGATGGGGGTCTCACAAGGGAATGATCGAAGGGGCTGTGATGTCCCTGTAAAGCATCCTTCTGCCAGGTGAACTGTCAGAGCTGTGGGAGCAGGAATGCTCCAGCAGTTACTGTGCATTACAGCTCGTTGAGTGTGCTTTGACTGTGAAGCTCCACCTTAGGCTTTCTGGCTTTCAGAAATGCAGGTGTGCAAAGGCCTGAAGGTACAACTTTAACATCAAAGAAGCGACTGCATTGTAATCAGAGTGCTTGGGAAGAAAACTGCAGCCAGCAGCTCTGCAACTGGGAAAAAATAGTGGTAATTATTTCTAAAAATGAATATGTTTCTGCTGGATCCTCTGAAGCAGCCCAGAACTTGTGAGGCTGTGTGGTGCCTAAGGCTGTGCCAAGAGGGCACTGCCAGCACAACAGCTCACAGGATCTTCCTTCCCAAAGGGGCACAAGCAGATGGTCAAACATCTGCTTACCCATGTCAAACAGAGTGCAGAGCTTCCAGGGCAGAGCCTTACCAGATCTCTGCAAGGCACCATGTCCAGGATGCAAAGCTTTTAGCTTGACCTTTAACTGCTATGGGAGCAGCTTCTCCACCAAGAATGGAAACAGCTGCCCACCCCAGCCTGTCCACTGGGCCAAATCGAGTTCATCTGATATCCTGAAGGCACTACCAGCAGCTGTGGTTAAACACAGCAACTAAAAAGGTGTCTCCTCAGAGAGATCTGAAATAAAAGGCTGAGAACTTAGTATTGTGTCTTTATGTTTAACTTCTGCCCTAGTGATGCTACAGCTGGAGTACTGGGTCCAGTACTGGGCTCCCCAGTTCAAGAGACAGGGAACTACCGGAGAGAGTTTAGAAGAGAAAACAAGGGTACTGAGGAGCCCGTGGGAAAGAAAGGCTATGAGCCCTGGGGCTATTGAGCCTGGAAAAGAGCAGCCCCAGAGGGGATCTGATCAATGCTCAGCATTGCGGCGTAAGAGGATGAGGCCAGAGTCTTGTCAGTGGTGGTCAGTGACAGGACAAGGAGCAATAGGCAACAAACCCAGGAAGTTCCACCTGAGCAAGAGAAGAAAATTCTTTGGCTGGAGCCCTGGAGCAGGCTGCCCAGAAAGATTGTGGAGTCTCCTTCTCTGGATAGATTCTAAAGCCACCTGGCCATTGTGATCCTGGGCAAGCTGCTGAAGGTGCCCCTGTTTGGTAGAGGGGGGTTGGACTGGATGTTCTTCAGGGGTCCCTTCCAACCCCACCATGGTGGGATTCTGAGATTAAATACATTCTAAACTCTCCATATTACAATATTCATCCTCATTGAAAAACAGTGCTGGAAGTGCCGGGAAGGTCACGTACAACACCTCCCACTGCTCTGCCAAGCAAATGGCTACAGAGAATGATCTTTAAAAAACTGCATGTGATTTTTTTTTCCCCTTTAATGAATATAGAATAGAATCAATCAGGTTGGAAGAGACCTCCAAGATATCCAGTCCAACCTATCACCCAGCCCTATCCAGTCAACTAGACCATGGCACTAAATGCCTCATCCAGTCTTTTCCTGAACACCCCTAGGGACAGTGACTCCACCACCTCCCTGGGCAGCCCATTCCAATGCCAATCACTCTCTCTGTGAAGAACTTCCTCCTAACATTCAGCCTATACCTCCCCCAGCACAACTTGAGACTGTGTCCCCTTGTCCTGTTGCTGGTTGTCTGGGAGAAGAGACCAACCCCCACCTCGCTACGACCTCCCTTCAGGTAGTTGTAGACAGCAATGAGGTCTGCCCTGAGCCTCCTCTTCTCCAGGCTAAATAACCCCTGCCCTAAAAGTACTTAAGGATTGTCCTGCTGCAGTCCTGAGTTTCAGCTTTTTATCTCCAGATATCTCAGCAGTCTAGCTGGAAGCCAAAAGCACATCACTGTCTTTTATATAAACAGGCATTTGCTGCCACTGCAGGACTGCACTGGATGACTTCACATACCAAAAAAAAAAAAAAAAGGGAATTTTCTCTAACTTGCAGAGCTGGATTTCCAGCCAGGCAACTTCCACTCTCCCATGTGTTGAAATCACTTCCAGCTCAGGGTAAACAAAAGAGCGTAACCCAAACTGCTTGGATCCTACCAACCCAGCCTACCTGTGAAAGCTCTCTGAATGTATGGAGCAACATTTCCTGTGGCTAAAATTAGAAAGAATTTATGAGCCAACTTGTTATCTGAGGTCTCTGGAAGGCAGAAACAATGATAATAAGAAACAGACTTTATAGACTGGAAATACAAAACAAAGCCTAAACCTATCCTCATAATCTCCAAAGAACAACTGCAGGGAGCCAGAGGAGCCATCGGCATCTCCTGTATTTTGGAAATGCACCGGGTTTCTCATGCTCCTTTGGTTTAGCAAAATACTCCCTTTTGGTCAGCTAATCTCAGCCTACAGTGGGTTTGGAAAATGCTGATCAGCAGCATGTGTATCATTTCGGTGTTCAACATCTGCCAGGTGGAAGTGGGGAACCCTGTACCCAAACCCACCAACTACATTTCTTCCTAAACTACAGAAATGAAGATGCAGGCTGCTGCTCTATCCCTCTTCGGTCTCTTCTATCTTCTTCTCACTTGTGTGGGATAAAGAAAAAACCCAAACAAATAAGTTCTGGTGAAGCTGCTGGAGCAGGCCCAGAGGCCACAAAGATGATTAGAGGCTGGAACACCTTCCCTACGGGCACAGGCTGGGAGAGTTGAGGCTGTTTCGCCTGGAGAAGAGGAAGCTCCAGAGAGACCTCAGAGCAGCCTTCCAGTACCTGAAAGGGGCTATGGGAGATCTGGGGAGGGACAGTTGACAAGGGCTGGGAGTGACAGGACAAGAGGCAATGGCTTTGAGCTGGCAGAGGTGAGATTGAGGTTAGAGATCAAGAAGAAAGTCTTTCCAGTGAGGATGGTGAGACACTGGAACAGGTTGCCCAGGGAGGCTGTGGATGCCCCTCCCTGGAGCTGTTCAAGGCCAAGTTGGACCGGGGCTGGATCAACCTGCTCTAGCAGAAGGTGTCCCTGCCCACAGCAGGGCATTGGAAGCAGATGATCTTGAAGGTCCCTTCCAACCCAAAACATTCTATGAATCCATGAAAAGACAGGGGAGAAGAAGGCCTAGGCAAACTCAGCACAGCCATGCAGCTCAGACACAAAGTCCAGCTATCAGGCTTGGCTCAGGAATATATTTACACAGGGATTTTTAAACTCTGCTGGCAAAATGAAAGGCAGGCTGAGGAGTGAAGCTGTTCTCTACAGCCTGGGGTTCACAACTGCCCTTATTTACCCTTTGCTCCACCAGCTCTGCAGCTGTGTGCTGCAGCAAGCGAGCAGCAGAGGAGCCTGCTCCCTGCAGCGACTCGCGGGGCTCTGAACTCGTTTGTTTTTAACTGAATACAGCTCACAGCTTGACACCTTAATAAGAAAGAAGAGTAGGGCTGAGTTAAAAGGTAAGCTGGGACTTCTCAGCCTTGCCAGGGGAAATAGTGTGTGCCACAAGGGAAGCCTGAAGTCCAGCTAATTTAGTAACACCTTGCAGATAAAAGACTACCGTAAGGGCTCCTCATATATCTCTTTCAGGCTCTGTGATACTCCTACCTTTAAAGCAAGAGGAGGGCCTAATTCCAGCTCTAAGATAGATGGGATTAACTGCTAAAGACCCTGTCTGGCTTTTACTCCCACTGCTCAGTCCTTCTGGAAACTCTTCTGCCATCTTGGTTTCTGTAATACCTTTGTGGAAATAAATTCCATGATGCAACTCCATGCCTGAAAAAGCATCTGCTATTGTCTCCTTGGCATTCCTTTATCAAGTACTGATTATCCCTTCACCCTCTCTGCTCATTTTAACACTCGTGAAGGGATAAGCATTTCAAAACCTCAAGGGGGACCTACAGGAAGGTTGGGAAGTGACCGTTTAGAAGGGCTTGTAGTGATAGGATGAGGAGCAATGGCTTGAAGCTGGAGGAGGGGAGATTTAGGTTGGAATTAGGAGGAAGTTCTGCACAATGAAGGTGGTGAAATACTGGAACAGGCTGCCCAGGGATGCAGTTGAGGCTCCATCCCTGGCGACATTCAAGATAAGACTCAATGTGGCCCTGGGCAGCCTGATTTATTTGGAGGTTTCCCCGTTCCCTGCAGGAGATAGAACAAGATGACCTTTGAGGGTCCCTTCCAGCCCAACCAGTCTGTGAATCTACGAGAGAAAATGAAATTCTTGAAGGGTGTTGCTGCCAAAAGAAGAGTGAATTCAAGCAGAGGGGCACAGCTTGTGCAGCAGGGCAAACTCCTGCTTCAAATTCTTCACATTCCCCCCACAGAATACCTGTTCTGACAACACAGCTAAAGAAAATGAAATAGACACTGAAGGTAGCCATGAATGCAGTCCCACTGGAAAGCCACCATTTGCTTCACTGCCTGGATTGTGAATGAGATGCCAGCGCTGCACGACCTGCAGAGGAGCAAGGGGCTGCTTTGAGCAGGGAGAAAACCAGAGTGATCCCAGCTCCAGCGGAGACACTCTCTAGCACTGCCCTGCTCATTAGTACACCTCCTGTGAGCTGTGGGAGGGAGAGATCCAGCCTGCTCTGCACAGCTGCAGTGATGCAAAGTGGATGTAAATACACTTCAGATACACTACTTGCCAGTTTTGGCACACTAGGGACTCTGGTCCTTAAGAGAAATGGTAAAGTGACAATACTGTAAAGATTGAAGAGAGACATTTACTTCCAGTTTCTTTTGTAGGGTGCAGATGTGAGTTTTGGGGGGTTCTCCTCTCACCACCACCCCCCCACTTCATAATTGTCAAGAAAGTACCTCAAAGCTCAAAACCAGATTAAGCAAAAAGCAGCCTGAACTTCTGCATAGCCCCCACCATGTGGAGACCCAGCAGTTCCTCTGTAGCACACTTGCATTATGTACATCCCTGTACTTACAGGGCCAGGCCCTGGTGAGGGCATGGAAGTGAACAAGGCAAGAGAGGAAGCCTTTGGGAGTAGCTTCCAGTACAATCTTTTCAACCCCAGCTTTCAGTCAGGCAGCTGTCAGCATTTCCCCGGGGGAATCTACACATGCGGGATGTTCTGACATTCCAGATTGCTCAGAGCACAGCAATCCTTTGAGGACATCTATCACATACTTCCAAAACTTCCTTTCATTATAAACAAAAAAGTGTTTCTAACTTAAAAATACATTTTACTGTGGGAGGGAAAGAAGCGATCAGAAAAATTCATGGCACTAGCTCCAAGGCAAGGACTTCAAACCATCTATTTCAACAGCAGCATGACAAAACAGGGACCCATGGATAGGTGAGGATTTTATAAAGCCAGGGAATTGAGTTGGAAACAACCTCTAAGATCATTTGAGTCCAACCACCAACAGAGCACCACCATGGCCATTAAACCATGTCCCCAAGTGCCATAGCCATACATTTCTTGAACACCCCCAGGGATGGTGACTCCACCACCCCCTGGGTGGCCTGTTGCAGTCCCTGACCACTCTTGCAGCAAAGATATTATTCCTAATCTCCAACCTAGTGCAACATGAGGCCATTTCCTCTCATACTATCACCTAGCACTAGGGAGAAGAGATCGACCCCCACCTTGCCACCACTTCCCTTTAGGGAGCTGTTGAGAGCAATAAGGTCTCCCCTCAGGCTCCTCTTCTCCAGACTAAACAACTCCAGTTCCCTCAGCTGCTTCTCCTCTTCAGTGGGACAATTTTACCAAGTCACAAGCATTCCAGAAAGCCATCCTATATATTACATGTCCTCCTGCCCACATTCTGCCTGCCATAACTCCAGAACTACAACTGGCCATGCCAGTCTCTGACGAACACAGGCAGAATTCCAGGAGTTGAAGAGAAAGGGAGGATCCAAGTGAAAGTTTAATCAGCTCCAGGCTCTTGGGAACAGGAATTTATTTATTTGAAACTCAAAAGGCAGAGCCAGATCGAAAGCAGTTAGAAGCTTATTAGAAAGCCCACCCATGGCCATTTCACTTGGAAGCAGACGATGCCGCCTCTGTCTGCGATGGGTATTTCAGAGATGATGAAGAGGGAGCATGCAGGATGCACGGGAGGATTCCACTGAACAACAATAGTCTGATGAAACTAGAGCCTGCTCAGCCCTTGGTAGCAGGGTGAGCTGTTGTAGCTCCCAGTACTTCCATTTTTTAATAGAATCCAGACAAGGGCCCGTGCCAATTCAAACAAGACTTCAGCAGCCTCTTTTCTTACACTGCTGCAATCTCTTTGTGTTGACAGGACCACAATCAGGCGAATTCCTTCCCTCTTGCATAGTGCAGGTATCTTGCAGGCCCCATGCTCCATCAGCATTTTGCTTCAGCCAAGGCAACCCTACACCTAATTATGTCCCCAGAGCTGTGTGACTGCACCACTTGCAAGCAGCCACTGAACCTAAACCCAGTGCACAACACTGCTGGGCTCTGCGTGAGGAACTTGTTAGCTAAGAGCCAGCAATGTGCCCTTCGGCTCAAGGAGGCCAATGGTCTGAAGAGTCTGGCCAGCAGGTCAAGGGGGTTCTCTTCTAAGAGGCCACAGCAGAAGTACCAGGTCCAGTTCTGGGCTCCCCAGTTCAAGACAGAGAGAAGGAATTGTTTGGGAAATGCACACCACTGGTTCTGCTCTTCAGCTTCCCTGCAAACTTCAGACAGCTTTTCTCCACCCCTGCTTATTTGTATGGGGGCATCTTAATAAATCACACTTTGCCAGGAACCCTAAATACTGAATCAAAAAGGAGACAGAAATGTTCTTCAGAAAGTATTTTGTGAAATTTCACCCAAGTACACTTCCTGATGCTACCTCCAGTCACACTTCATTAAGCTGATTTGCCCAAGTCATAATCAGAGAACAGAAAAGATTTGTCCTGAAGGCATCAAACTGAAAGAGTAAGTTTGCATATCAAAGATAACTCCTGCATTAAAAATAAGAGGATAATAATTTTTTAATCACTTCTCTATCAAAGTAAAAGATCATCATTTCTTCACCTGTGTTAATGTTTAGATCAAGTGCCTGTTAAATATGTTTTGCTGTTAAATCAGTTAATAATCACTTTGTTTCCCCTCAGCCAAGTCCTATTATTCAAAGATTCATAGAACAGTTTTGAGTTAGAAGGGATCTTCAAGATCATCCAGTTCCAAACCCCTGCCACAGGAAGGGACACCTTCCACTAGCCCAGGCTGCTCAAGGCCCCATATAACCTGGCCTTGAACACCTCCAGGAATGAGGCATCCACAATCTTCCTGGACAACCTGTTCCAGTGTCTCACCACCGCCACTGGAAAGAGTTTCTGCCTAATCTCCAATCTAAATCTCCCCTTTTCCACCTTAATATCATTGTCCCTAGTCCTGTCACTACAGGCCCCTGTCAAGAAAGTCCCTCCTCAGCTCACTTGTAGCCCCCTTCAGGTACTGGAAGGCTGCTCTAAGGTCCACCTGCAGCCTTCTCTTCTCCAGGCTGAAGGAACCAAACTCTCTCAGCCTGTCTTCATAGGCGAGGTTCTCCAGCCCTTTGATCATCTTTGGGGCCTCCTCTGAACCCACTCCAACAGTTCCATCTCCTTCCTGTGTTCAGGGCACCAGAACTGCACACAGTGCTGCAGGTGGGGTCTCAGCAGAGCAGAAGGGTAGAATCACCTCTCTTGTCCTGCTGGTCACACTTCCCCCGATCCAGCCCAACATGTCTGCCTTCTGGGCTGCCAGCGACCATTGCTGGCTCATGGGGAGTTTGTCATCAACCAACACTCCAAAAGTCCTTCTCCTCCAGACTGCTCTCAAGCTACTTCTCACCCAGCCTGGATTTGTGCTTGGGATTGCCCCAACCCAGGTGTAGGTTCTTCAGTCGGAACCAGACGGCTACAGAGTGTGCAAGCACACCACAAAAGATGTTGCTCGTCACGTGGCACACAACCTGAACCTGAGCCATTGTATTTCACCATGGCAATCCAGCAGCCCCCTGCCCTCATAGCTGCTGGTAGGAACCCGCTGAGCATTGAGACGTCTGCCACAAGCAAGCAGACAAGGAGAGCTGAAGCTGCACTGCTGGGTTCAGCCAGTTCATGCCCCACACGAGCTGGGTTGCTATTCAGGACCTGTGCACCACTTGTTTACACATAGTTGACAGCTTTAAACGGTTACTAATTCAGTACTGAAAAATAAAACTAATGCAAATAAAACTGCTGCAGGAGGCACTTCAGAATAACAATATAGAGCAGTAGTGTAAACACTGGGGAGGTGGTGAAGGAGAAATTCCTGAGTGCAGCCACCACCTAAGTATGCATCACTGTACAGTGGTGCTCTTAACAGGCAAACTCCAACCACAGAGTATTTGCAGTGTCTGGAGCACAAAAGATTAATTGGAGAGAACAGCTACTGACTGCTCTTTCCCCCAAGCATAGTATCATCTTCTCCATTTATTTCCCCTCCTTCAGTAAAACGTATAAACAGTCCTTCCCCAAAACACAAAGAATTTGAAAGTCCCAAACCAAAGTTTAAAATGAAATCTTTCCAGAACTGTTTATTCACACAGTCAAAATGTCTCTGAAATTCCTTCCACTTCCTCCATGCCTAACACTCATGCAACCTCTAGTCCCAACTTGACACAGGAACCTTCCTCTTCACAAGACAGTCAATTTGGGACTCCAGGTCAAACCTATGTTATGGAACCCTT
Source organism: Tricholaema leucomelas (assembly GCA_013400475.1). Lineage (NCBI taxonomy): Eukaryota > Metazoa > Chordata > Aves > Piciformes > Lybiidae > Tricholaema lacrymosa > Tricholaema leucomelas. Next base: position 1,799,647 of record WAAF01004804.1, on the reverse strand, counting down.
TTACATGAGGCACAGCACTAAACCCACCATGGAGACAGCCCCTCGAAGACACAATAGCTCTTGTGATCTGGTTGCCAGATGCCACCTGTACCCCACCCCAGAGATGGAGGAGAGGACTCAGCAGAGCAGAGAGGCAGAATCTTCTCCCTGTCCTGCTGCTCTCCCTGCTTTGGATGCAGCTCAGCACTCATCTGCCTTCTAGGCTGCCAGCGACCACTGCTGGCGCATGGGGAGTTTATCATCAACTGAAACCCCCAAGTCCTTCTCCTCCAGAGTGCTCTTGAGCCACTCCATGCATCAAGTGACATAAACCAGACATGGGTAAAAAAAGAAAAAGCCATGCAGCATTTCTGTTGTTCCTAGGTTTGACTATTCCATGAATTAGGTACTATTTTCCTCTGCATGTGGTCCAAACTTAGCAGCCTGCTTCATACCAAAGCAAGACCCCAGCAAGCAGCTCCTCCATCAGCTCACAGCCCAGATTTGATTTTTTCATCTTTTCCAAAACCACTCTCAGACTCCATGCTAATAACCAGCTGATTACATTTCAAACTTCCCTCGGGCTCAAAGTTATTACTGGGGAGTACAGGAATGTGTCTGGAATGCAAAAACAACCGGGGTGAAAATCAGTGGGCTCCGAGCTGGTATAAATAGACGTTTCGCTGCGGAAACTCATCTCCTCTCTACAAACCAAAGCCAGGAAATGGTGGCCCACTATCTGCTTGACTTGATCTACTGGTGAAGTGATTCAGCCCATTTCTTAGCTCTCAGCAAGAGACATCTTGTATCTCCACAAAATACATTATAAATAATGCTTCTACTACGCTTGCATGCTAGGTCGCTAACAATCCTGAGTAATCTGTTGACAGTAGCTTCAGGATATGTCAAATACTTCACATTTTGGAAAGAAATGGAGGGGAAAGTTCTTCATATGGAAGGTTTTCTTATGGTTAAATGATGGCATGTAACAGGTTTATCAGTAGAAAGTTTGTGTTATGAAAACTGACTTCTAGTCCTCACAGACTCCTGCATCTTCTAGTGCCCAGGCACCTTCAGACAGAGATTTAAACTCTGAGATAAGCTCACAGGTCTCCAGCCTCTCTGCAAAGGGTGGTACAGCACAAGGAAGTAGCCCTACAAGGTACCTATATAAACAGGCCCAGGTACCTGTAAAAATGAGGAGATTAGTCCTCTCAGTTTGTTTTCTGGGGCTTTGTGCCTGTATGCTGTACCTGTGGAACTTAAACAAAATACTTTTTTAAAACCTAGTAACTCAAAATCAAGTGAAATAAGGAAAAACACTGTGAGGATGACAGAGCCCTGGAGCAGGATGCTCAGAGATGTTGTAGAGTCTCCTTCTCTGGAGACATTCAAAAAGTATCTGGATGTGTTCCTGTGTGACCTAATCAAGCTGATCCTGCTCTGGAAGGAGGATGGGATTAGATGATTTTTCGAGGTCCCTTCCAGCCCCTAACATTCTGTGATTCTGTAAAAGCACAGAAACAAAAGAAACAGCTCATTTCCCCCACCAAACTCTAAAAGGCTCTTGGCAAAACTGAAAGAAAGCCAACAAAGGCTAAATATTTCCCCACCCCCTAACATTTGCTTCTCTGCTGCTGCTCCTGCCATCGCAACTCTCTTAGAATTGGAAGAGGCACTCCAGTTTCTCTATATTTCTACCAATTGTTCATTTAATGAAGTCTTTCCTGATTTATTTGAAGATCTAAGCATTCAGAAACAAAACTCCTCAATGAAGAATGAACCAATCTGTGGGATTACTTTTCCCCTGAGGTTAGAGATCAAGGTTTCTGAGAAACACGATGAATCACAGTGGTTTTAGCTTAATCATCGTTTAAAATGGGGGCTGTTTAATCTGATAAAAGCAATTCCTCTCTCAAAAGTATCCAAGAAACACTCTGAACTTCTTTGAATGAGAAAAGAGATTAGGCTTTTTTTGTTACCCTCATACTTGTTGATACTGTTTTGTGTAAAGAGCATTTTATAACCATCTGCTGACAACTTAGTTGCATCCTGAGCTAAGCAGGCTCTTGCTGCGTTAGAAGCCACTGCACATCTAGGGATGCATTCCTCTGCGACCTGCCCCTGGTAATCCTTCTTTGGCAGGGGAGGTTGGATCTCCTAAGGTCCTTTCCAACCCCTACTGTTCAATGATTCTAGAACACATCAAGGCAGCTGCAGAACTCAGAACTGGCAGTGAACTGAACTCGCCCTTCAGTTTGCTGTAGCTTCCTCCATGGAAACCAAAATTAAACCACCAACAGAATCAAATTAAAGACACTGAAATCGTGAAATGGTTTTGAGCAGAGTGCACAACTTGAGGCTGAGTTCACAGACTGATCAGTGCACATATTCAGAGAATTCCACTATGGAGTGAGTTGGAAAGGACCTCTGGAAATCATCCAGTCAAACTCCTCTGCTAAAGCAGGGGCACCCACAGCAGCTTGCCCAGGATCACAACAGCCAGGTGGCTTTGGAAGCTCTCAAACAAAGACATTCCACAACCTCTCTGAGCAGCCTGCTGCAGGGCTCCAGCACCCTCTCACACCAAACAAGTTTCTCCTCCTGTTCAGGTGGAACCTCCAGCGTTCCAGTTTGTGCCTGTTGCCCTTTGTCCTGTCACTGGGCACCACTGACAAAAGTCTGGCCCATTCTCTTGTCCCCCAGCCTTTAGCTCTTGCTGAGCATTGATCAGACCCCCTCTCAGGCTGCTCTTCTCCGGGCTCAACAGCCACAGGGCTCTCAGTCTTTCCTCTTAGAGAGATGCTCCAGCCCCCACTGGACTCTCTCCAGTAGTTCCCTGTCTCTCTTGAACTGGGGAGCCCAGAACTGGACCCAGGACTCCAGCTGTGTCCTCCCTAGGTCAGAGTAGAGGGGGAGGAGAACCTCCCTTGACCTGTTGGCCATGCTCTTCTGAATGCATCCCAAAACTAGCATCAAAACCATCCCCTGTTGCTAACATCAAAACTTCAGTCACCTGAGTCTCAGCTTTCAGAGCATTTTGGCACTCAGGGAGATCTCCACTCTTTATGGGCATTTTGCCCTTCCGGGCACACTTCCAATTGTCCCCATATCTTCCTGCTGCTCCTGCCTGCTTTCCTTTCTTAACCAACAGCACAAAAATTAGAGGGTTGCAAGTCAAAGAGCACCCTCCCAAACAATTAAACATAAAAAGCTTTGTTAACTTCATTTTTAGAAGTTTCCTTATTAAAAGCAGTTAAAATCAAACAAGTAAGCCGTCAAAAGCCTGTGTGATGTAAAGGAAGCCACATCAGTACCGTGGCTATTGTGCAGAAGTTAGAGGCACGTTTCTCCCCTAGGAAGCACCAGTGGAGGGTGTCTTGGAAACATCAGGAAAATCAGAATCCCAAGTAAATTACAATACTTATGAGCATGCAAATAACATGTTGCTAACACAGCAGTCTTCCTCTGGAGCTTATAGAATGAGGGTTTCTTCTGGAAGAAACAGAAATCAATCAATCCAAAGCTGTACCAAAATGGGCCAGGCTGACTGCATTAGTAGCTCACTGTTTTCACTGCTGCTCTCCCAGTGCATGGCTGCAGCTCTCTGCCAACAGAAAAAGACCCAGCAGGTCACACACACAGCCAGGGGTTTTCATGGAATCACAGAATTATAGACTGATGGGCTGGAAGAGACCTGGAATGGACCTTTAAAGGTTATCTAAAACCTAACCCCTGCAGTCAGCAGGGACGTCTGCAACTACAGCAGATTGCTCAGAGCCCCCAGCAACCTAACCTGCAATGGTTCCAAGAATGGGGCATTTCCCACCTGTCTGTGCCACCTGGAACAGTCTCACCACCCTCGCTGTCAACAATTTCTTTCAGTCTAAACCTTCCTCTTTTAGTTCAAACCTATTTTAGTCACAACAGGCCCTGCTCAAGTCTGTCTCAGCTTTCTTACTGACCTCTCTAAGCACTGAAAGACCTCCAGGAGCCTTCTCTTCTCCAGGCAGAACAACCCCAACTCTCTCATCTTGCCCTCACAGCAGCAGGCTTCCAGCCCTCACAGGATTGCTGTCGCCTTCTCTGGCCCCACTCCACAGGTCATGCTCTGCTGTGCTGAGGGCTCCAGAGCTGGCCCAACCACTGCAGTTTTTGCTCCACTTGAGACAGATCCCTAGGCTGGAAACTTCTGTCCATGTCTCTCAGGAAAATGAAACTTCAAAATGCACAGCATTCTCCTCCTGCAGAGCAAAAAATTCAGCCTCCAACCACCTTGTTGTGCTAAATCCCTAAATCTGTATGTGTCTTTTTTTCAATCAGCTGTCTAGTCCAAGAAAGAACATTTTAATTTCTCATTGATCCAGGCCACTGGAATTTCATGCAAGAGTTCACTTGGGAAACTGGAACAGGAGAATATAAACTCACAACTGGGAAAGGAAATACTTCTGTAATAGTTACTGGAGGGATCCACTGAGTCACAGCCATTGACCAGCAGTATTACACAACAGCTGGGTGTCCTCTTCACAGAGTCCCAGGAATATGTAGAATATGGAAATCATGGAGTGTTTCTTAAACAGAATTTCTCATCTGAAGCATATACAATTTTATTATTATTTTTCTTGAATTTATGAAGCTGCCACAGTCTCAAGGAGCAGACTCTGGTTGTAAAAGGAGGTGTGCTTTTCATCTTTCATGTCAGAAGCATAAAAGTTGTTTGCTTTAGAGGAAAAGTGATTATTTTAAGTCTGCTCTCCTATTAGCACCAGAGCACAAGCAAAGCATTTGTCTTTTCCAGCTGGAGCAGCGTGGTGCACTCAGCCAAGGGAGCTGGGCTGTCTCTCTTAGGCGAACCAGCAAGTGCAGAAGCCTGGAGGGAAAATAATCATAATTAAAAAAAAATGTCTTTTGGTGTGGAGCCTGTGCTGCTTTTAGATTGCCACTTTATCTGCTGCAGAGTACAGCAAGTCCAGGAAAAGATTTGCCAGCTCACAGAGGGAACTGTTGTGAGGACTATCACAACTGCAACACTTTGTTCAAGATAAGGAGGTGATTTCAGGAGTTCGGCTGAGGGACCCAAAACAACATCAGAAAATCAGCAAGATCTCACTGCAAAGAAGGCAGAATTTCAGGGAGACACAGAACAGCTCTTGCTCTCAAATGCAAATAGATAAAACCACTGGGGACTGAAGTAAGGCTAAGCCCATTTTTGCCTGACACATCAAGTGCTAGGCAAAGATGCTGATCCCAAAGGAGAAGAGTGTGCAACAGAACCTGCCTGAGAAACCAACCCTTCTAAAATGCTTCTCTTTTTACTGGGAAAAGAAATACAGAAGACAGCATCTTCCAGTCCAAAATGAAGAATCCACTGACCTCCACAAAGGCTCCTCATCACCTTTATTATCTGTGACAGAACGTGCAATGAGAGCAGCACCCTAGACTGTGCCTCCAGCACAACTCCTCACACTCAATGACACGCTGGGAGAAGTCAATAGGCCGCACTGAGAGGGACCTCAGCAATGAGGGCATTCCAGTGAGCACTTTGAATGGCACTGGGCAAACCATGTCTAGTTTGGGGCTCCTCAGACTAGGAGAGTCACTCAATGCAGTGAACTGATGTCAAGGAGGGCCACCACAATGATTAGGTAGCTGATGCACACAGAGGGCGAGGAGAGAGCTAGGGTTTAGCAGCTTTGAGAAGACTGTAATTATGCAACAACAGAGCCAGGCTCTTCTCAGAGGTGCACAGTGGCAGGACAAGATACTATGGGGACAAGTTACACCTGGGAAGATTCATACCAACCAGCTCTAGTTACACCTCTCTGGAGCACGAGTTTGACTGAGACACTGCCAGGGGTTCCTGAGCAACCTCTGCTATTCTGTGAAGCCAAATGGTTGCCAGAGAGAGTACTCTAGGAGGGGTTTGTCTCAAAGATCTGTTGCATTCCTCTTTAGTTTAGATTTTGATTGATCCAGCAGAAGAGCAGGTAGGCAAGAGGAAGTTTTCCAAATCTCCATTATATTGGAATTTAAAGTTCCTATTCAAGTCCAGATTTTCACAAAGAGAGGTGAACACTCAGACCAGATGAGTATGTTCAGTTGAGGTAAATGCAAACTCATCACCAATTTTTGTCTGATTGACTAACACCACTCAGTAACCTACCAGTACTGCTCAAGACAGCAGCCCATATACAGACCTGTGTGTTCTACCCAACTCAAGGGGGCTGCCAGAAATTTTACAAGCCTATTCCATATATCCACCTATAAAAATATGAGTGTGTGTATTTGCGCTCAGCACAGATCCAAGCGGGGCAAGAAGAAGCTCAAGAGCAGTCTGGAGAAGGACTTGGGGCTGTCAGTTGATGACAAACTCACCACGAGCCAGCGATGGTCACTGGCAGCTCAGAAGACAACCATGTGCTGGGTTTCATGCAAAGCAGTGAGAGCAGTAGTGAGAGCAGCAGGAGAGGGAGGGGATTGCGCTGGTGTCCCCAGCACAAGAGGGACAAGGAACTGTTGGAAAGGGTCCAGAGAAGGCCACAAAGATGATCAGAGGGCTGGAGAACCTCCCCTATGAAGGCAGGCTGAGAAAGTTAGGGCTGTTCTGCCTGGAGAAGAGAAGGCTCCAGGGAGACCTTAGAGCTGCCTTCTGGTACCTGAAGGGGCTGCAGGAAAGCTGAGGAGGGACTTCTTACAAGGGCTTGGAGCGACAGGACAAGGGACAACAACTTTGAGCTGGAAAAAGGAAAATTTAGACTAGAGATTAGACAGAAATTCTTTCCAGTGAGGGTGGGAAAACGCTGGAATAGGTTGCCCAGAGAGGCTGTGGATGCCCCCTCCCTGCGAGTGTTTAAGGTCAGGTTGGATGAGGCCTTGAGTAGCTGAACCTAGCTGAGAGGCGTCCCTGCTCACAGCAGGAAGGTTGGAGCGGATGGCTCCTGAGGTCCCTTCCAACCTGAGCCATTCTATGAATTTTTAGGGAGAGAGCACAGAAAGGAGATGAGCAGTTTCAAGTCTTATTCACCTCTGCCAGCAGCAGCTTCAACCACATCCTGGATATTCCAAACCCAAATTACTCCAACACCTTCCTTCGGCCAAGCACACTAATTTTTCTCTCATCATCTAACAAGTTCCGAGCTCTCACATTCTCAACAGCTCTTCAGTACCAGTTAACATGATGAATAAAAAATATGTGGCATATTGAATTAAAAAAAGCTGGGAACAGCTCTGGCAGCTCTGGATCTGCCGTGCAGATTTCATTCCCCTCGCACAGCAAGGCAGAGCGTTCTTGCCGCCTACTCTTCAGTTCAAGAGAACACAAAGCTCTTACCAAGCACCACACTACACATTTCTAGGTTGAAAGAGAGTCCAGACCATGATTTAATGGAACATGACTCCCAGTTCTCACTCTTCATACATAACTCCACAAGCCTCCCACTCCCATCACTGCAATATTCTTTGGGTAAAGAATCATAGATCAGTAGGGTTGCAGAGGACCTCCAGAGATCCAACCCTCTGCCAAAGCATGATCACAAAGGGTAGGTCACACAGAAACACATCCAGAAGGGTCTTGAAAGTCTCCAGAGAAGGAGATTCCACAGCCTCTCTGGGCAGCTTGTCCTAGGGCTCCAGCACCCTCACAGTAAATAAGTTTTTCTGATGTTGAGAGAGAATTTCCTGTGATTGAGTTTATGCCTCCTGCCCCTTGTTCTATCAATGGGTAGCACCAAAAAGAGCCTGGTTCCATCCGCCTGACAGTCACACTTCAGATATTTGTAGGCATTAATAAGCCCCCCTCTCAACCTACTCTTCTCCACACTAAACAGCCCCAGGGCTCTCAGCATTTCCACATAAGAGATGCTCCAGTCCCTCAATCATCCTCATAGTCCTTTGCTGTACTCACTGCAGTAGTTCCCTGTCTCTCTTCAACTGGGGAGCCCAGAACTGTACACAGTATTCCAGCTGTGGTCTAACTAAGGCTGAATAGAAGGGGAAGAGAATCTCCCTCAACCTGCTGGCCACACTCCTCTTAATGCACCAAGTACACCACTGGCCTTCTTGGTCACCAGGGCACATTGCTGTCCCATGGATAACTTCCTATCAACCAGGGCTCCAAGCTTTCTCCCTGGGGAGCTACTCTCCAGTAGGTGAGCCCCTCACCTGTCCTGGATCACGGTGTACTCCTCCCCAGGTGCAGGACTTTGCACTTATCCTTGGTGAACTAAGAATTTAGTTTTTGTGTTTAAATTGGTTTCCTTTAGGAACTGGCAGCATTTTTGTGCATTAGGGAGGAAAAAGTTAAAAAAAAAAAAAATCAAAACCAGGGAAGGAAAAAACTGCAAACTGGAGTCATGTAAAGCCTTCACAGCAAAATCGTTTTGAATTCACATTTAATTGGAATATAGCAGCCTAGGAAATTATGGTTCTGAACCACAAACAAGCAAGGGAATGTTTGGTAACCCCAAGCGAAAATCCCCTGGCCTCTCCAGCAGCACAGTTCAAGCCTGAAGCTTTACATCTATTTATAGACCTGGGGCACATATCACTACAATGGCTGATTGTGCTTTGCAGCTGTTTTGTATATCTAGAAGGGCAGGAAAGAACAGATTGCACTTTGATCTTTTCCCTTTTTTGGAGAATTAAAACAACAACCAAGAAATGCTATTAGAAAAGGGCTCAAAAGTACCGAATCACAAGGATGCCTGCTCCAAAGCCACAGCTTATGCTGACCATGGAGCAGCCAGAGTGAAGACCTTCGATTGTTTACCACGACTCCAAACACGGGCTGCTGAAAATGTTTATTCTAGAGGCATGCAAACTATTTCACCTACCACGGAAGTACATGCCAAAGCTCATTACAGGAGCCTTTACGCCCCAGAGCATCTGTTGTTAAGTGACACACAGACAAAACGAAGATTCAGTCTAACTCTAACTGCAGCAGAATCTGGAGCTTCACAGGTAAGAGAAGAAATTCAGAGTCTGCTGAAGATATCCTTGTGGGGTAGGAATTAGCTACATCCAGCCTAGAAACTCTGCTGGGATTAAAGCTTTATAAATTACACAAATGCACTGGAGCTCACACTGCTAAAAAAAAATATATATATATATATATATATACACACACACACGTGCATATATATATACACACTCACATAAAGAAATACACATCACTCAAGCCTCACTTTACCAAGCTTGCTGGCCCTCACTGAGCTTTGAGATCAGGAAGGAGCTTCTGGACACCCAGCTCACACTCTCCAGCACTTAAACATGCTGGTTCTCTACAAATCTGAGAGATTTAGCAATGGAAAGGTGCCAAGCCTAAGGCAAGCATCTTCAAAGATGTGATCATACCCTACCTAGCCTCCCTGAAGACCACTGCTAATCAATTACTGACAGGATTGATCAGCTGCAGTAGAACATCAAACAGGACAGAAATGCAGAGCTGGAACGTCTCTGCTATGAGGACAGACTAAGGAAGCTGGGGTTGTTCTTACTGGAAAAGAGAAGGCTCTGGGAGGACCTTGGAGCTGCCTTTCGAGACCTGAAGGAAGTCTAAAGAAAGGCTGGAGAGGAACTTTTCATAAGTGTATCCCTGGAAGCGTTCAAGAAATGTGTGGATATGGCACTTCAGGACATGGTTTAATGGCCATGGTGGTGCCAGGCTTATGGTTGAACTCGATGATCTTAGAGGGCTTTTCCAACCAAAACAGTTCTATGATTTTAAGGTCACATTTGTGCTGTTTTCAGTTGCATCTCCTACTTCCATGACAACCCTGTGACTTAAACGGAAGCAGCTGTCCTTAATTCTCCATTTCCTCTTGCTGGACTCACCTAGTGACATGAAAACATCCTTACCATAAGTATTATAAACTCATTTTGAGGACAGCCAGGTAGAAACAGAAGTTGCCTGGTCGCTGTCCCTGTGCTGCTATGCAAAACTCATCCTGTACAGGGCTACTCAGACCAGTGATCATGAAGGCTGCAAGTGGGTTAGGAGAACTAGAGATTATGAGTTGCCAGCAAAGGAATGTTGCTGAAGAAAGTAATGCAACATAGCACTGGGGAAGAGCTCGTGGTCCTGAGAAGGAGTCCCCAGACCACAGTTTCAAAGGATGACTCAGAACCAGCAGGCAGGATTAGAGAGGGAACAGACAAGAGGAGGCGTGAGCGGACAAGCAGCAGCAGCCATGGAGACGAGGAGAATTAACATTTAGAACTGTGCCTGTCACAGGCAAACTCAATCTGCTTGGAGCAAGACACATTTCAGAAAGGCAAGAAAGCCCTCAGAAAAGCTCCAGCATGTTCACATTCTGCAGTGCAATCCAAGCCTGGACTGGTGCATTATCAGCTCAGTGTCTTAAGAACTGGAATCAGAGAATAGTAGGAGTTGGAGAGGACTTCAGGGATCACTGAGTCCAAACGCCCTGCCAAAGCAGGACCACCTGGGGCAGGCAGCACAGGAACACACCCAGGTGGGTTTGGAATCTCTCCAGAGAAGGAGACTCCACAGTGTCTCCGGGCAGCCTGCTCCAGGGCTCCACCACCCTCACAGTACAGAAGTTTCTCCTTATGTTGAGGTGGAGCCTCATGGGTTCTGGCTTACAGCTGCTGCAATTCAGAAAGCTCTCTCACACGATTCCTTCAGTAGAAGCACGGTTTACATACAAAGCACAAACTTTCTAAGGCAGCTTTAGCTGCAGGTATCAATGGAATTCCACAGGCGTGTTACCTGTTACCACAGCAACTCCTTTCCACAGAGAGATGACTCTCTAGTATTAGTTCTGAAGTTAAACATTAAGTTCAAGTGTCAGGTTGGCTTAGGCTGACCTAAACTTTAGCTTTAAGTAGCATACAGCTGTTGTGCAAGGTCAAAGCACGCTAAAAGCCTCCATCTCACTGATTTTGTGCCCACATGGAAGCTAGCCAGTCGTAATGACACAGATAGGATACAGCAGAGCTTGTGTAACTACTGCTGAAGACAAGAACTGTGCTAAAGCAACACTTGGGATCTTCTTCAACCTGCAAAAGTGAGAAATCCAGAGAAGAGTCCTTGAAGCAAGGCTGTGGGACAAGGTACTTCAAGACACCAAGCACAATAAATACCTTGTTGTTGCAAAACATAAGTGCTAAAGATCAGGTTCCAAAGAGGGAGAAAAAACAAACTCTGCTTGCCTGGGGAGATGTGATCAGTTAATTGGTATGATCCATAAGGAGCACCACCAGTGCTCCCCCAAAGCAGCTTGCTTCCCCAGGGAGTGCTGCCCACCCAGCAGCCTGGGCTTGCTCCCAATGAAGCCAGCTCCTGCTGCCTGACCACCTTCCCTAGTTTTGGACTAAACAGCTCCAAATTCAGCCTGGAATATGGATAGACCTCTGGGAATGATAAACCTCACTGCCTGTTAGTTTGTGTTTGCAGACAAGCAGATCAGACCTTCTCAAGGAAGGAGTGACAAACATATCAGGAATCTGAGTCACCACAGCTGACCAAGATGTGTTAGTGACCAGTTTTAGCTCTACTTTCCAAAACATGAATTCAGATTGAGGAAAATTTGAACTCTCTACAACTCTCTTAAAGGAGATTGTAGTGAGGTGGGTGTTGGACTTTTCTCCCTAGTAGCAAGTGACAGCACAACAAGAAATGGCCTCAAATTGCACCAGGGGATGTTTAGGTTGGATATTAGAAGAAAATTCTTCACTGGAAGAGTTAACTCAGCTACTGGAACAGGCTTCCCAGGGAGGTGGTTGAAAATCTAACCCTGGAGGTGCTTCAAAGAGGCAGAGATGTAGTGCCGAGGGATGTGGTTTAGCCCTAGCCTTGATAGAGTTAGAGAATGGTTGAACTCGATCTTAAAAGGTCTCTTCCAACCAAAATGACTCTGATTCTATTCTATGATTTTAAACCCCCACCACTTCAAGGAGCCCTGGTGCAGCCTACTAGAGCCCTCCAAATAGTTTTACAATTGAAACATTACACACAGTAACCGCTATTTATACTCCGATATGTCAACCTTAAATATTTACTTTTCCACTCACTCAGTTTACATTATGCCAACAGAGCACTTTCTTGCATCATTTAAAGAGCTCATAGAAACGTAAAAGTCTCAGAGCAATAAGGAAAAGCATTATAAAATCATTCACATTAAACGATGAGGAAAACAAATCTTTGCTACCTTTTATCCCAAAATTGAGTTTAATGCAAAGATTCCCCATTATGGCAAATAGTGAGTTTGTTTGCTTTGTTCATCCTGATAAAATAAAAGCTTTTTTTTTTTTTTAAACAAAGCAAACTGGTTTGAACTTTAAACCTCTGTCTAGGCTTTGCAGGGTGACCATTCATCAGTCAGCAGCATGATGTGATCCCCCTGCCCCTCTGGGTCCTGCAAAGCTGTCGATTCCGGTTAAGAGCAAGTAAATGTTTATACTTCAATCTGCACCTCACAAGCTGTCTCAGCACTTACTGAACGTTTTTTCCCAGAAAGCAAAGGCACTGGGCAGCTGTATTTTGACAAGAAATGCTGCTTCCTTTTGCAGCCCATAGCTGGTGGCTGTGGTCTATGCTGGAGGAAGGTGGGGAGCTCCCGGTCCTCAATACGACAGCAGTTAGCCCCAGGCAAGCTGTGCTTCCCATAGGCACCCCAGTTCTTCCCTTCCTAGAGCTCACAGAACCATAGAATTGTTTCAGTTGGAAAAAGACCTCTAAGATCGTAAAGTCCAAATGTCAAAGACCACCATCACACCACGTCCCCAAGTGCCATGGCCACACACTTCCTGAACACCTCCAGGGATGGGGACTCCCTGGGCAGCGTGTTCCAACACCTGACCACTCTGGTAGCAAAGAACTTTTTCCTAATCTCCAACCTAACCCTCCCCTGACACAATTTCAGGCCATTTCCACTCATTCTATCGTTTGTTGTTTGGGAGAAGAGACCAACCTCCACCTGAATCCAATCTCCTTTCAGGTAGAGAGCAATGAAGTCTCCCCTCAGCCTCCTTTTCTCCAGACCAAACAACTCCTGTTGCTCCTCACCAGACCTATTCTCCAGACCCTTCACCTGCTTTGTTGTCCTTATATGTTCAAGTGCAGGAGAGATGCTTTAGTTACATTATTGCATCATTTACCTCCCAGTTTGCTTACTGTAAATCACATAAATCCAGAGTGGAAAGAATGTGCTTGGTTTGAGTGAGATGGTTGAAGTGCACTTACCCAGCCCACCTGAGCTGGGCTCTTTGCCTTCAGAGGAACCCCTCAGGGGCTCAGCTGCCTCACCTCTTATTCTGCAATTTGCATCTTTACATTTTCAGGTTACTAAAATCAGCTATAAAACAGGTTTTGGAGAATGAAAGGCCTGGAGACTCAATGCCAATCCAGCAGCTCCAAGACTGGAACGTTCCAGATCACAGCCCATATAAAATTAAAAGGCTGTCACTTTCCAGACAAGTTTTTGGCTGCTTCTTTGGGAATCCCATTCTGATGGCCATATTAACTGGACAATTGCTAGGAGGAAAATGAGACCAGAGGAAGTAGGAAACCCTGGTAGCAGATCTGCTGCAGACCAACAAGGCATTCCTGTCCATCAGCAGATCTGCCGCGCAGGTTTCCAGCCAGTCTACCCCAGCTGGGTACACCCATTACTTCATTTTCTCCCTTTGCTTCAGCTTTTCACTCTCTGCTTCATTTGCAGCTAACACCAAACCAGCTCTTTTCTTGTGGCTTCAGAGGAAATCTGGAAAGAAGGACTGGAAGGAAGGGAAGTGACATGGAAAAAAAGAAGCTGGAGGTGGGGAGGGAAAACAGTTCTAAGATTTTACTAAAGAAGGTAAAACAAATTTTCCAAATGGTAATTGGAAATGCACCAGTTCTAATGTAGATGGAGGGGGCAAGGCCAAGAAACCACGCAGCCATCTGAACACTGCATCAATTACAAGCAGCAAAGCTTCATTACCTCCTCTGCTTAAAATCCTCTAGCTTGTTTCTGCCCCTCTCCTGGAAAAAAAAAAAAGCAAGAGCTAAAATGGAGACAAACTCCAAGCAACACTTAAACACCAGCCCCTTCAAAGGCATGCATGTTCCCTTGTGTTTCCTTAATTTAATTGGAATAAAAGTTACACTAATGAGAGGAGAGGGGGAGAGCTGGCAAAGAAGGGGGAGAAAAGCCACAGAGCAAGCCAGCAGCAGCAACTGCTGCTGTATTATTGCCAGGTAGGGGCTCTGCTGTCTAGGGATATCCCTCTACAGTTTGAGGAGCATGAAGACCAAGCCCGGAGTGCGATTTACAAGGATGCAGCTTTGCTGGTTAGTGATTTGCACAAGACTACAGAGATGGGAGAACTGCAGAATGTTAACAGGACACACCTAACTCCCTGCAATGGAAGATCCTGAAGAGAAAGGCAGCATGGCCACAGCCAGTAGCAGATGGGGTGCTGTGGGCACTCTCCTATCCTTTACTAAATAATGTCCAGCTCCAACAACTGTGAAAAAAAATGCATTTGGCAACTGGATGGAGAAATTCAAACACCTGTCTCCACCAAAAGGCAAGACTTAGGTTACTGGACTAAATCTCCAGTCTGTCCCAATTACATCAATTCCAACATGAGACTGGAGAAACAAGGCCACCAGCATCTCTTGGGAACGCACTGTATGGTGCCATGGAAAGGCTTCCCATTGCTCAACACAGCTTGTTTTCTACAGAAACAGCTCCTGTGAAAAGAGCAAATCCCTCACATTTTTCCCCAGGCTGAGCTTAACACTTGGTTTCCACAACCTGTAGCTGGATAGATCACGACACAGCTCCCACTGCAACTGCAAATTAAATGCAAGGTACAGCCTGGACAAGTCCAGGACTTGCAAAAGCCTGATGCTTAGGAATGTTCGAGTTGTAAGGAGATTACAATGGGAAATTTAAATAATTAGATCTGGCACTGTTACCTCAGACTTGAGCAAAACCAAATCAAAGACTTCAGTTGCAAACTCATAGGGAGAACAAATTATTGAGGAAACTGGATACACAAAGCCACACTGGCAGCCTGGCCATACCAACCCCAGCCCTCTGCAAATGCACAAGAAAATCAAAGACAGGAAAAGTGATAAAACAGATGCAAAGGACTACTCATTGATACCACAGAATGAGAGAATGGGTTGGGTTGGAAGGGATTCTCAAGATCATCTCCTTCCAACCCCTATGCTGGGGTAGGGACACATCCTCCTAGACCAGATTGCTCAAGGCCCCATCCAACCGAGCTTTCAACACAACCAGGCTTAGAGTTTCCACAATTTCTCTGGACAACCTGTTCCAGTGCCTCACCACCCTCATGGGGAAGGGAAGAGTTTCTTCCTAATGTCTGATCTCAGTTGAGCTTCTTCAAGTTTGAAGCCATTACCCCTCATTCTCTCACTACATGGCTTTGTCAAAAGTCTCTCTCCAGTTCTCCTGTAGCCCCTTCAAATACTGGAAGATACCCCTGGAGCCTTCTCCAGGCTGAACAAGCACAACTCTCTCAGCCTGGTCTCACAGTAGAAGGCTTTCACCCTTGCATCACTGCTGTGGCCTCCTCTGGTCCCACTCCAACAAGTCCCTGTCTCTGCTGTGCTGAGGACTCCAGAGCTGGCCCCAGCACTGCAGGAGGGGTCTCAGCAGAGCACAGCAGAAGGGCAGAATCCCCTCCCTGCCCCTGCTGGACACATTGCTAAGGATCAGCCCAGGAGAGGGCTGGCTTTGGGCTAGCAGCACATGGTGCCTGCTCACGGCTAACTTTGCACCCCCTAGCCCTCCTCCACAGGACTGCTCTCTATCCATTCTTTATCCAATATAAACAATGCAATCCTCTAAAACTGCCAGAGACCTTCAAAAATAGCTCTGCAAGGCAACAATTTTCCTGATCATGAAAATAATCAGAATTTTAATAATAATAACCATAATAATCACATTTATCATCAGAATTTAATAGTAATTTAATAATAATCAAATAAGAATGTAATAATAATAATAATTTACTTAATTTGTACGGAATTAAAAAAAAAACACAAATAAAGAAACAAACAGAACCCCAAAAATCAAACACCACAGACCAATTAAAGCAGCACATTAAACCAAACTGGGACTGGGGTGAGACAGTCTCAAGTTTTAGGTACCTAAAAACAGCCCCTGAAGTGATCCTCCCCTAAAGATATTTTCATCTTAGTCACATGTTTTTTTTCTAAGGTATTTTTATTTAGTCTCCCTGTAGATAACTGTGAGGAGAGAACTGCTGACTTGATATTGAATTTATTTGGTGTTTTCCCTCACAGCCAAAAGGGACATTAAGGCTGAAGTAATACCAGTGAGATCATCAGGCTCACCCACCTTAGAGAACCTTCTCTCACACGCAGATTGTTTCCATCACATGAATCACATCATGGATTGTTTCTCCTTCCCCTTTGCTCTGCCCTGGTGAGACCACAGCTGGAATACTGTGTCCTGTTTTGGGTTCCCCAGTTCAAGAGAAACCTGTTCTAGTGGGAGGTGTCCCTGCCTATGCCAGGGAGTTGGAACTGGATGATCCTTGAGGTCCCTTCCAACCTAAACCATTCTATGGATCTGCTGAAGAGTCCAATGGAGGCTACAAGGATGACTGAGGGACTTGAACATCTCTCCTATGAGGAAAGACTGAGAGAGATCTGAGGCTGTCTAGTCTGGAGAAGAGAAGGCTGAGAGAGGATCTTACTGCTCTCTATAAATGTCTGAGGGAGAGGTGTCAAATGAGGGCACCAGGCTCTTTTCCGCGGTGCCCAGTGATAGGACAAGAAACAACGGGTGCAAGATGGAACACAGGAGCTCCCACCTCAACACAAAGAGACACTTCTTTACAGAAGAGTGCTGGAGTCCTGGAGCAGGCTGTCCAGAGAGGTTCTGTAGTTTCCTCCTCTGGAGCCTTTCAAAACCTGGCTGGATGCAGGTTGGTGTGTGCCCTGCCCCAGGTGGCCATGCTTTGGCAGGGGGGTTGGACTGGATGATCTCTAGATCCCCTTCCATCCCTGCCATTCTGTGATTCTGCGGTCATGTGCCAACTCTGACTCAACCAAAACAGCACGTTTATTTTCTGAATCTTGGATACAGGGACCTGCTTATCAATCAGCAAGCCTAGACAATTGTACTGGCAGATAAGAAAGAAAATAAGAAGAGAAAATATTCATAATACTCATAATACAACATAATAATTCATAATATTCATAATACAACACTTCATAATACACATGTGCTGGTGCACACCAAGCCAAAGAGGAAACAAATCTTTCACTATTCCCAGCTCACATGGCCACCCAAATCACCTATTTTTTTTTCACCTTCCTCTTACTCTTTGCAACATAAATTAGGAGATCACACAAAAAGAACAGCTCACAGAAAAACCCTTCCAAAGTGTTAACAGCTGCTTTAGTTTAGACAGCAGAAGTGAAGTTCCCAGCTAAGCAAACCTGGAGATGTTATGGCAAGTCTTCCAGAGCAGATCCCAATAAACTCCAACAACAAACACTAGAATTAATCACAAAAAGCTTATCAAAGAAGTGTGCCCACAACAGAACCACCTTCAGAGCAGAGGCATGGGTGCTGCACAGCGAGGCCTGGCTGGCTGCAGTGGGATGGGGTTCAGCCAGCCAAGGCAAACACAGATAAGCTCAGGAAAAGAAGACAAAACAGCCAGAAAAACAGGCCCAGAGCACTGACCTAGGCTGTCCCATTTACCTGCCAGGGACACAGGCTGCCCCTGCACTGAGGGCCCCTGCACCCACAGCCAGAGTGGAGAGAGATGCCCAGCTTCTGCCCAGGCATTCTATGTGACTGCAGCACCCAAAGGTTTTCAAGGAAACAATTCCCCGGAACAGGAGGTTGCAGCATTGCTGTGAGAAGTGAGAGCTCAGAACAGGATCAAAGAATGGACTGACAGATCTATAGAGTGTCACCATGGTGGGGTTGGAAGGGACCTCTGGAGATCATCCAGTCCCACCCCTCTGCTAAAACAGGGGCATGCACAGCAGCTTGCAGAGGATCACAATGGCCACCTAGGTTTGGAATGTCTCCAGAGAAGGAGACTCCACAACCTCTCTGGGCAGCCTGCTCCAGAGCTTCAGCACCCTCACACCAAACAAGTTTCTTCTCCTCTTCAGATGGCACCTCCTGGGTTCCGGATTGTGCCTGTTGTCTCTTGCCCTGTCACTGGGCACAACTTACAAGAGTCTGGACACATCCTTTTGGCCCTTGCCCTTTAGGCACAGATAAGCCTTGAACAGAGCTCCTCTCAGCACCTCCCTCGACCTGCTGGCCACACTTTTCATTGTACTCCAGGAGCCCAGTGGCCTCCTTGGCCACAAGGGCATGCTGCTGGGGAACTGTCACCCATCAGCACTTCCAGGCCCTTCTCATTGGAACTGCTTCCCAGCAGGTCACTCCTCACCTGTACTGGTGCAGGTGAGGTGCAGGTTCCTCGCCAGATGCAGGACTCTACACTTGCCCTTGTGGAACATGCATGTATACAATGATAAAAATACCACTGCAGGCTGAATTCCCACCTGTAGGAAAGACTGGTAGTGAAAATCAGAGCCTCATGAGGTGTTAAAAAAAGAAAATATAGAGTGCCACTACTCTTCTGAAGTGCCTTGCCCTGTTCAGCAGCTGTCATTAGGAAAAGGAGAAGCTCCCAATTCAACACATCTTCACTCCAGAAATGGGCACCTTGATACCAACACACATCGGTGTTATCCTGGGGCAACTTATGTGGGGCAATTTGCATCTGTGTGCATCATGGAGCTCCTCTGGGAACACACTGCTGGGCTATCACACTGCTGGGCTACCACACTGCTGGGTAACTAAACTTGTGTAGAAAGGCTTTAGCTTATATTACTACTCCAGGTAGCTTTTGATGCCAGCAAAGACCATCTTCATCCACTTCACAAGAACAACTCTCTTTTATTGTGTCCTGGACAAGTCAGATAGTTCATGACACTAAAATCTCAAACAACAATCTCCCCCCTCAGAAAATCAGCAACAGCTCCATGCCAAAGAGGATTAAAATTCTTTCAATGCCATCTTGCTGAAACACTGCATCTTTATTTACAGCAGCACAGCTACGCGCTTACAGCAGCACCCATCGCCACTCACAGCTTCCCAATCCTTCCTGGAAGGTGGGAAGCAATTTTCACAAAGGAACAAACACAGGAATTGAGAGAACCAAGAGGAGATCTGATCAACGCTTAGCTATGCTTAAAGGGCAGAGGTCAAGAGGATGGGGCCAGACTCTTGTCACTAGTGTTCGGTGTCAGGACAAGGGACAACAGGCATAAACTGGAACCCAGGAGGATCCATCTGAACAGGAGAAGAATGTGTTTGGTGTGAGGGTGCCGAAGCCCTGGAGCAGGCTGCCCAGAGAAGTTGGAGAGTCTCCCCTGGAGAGATTCCAAACCCACCTGGCTACTGTGATCCCAGGCAAGCTGCTGTAGGTGCCCCTGCTTTAGCAGAGGGTTGGAGTGGATGATCTCTAGAGGATCACCATTCTATACTAACATGGTAAAGCTCCACAGACTTCAGACCAGTCCAGGCACTCACCTGCTCCAAGGCCAAGCATCCAAAGCAGACCTTGAGATAAACTCTTTAACTTCTGCTTCAGTTGATGTTGTTTCCCCTTTCCAACTGATATTTTTTCAGCAATTTCAGTACAAGGCTTCTTGCCCCATTCCCTTTCCTTTCCATAGGCAGCCTTCACCATGTTTGAAGACCACTGCTGCCTGTATCATTCAGCTCTTTACTCCGGACTAAACCAACTACACCACTGCTTTGCTCTTTCCAGACGTCTGTCTACCTTGGCTGCCCTCTTTGGGAATCTCTCATTTTGGTTCACTTCTTTGTTTGTTTCTTCTACTACTGAAGCAAAATCAATAAAGATTTACAGACTAAACTAGAAACACACCACAAAAATCCTTTAGATTCCAACTCCTTACGATCTCTTCCCCCACACAACCACCTTTTTGACTGCCACTTTCACACTGGCTCCCAAAGCTTTTCCAGAAACCATCACAACATTCCTCCCCAATTCATTTCTCAGAAGATATAATCTAAAGGCTAATTAAAAATACAAAAGGAAATGCACTAATAACTCTTTTCCCTTAGCAGCTTCCACCCCATTAAAATATTGTGCTACTACAATGCCTCCAAGGCCTATCCTCAGTTGCAACAGAACAAAGAAAACAAACCCTGAAAATTGATCTAAATAAGCCACAATATTTTGAGAAAAGCTCCCCCGGTGCTATGGGACCTTGGAGACTTGCAGCAAAATATGCAAGATATTTCTCAGAAGTAAGCTTTGCTCTTCAGCTCTATGGCTAGAAACCATAATGCCAGAATCTGTAAATCATAGAAACATGGAATGATTCAAGCTGGAAAATACCTTTAAGATCACTGACTCCAATCATTAACCCAACACTGCCAAGTCTGCTGCTAAACCATGTCCCTCGCCACCACATCTAAATGGCTCCGAAATGCCTCCAGGGATGAGGACTCCATCACTGCCTTGGGCGGCTTTTCCCAGGGCTTGAGAACACCATAGGAGAAAGAATTGTTCCTCATGTCCAACCTAAACCTCCTCTAGCGCAACTTGATGCAATTTCCTTTTGTCCTGTCATGTATTCCCTGGCAGAAGAAACCAACTCCCATTTGACTCCTACCTCCTTTCATTTTGCTGCAGAGAGCCAGGTCTCACATCAATCTCTTTTTCTTCAGGTTGAACAACCCCAGCTCCTTCTGCTGCCCCTCACCAGAGCCTCCACCAGCCTCAATACTTTTCTCTGGATCTGCTCCAGCCCCTCAATGTCCTTCTTGGAGCGAGGGGCCAAAACCTGAACCCAGTACTAAAGTTGTAGCCTCAGCAGTGCCCAGTACAGGCATGGGATCACTGCCCTACTCTTGCTGGCCACATTATTGCTGGTCCAGGACAGGATGTTAGTGGCCTTCTTGACCACCTGAGCACACACTGGCTTCAGACCAAATTCAACCTTTCCAGTTTCACACCAGCAAATTATGCTGGGAGCAGTAACAAAGTTTCTACCACACAGTCCACCACTACCCTGCAGCTGCTTGTGCTTTGGAGTTAGGAGGAAACAAACACTAAAGAATGTCCAAAAAAAAGGGGGAGGGGGCAAATAAACTACAGCTTTAACATGTGATCAGCTACACTGAACTGTAAACCAAAGCACAGGATCAGTTTTAATGGGGTGGGGGGAAGACCACAACTGCTAAGTTTGTTTATAAAGCAGTCTGGTTCTCCTCCAAGTTTCACGTTCCAGCCTGAAAATAACTTCTTAAACCAGCTGTCAGGTTTTTTTGAGGGGGAGGGAGAATGATCTACCAGCAAATAGGATCTCTCTTTAGATGTACGCAAGTTAGCATGGGTAGTAGCTTGTGCTTCACCTAGAAGATTCAAATCCTATGCAGCCCCTGAAATCTGTAGCCAAGAATGTGAAATAACATAAAAAACCAGGCTCCATGGAGAGAGCCCAGCACCTGAGCTCACAAAATGCAGAAGCACCATCATCTCCATGCTCAGAAGACCATGCCAATTAATCACCTTCCACTAGACTAAAGAGCAGCCAAGGAGCTGGGGTTGTTTAGCCTGGAGAAGAGGAGGCTCAGGCCTGACCTCATTGCTGTCTACAGGTACCTGAAGGGAGGCTGCAGCCACGTGGGGAGTTGGTCTCTTCTCCCAGGCAACCAGCAACAGAACAAGGGGACACAGCCTCAAATTGTGCTGGGGGAGGTATAGGCTGAATGTTAGGAGGAAGTTCTTCACAGAGAGAGTGATTGGCATTGGAATGGGATGACCAGGGAGGTGGTGGAGTCACCGTCCCTGAAGATGTTCAACAAAAGCCTGGATGAGGCACTTAGTGCCATGGTCTGGTTGATTGGATAGGGCTGGGTGATAGATTGGACTGGATGATCTTGGAGGTCTCTTCCAACCTGGTTGATTCTATGATCTTCCCTTCACTTCAGGTTCTTTTAAGTAGTGTTTTCCCCCCAAATTAACTTCAGTTAAGAAGACTTTAATTATTAAAATGAAAACCTACAATAGAAAAAAATTAAGTAATTAAAGCTCCAAGTCTTGTAGTAGTGTATTTTAAAGGCAGACATGAAGGAACTCAGCAACTTGCTGCCTGTAATGTAAACATCCCCATATCCACGGAATCTGAGGACCAGTAAGGTTGGAAGAGATCTTTAACATCATTGAGTCTAACCATGAACCCAGCACTGCCAGGTCACCACTAAACCATGTCCCCCAGTGACATGTCTACAGGGCTTTTAAATCCCTCCAGTCTCACAGTATCACCAAGGTTGGAAGAGACCTCACAGATCATCAAGTCCAACCCTTTACCACAGAGCTCAAGGCTAGACCATGGCACCAAGTGCCACGTCCAACCTTGTCTTGAACAGCCCCAGGGACGGCAACTCCACCACCTCCCTGGGCAGCCCATTCCAGTGTCCAATGACTCTCTCAGTGAAGTCTCCAGGATGGGGACTCCACTGATGCCCTTATCAGCTGGATGCAGGGCTTGACAACCCTCTCAGGGAAGAAATTGTTCCTCATGCCCAATCTAAACCTCCACCGGTGCAACTTGAGGCCATTTCCTCTTGTCCTATCACTTGTTCCTTGAGAGAAGAGACCAGCCCCCACCTGGCTCCCACCTCCTTTCAGGGAGTTGTAGAAAGCAATGAGGTCTCCACTCAGCCTCCTTTTTCCCAGGCTGAACAACTCCAGGTCCCTCAGCTGCTCTAAAGCATGTATCAGTGCCTAACTTCCAGCTTTTCATACACTTAATCTCTCTGCTGTCCTGCCTGATAAAACTATATCAAAACCACACGAATTTTTTGTACAAGGTGTGCTGATAGCTCAAGAATTCCATTTTCCCCGCACATGAAGACACGTGCACAACATAAGTATTCCCATAAACATGCTAAGTAGTGTCTGTAATCAAAACAGCCAAGCATTAGCTGGACACATTTCCTGAATCAATCCTTTCTACACCAGGGACAAGTAGAGGCTCCTCCATGTTTTAAGTCTTGGAATTTTCCTTTGGGGAGAGCTTGATACAAATAAACAACAAAAAACATCTTGGATATGCTGCTGCAGAACCTCCTTCTATCTCCAATGTCCAAAAAGCTGAACTCTGAGGAAAACTGAGAGACGTGGAGCTGTTTAGCCTGAAGAGAAGGCTGAGAATGATTACTATCAATGTCTATAAATATCTGAGGGGTGGGTGTCAGGATAAAGGTGCCAGGCTCTTTTTGGTGGTGCTCAGTGACAGACAAGGAACAACAGGTACAAGCTGGAACACAGGAGGTTCCACCTCAACAGGAGAAAAACCTTCCTTACTGTGAGGATAGCAGACCTCTGGAGCAGGCTGCCCAGAGAGGTTGTGGAGTCTCCTTCCCTGAAGCCTGCTCTTCTCCAGGCTGAAGAGCCCCAACTGCCTCAGCCTGTCCCTATAGGGCAGAAGCTCCAGTGCTCTGATCATCTTTGTGGCCTCCTCTGGACCTTCTCCAAGATGACTGCTAAGGATTTAAAGCTGGGTTTAGAAGTCACCCAGCAGAATGTACAGTAGAAATCTCAGTCACAGCAAGCCAACGTGTCACTGTCACATTTTCAGGATGTGTCTGGTAAGCTTCACATGCGGAAAAAAAAGCCAAAACCACCAACCATACATTACTGACAGCTAATCCTCACAGAACAGGAAACTGGTGTAAACTATTCCAGAAGCTTTACTGGAGCAAGCAGGAGCACCTCAAAACACAAACACCAAAGCAGCAGCTACAGCTGGAGTTCGATGAGAGATAACTTATCCCCTCTGGCAGATTATTGACTGGGCACCTCGAAAAAACCAAACGTCCAGAGAAGGGCTTTTCTCAGGAATAGGCTACACAGCTACAGCTGAAGAGCTTACTCATTAAGAAACCAAAAATAGGGACTCCAGATTTTCAAACCAAGCACTTGGCTCTCTCACTACAATATCCAGGTATATTTAATCCACACTAGTCACACAAATTCCCAGTGATCTTTCCCAGTTTCTGTGCTGTGCTTTTTGCTGATAAGGGGAAGGAAAGAGTAAATGCTAGAACCCAAAATTTCACCCTCCTTTTGTTACAGTTCAACTGCATCAATATAAAAATAACCCAATAGATATCAGTCAAATATTAATTTTAAGGCTTCTTGAAAGAAAGGGAGTGTCTTCAATTTATGAGATGTGGGAAAGCCACATCACAGCAAAAAGCCTGTGCCTACAGCTTCAACTCTTGTGCTTTGTGTTCACATTTCACGCTGGGTCACCTAAATACAGCAGCAAGGACTTGTAGAATCCATTTTGCTTTACTTCTATCTGTGAAAGCAATCTTGTTGCATTGAAAGTTGTCTTGTTCAGATAAACTACAGACAGACTCAATGTATATTAACTGCAGTATTTCTTCCCCCCTACACGCCCCCCTTCAAGACTGCCGTGTTACCAGAACGTCCCCAAAAATCACATCATCACATTGTTTCCACAAATCCTTGATCCAGCTATTAAAACCAACTGGCTCTTCTTTGAAACACAAACAACTGCAGACTTTTAACAGAATCTAGAATTTTAACCCCATCTGAATTGGGTGGATTGTGTGTTTAAAAAGCTGCCCCAAACACTGGCAGGGCACGGTCCAACTCCTGCACTTAGTAAGCAGCCCGAGAATTAACAAATCCTGTCCTCCAAACGGGTCAGACACATAAAGCACTGTCAGCACAATCCAACGCAGCAAAGCTTCTCCATTACAGCAGCAGCACAACAAACCCACACAGATTTATGACCACACTGGCTTGTCTAGGGCTGATATGTTAGGCTCACACCAGTCAAACCCTCATCTAAACCCCCAAATACATCTGTAATGCAGATTATCTACGTGTTTATCAAATACAGTACACTCCAGGGAAGCACTGGCGAGTGTGGATGCCAAGCAAGCAAACAGCCTAACTTGGGGGGGGGGGGAAAAAAAAAGAACATTCCTAATCTAAAATTTAAGACCATTTCCAACTTTGTCACCTCCTGAAATCTTGGAAAGAACTAAATGCGTAACAGATGTAGATTTTAAATATAGACACATCACGCAGGCGGTTTTTTCTGCCGCTCTGCCCGATCAGAAGGGTCTGCCTGCTCTGCTCTCCTGTTGCTGCCTGACTGCCACCACAAACCAGCCTTGGATAGCAAGCACCCATCCCCAGACTGCCTTCGGCTTTAAGCAGGGGTAAGCCAGAGCACAACAGGCAGCCCAGGGTGTCCCTGGGCTCAGAAATCAGCACCTTTCGCTCCTGAGCATTCGCATGTACAAAAAAAAAAGAAGTCACCACAGAATTGTGCAATCGTTTAGGCTGGAAAAGGCCTCCATCATCAAGTCCAACCATTAATCAGGCAATCCAGGGCACCACTAAATCACCAAACACCTGGGCAGCCAGACCCAGGGCTTGACAACCCTTTCGGGGAAGGAATTGTTCCCTATCCAACCTAAATCTTGCCTGATGCAACTTGAGGCTGTTTTCCTCTCACCCTATCACTTGTTCCTTGGGACAAGAGACCAACTCCCACCTGGGTTCAGCCTCCTTTCAGGGAGTTGCAACAAGCCAGAAGGTCTCCCCTCAGTCTCCTTTTCTCCATTTCTATCAACTGCTCCTCAAAAGATTTGTGCTCTAGACCCTTCAGCAGCTTTGCCTCCATTCTAGCATCCTTTTATCTCTTTTTGACCACCCCTGTACCAGACAAAGCACAAAGTCACAGCGCTCAGCACAAGCATGCAGATCCTATTCACGCATCTCCACTAAAGCTCCTTCTTCCTCAAGAGATGCTCTCCAGCAGAGAAGGTCCCAGGAAGACCTTAGAACAGCCTTCCAGTATTTGAAGCAGACTGCTGGAGCAAGACTGCTGACAAAGGCACAGAGTGACAGGATAAGGAGTTATGGCTTCAAACTGGGAAAAGACTGATTTAGATGAGACATTAGGAAGAAATTGTTCCCTGTGAGGGTGGTGAGGCACTGGAACAGGTTGTTCAGAGAAGTTGTGGAGGCTCCAAGACTGGAAGTGTTGAAAGCCAGGTTGGATGAGGCTTTGAGCAACCTGGTCTAGGAGGAGGTGTCCCTGCCACGGGCAGTGGGGTTGGAACAGGATGATATTGACAGTCCCTTCCAACCCAAACCATTCTGCGAGTCTATGATAAACAGATCTAAACGTACATGTAAAAAGCCAGTAACTCACAACAGCTTGAAGCAATTAAGATATTTGGACTTATTTGTGGAAAACTATTGTCAAATGCCCAAATTAAAGCATCTGACACAGGTAAGAAAATGTGACTTCAGTGAAGTGTAGCAGAGCTTTTATTTACCTCTGTATCCACAGCAAACTCCAGCAGCAGGAGCGTTTCATAACCAGAGATGTACATGTTATTTGAACATCCTCAGCAGAAAAACCCAGGTACTGATTGTTACGGATTCCAGGACTCGGGGCGAGGCGCGGGGCGTGTGCGTGCTTCCCTTCAGTGGTTTATTGGGATTGTGAAACAACTCAGAACGAACTTTCTCATCCTCACACAATATTTTTTGGAATGCCTTCTGCCTCCTTTTGGTGGCGCACTGGCAAGCAGCAAGTGAAACATGAAATACCATTTGCCACCAGTAACCTGCGTGCACATAGGAAATGCAATCTCCTCCATAACCTCTATCTTCCATAACTGCATCAAGTGCACCTGCAGCGAGTTTGGTGACGACACCAAGCTGTGTGGTGTTGGACTCACTTGAGGGAAGGGAGCCACCCAGAAGGGTCTTGACAAGCTTGAGAAGTGGGCCAGTGACAGCTTGCAGGAATTTCAACAAGTCAAAGTGCAAGGTCCTGCATGTCTGTCAGGCCAATCTTAGGCACAAATCCAGGCTGGGTGGAGACTGGCTTGAAAGTAGTCCTCAAGAGAGAGACTTGGATTGATAAGAAGCGCCCAGAAAGCAACTGAATCCTGGCCCGCATCAAGGGGAGTGTGACTCAGCCGGTCAAGAAAGGATTCTGCCCCTTCACTCTGCTCTTGTGGGACCCTACCTTGAATACTATGTCCTGTCCCCATCGTAAGAAGGGCACAGAGCTGTTGGATAGAGTCCAGAGAAGGCCCACAAGGATGATCCAAGGGCTGGAGCACCTCTGCTATGAGGATAGGCTGAGGGAGCTAGGGTTGTTCAGCCTGGAGAAGGCTCTGGAGTGACTTTAAAGGCATCTTTCAATACCTGAAGGGATCCTACAGGAAGGCTGCAGAGGGACTTTTCACAAGATTGTTTAGCCATAGGACAAGGGAGAATGGTTTGAAGCTGAGGGAGAGCAGGATTAGACTGGATCTTCAGAAGTATTCAGTACAAGGGTGGTAAGACTCTGGAACAGGTTGCCTAAGGAGGCTGTGGATGTCTGCTCCACGGGGGTGTTGAAAGCCAGGCTGCATGAGGACTTGAGCAGCCAAACCTAGTTGAGGAGTCCCTGACCATGGCAGAGAGGCTGGAGCATACGATCGGTGAGGTCCCCTCCAAACTAAGCTTTTCTATTACTCTATGACATTAGTAGCAAGATAAGTCCCAAACGAAATAAGAGGAAAAGAGGTTAAAGCCTCTTCCTTTCCTAGAGATTATCAAATGAGAACCAAGTTTTTAAACTCCTGAATAAATGGGAAAGGTTACAGAAGCCTTGCACCAGAGGCTGGTTGTATCTCGCTGGTGTCATTTCAGTGTGGGTGTGTGCAACACTGCAAAGCCTCCGTTTTTCTTCTGGAAGCCTGAGCCTACTTCTCCTCTTCCAGCAGTCCCCACGCAGAACTGCTGGAAACACTGACAGCTCTCACTAAGCATCACCCTGCTTAAACAAAGGAAATTAGAAGCCAAGGTTGTACCTGGTCTCTTCACAAATAATGCTCTTACAGAATCATTTCCTCACCACATCCTGCCTTTAACACTGGGCCTGTCAGGCCCGGAGCGTTTCCAAAAGATTTATCTGTTGTATTTTCATCCAAGTTGGTCAGAGGTTAAAGACACTTAGTACCTCACAGGACAGACCTCACATGTCCATTAAACTGCAGTGAAAGGATGTCAGAGCTTGATTCCAAGAAGTGCTGGGAACAGCTACGTAAAGGCTTCCCAGGGAGCCTGTCTGACACCAGCACACCTAACATTAACACCCTCTAAAGAGATACCAATTAACTTTTACTCGCTGTATTAGAAACGCACATCTAAGTCTAACACCAAAGCTGTGCACTTCAGAATAACAGGATTCCACTGCTGACTCAAATACCCTACGGAAAAACTTCCTTGGTGTGAGGGTGCCGAAGCCCTGGAGCAGACTGCCCAGAGAGGTTGTGGAGTCTCCTTGTCTGCAGATTTCAACCTCACCTGGCCATTGTGATCCTGGGCAAGCTGCCCCTGCTTTAGTAGGGGAGTTAAACTGGATCATCTCCAGAGGTCACTTCCAACCTCCACCATGACAGGATTCTGGGATCCTGGTTTCTCTAATGGATGTGAAGAATTAAGCATCTAGTACCAGAAGCAGAAGATTTCCTGTAGGCTGAATCAATATTTGGCAGCACATCTGAATTTTTTTTCCTTATTGTGCAGTTAAGCAATTATACCCAAAACATCACTATTTTGCCTCTTAAAACTAGTTGTTAATAGCCTTATTATCGATTATCAGTTAGCTTTGCTTTCCACTATCTCATCCCCCCTTTCTTTTTGGGGGAAAAAAAGGAATTTGTCTTTTAAATTCTACATTAATTTTTATTTAATTTAGAATTAATTAATTCTAATTTAATTTAGAATTAATTAATTCTAAATTAACAAGACCAAAAGGAAACAAATTCTTTTTATGCCCAGTTCTGGGCTCCTCAGTTCAAGAAGGACCTCAGGGAAGTGCTTGGAAGAGTCCAGCTCAGCATCACAAAGATGCTTCTGGGAAAAGGCTGAGGGAGCTGGGGCTCTTCAGCTGAAAAACAAAACAAAAAAATATTAAGAAGCAGGGGAAAAAAGGCAGAAGGAAAGCAAATTGCTCTTCGATTAGTAGATATTCAAGAAGTTCCGTGCCCAGCAAAAGACATTTTCCTCTGTGTATTTCTGCGTAAGCTGACCAGCATGCAGAAGCAAAAGTCCATGAGTGAGTGGACTTCATCCCACTAGTTCCTCTGCACTGCTCCAATTTTGGAGATTTTAGAAGCAGTGATGCTTTATGACAGTAATGTGATTTCTAATTTTATCGACTCAAGTTGAAGATAGCAGCTTTAGAAGCGCAACAAGAGGAACAGCAAAACATTGTGAGTGAAACAAAGACCTGAAAAACCAACATTGCTGTTTAGATTGTTTGCTCAGAATTCCCACATTCTGGGTTTGTATTTCCTACAGTAACTTCAAGTTTTCAGGCAATTGCTCTACTCTGGTGAGACCTCACCTGCAGTGCTGTGTCCAGCTATGGGGCCCCCAATGAAAGAGACACATGGACCTGCTGCAGTGGGTCCAGAGGAGGGGCTCAAAGAAGAACAGAGGGCTGGGGAATCTCTCCTCTGAAGACAGGCTGAAAGAATTTGGGCTGTTCAGCCTGGAGAAGAGAAGGCTCCAGGGAGACCTTAGAGCTGCAGTTCAATATCTAAAGGGGACCTACAGGAGGGCTGGAGAGGGACCGTTTAGAAAGGCCTGTAGTGAGAGCATAATGGGCAATGGTTTGAAACTGGAGCAAAGTAGGCTCAGGTTGGACACAAGGAAGAAGTTCTTCACTATGAGAGTGGTGAAATACTGAACAGGTTGCCCAGGGATATGGTTGAGGCCACATCCCTGGAGACATTCAAGATCAGACTTGATGTGGCCCTGGGCAGCCTAATTGGAGGTGTCCCTGTTCCTTGCAAGGGAGTTGGACAAACTGACTTAGAGGGTCCCTTCCAGCCTAGTCTGTAAATCTGCGAGCTGTAAGAGGCATTCTGGGTGCAAGGGCTGCTAGCTGAAGGAATAGATCTAGAATGCTTGGTTCCTTCACAAAGCGGTCTCAGAACCATAAAACATCTCTCTCCCTAAAACCACATAGCTGTCTGGGTGGAGAAAAATGAAAAAGAATGTTGATTTGATGCAAACAGTTTTTCTGGTGTGGTTCAGTACTGACAAGTACCTGGCAAGATCAGCCTAGCCAGCCAAATCTGTCCTGAGTCAGGACCAGGTAGAGATCGGAATCATGTCCTAAGGGAAGTGGTGGATTCCCCTACATCAGGCAGTTTTAAAACTCAACTTGACAGTGTGCTGGGCCAGCTCACTTCAACTCCACTATCACCTAGAAAGCTTAAACCAGATGATCCTTGGGGTCCTTTTCAACCTGGCATTCTGTGACCAGCAACCCCAGTATGAGGTCTGGGTGAAGAAAAAGATGTAAGCATATGGGTCAGCCTCCAGCTGGTACTTCTCTTCCAGCTGCCACTTTATAATTTTCCCAAATTATTACTGGGAGCAAGCAGCTACACTCTCCAAACCTTCATGGCTTTGCTTTCAATCAAGTCCCAACAATTTCCTACCAACCAAGCTATGGCTCAGCCCTCCCAATAATGCAGGCTTACATAAGAGAGCCTGTTGAAATGTGTTAATGAGGCTATATTGACTAGCTGGCTTCTCTGCAACAGCAACTCCCACTGCAAGTTACCAATTTAAAGGCTAGGAATTTTCACCCCTCCCCTTTCTTTCTTTTCAGAGGACAGAAATGAGATTGAAAATCCGCTAAAAATAGCAGAGAATTTTCAAGTGTCAGCTGTGACAGAAAGAAGAATGGCTGTCTCTCCTTACAGAGCCAGGATGGATGGAGCAAGCCTGTGATTCAGGAGCTGAGAGCGAGTTCACACACAAATGGAGATGGCAGAAACTCATTTTAATTTACTCATGTCACTAATATTCCAGGACAACCTACAGCAACTGAAAATCCAATGAGATCCTATCTGGCTTTGAAGTGATGAATGTAAATTCTTACCTACTTTGCTTGCCAGAAGCAAAAAGTGAAGTACATATTGTGAAATAACAGCAAAAAGAGTTTTAAACAACCTATTCAAATCATGCACCCTCTTCATGACAGAAGATGAATCTAAATTATGTGTCTTTTACTTTGTTTTGTCTTTCCCATCAATCTGCTTCCCCAAAAAGCCACCATGTCAAGGCTTTTATTTAAAGAAGTTCTCTTGCATTTAAATAATCCCTCACCTACCTCTGAAGAGTTCCTTATATGAGCAGGAAGAAGGGAGCTCAGAGTTCTTCTTATTAAGATACCCATTTACAGTGCAGTCCCCAGATTTTGGGTAGCCAAACGTGAAACAGGAGAGAAAGCTCCTGCAGATGGTAAGCACCAAATGCAGCAGACAATCACAGTCTCCCTCCAGGCCTGCAGTGATAGGATGAGGGGCAATAGCTTCAAATTGGAGGAGATTTATATTGGATGTCAGGAACAAGTTGTGGTCAATGAGGGTACTGGAACACTGCAACATGTTGCTCAGGGAGGTAGTTGAGGCTCTATCCACGAAGATATTACATGCATGGTCAGGCTGGACAAGGCTCTGAACAACCTGATCTTGTGGGGGATGTCCCTGTTCACTGCAGGGGCCTGGGCTAAAAGACCTCTGAAGGTTCTTTCCAACTCAGACCATTCTATGATACTATCCCAGAACCTCAGATTTCTGCTTAACTTTCCCACACTCTATGACAAAGCTCCATTCTTGCAGGATATCAGAAGTCTAAAGGTCTACTGAAACTGTTACTTCACTGTGTGGTGCTTACACAGGGCTTAAACAGGCAGAACTGCAACAGGTTACAGCCAGACCACCAGCGTTGCAGGGTCTAACCTGTTAATCAGTGTCAGGACGCAGTCCATGCTCTTAAGCAAAGTATATAGAATCACAGATCGGTCTGGGCTGGAAGGGACCTTCCTAACCCTTGTCAAAAGGTCTAGTCAAACCCTCTGCAGTCAGTAGGGACATCCTCCGCTAGATCAGGTTGTTCAGCGCCTTGTCCAGCCTGACTTTGAAGATCTCCAGGGGTAGGGGTTCAGCTACCTCCCTAGGCAACCTGTTCCAGTGTTCCAGCACCCTCATGGTGCAGAAATTGTTCCTCACATCCAATCCAGATTTGCTCTTCTCCAGTTCCAAACCATTGTCCTGGTCCTGTCACTGCAGGCCTTTGCAAACAGTCCCTCTGCAGCATTCCTGTAGCCCCCCTCAAGTACTGGAAGGCTGCTATTAGGTCTGCCTGGAGCCTTCTCTTCTCCAGGCTGAACAACCCAAGCCCCCTCAGCCTGTCCTCACAGCCAAGGTGTTCCAAGTCACTGATCATTTTTGTGGTCCTCCTCTGGACTCACTCTATCAGGACCACGTCGTTCCTGTGTTCAGGGCTCCCGAGCGGGACACAGTTAGAGTCAGTGTCCACCTCATACAAAGCACAGCCTGATACCAGCTATGTTCACACATTATCTTCCACAGTGTGCAGTCAAATTAGCCTTAAAATAAGTGATCACAACTCAAAGCCTCTAAAGCCAGCATCCAACTTTTCCTTAAATAATAAACAGCTGAAGTGTGCATATTTGTTGAGGGATTTTTTTGACTTGGTCTTGCACAAATAAAACCAATAGCAACTCAACAGATCTCCTTCAAGAAGGGGAGAGGTCACAAATACTACCTGGCAGCAAAGATGGTTGTGCTAATACACAAAAACACAGGAATCCTTTCAGAAAAAGTGGTGTCATTGCCACATGAGAAGTATTTGGAAAGCTCAATAATCACAGAATCTCAGAATTGTCTTGGTTGGAAGAGACCTTCAAGATCAAGTCCAACTTAACCTAACTCTACTAAACCTGGTGCTAAAGTCCCTCAGCACCACATCTCTACCTCTTTGAAACACCTCCAGGGATGGGGATTCAACCAACTCCCTGGGTAGCCTGGTGCAGCCTTGGAATGAAAAGATACTCAATGAAACAGAATCACTCATGTTTCCTACAAAGTTCTGTCTTTTGTGCATAGCTATGAAACACTTCTTGACAGGTACTAGGCTGAGCAACTTTATTCACTATTTATCTCCTTTTCTTTTCACTGTTACATGGTAAAATTACAGATCATGTCAAAATGTTGAATCAGTGCAGAATTTACTTCTGCCTGGCACTACGCCCTCATGCAAATCATCTCTCATTAGAATTCTTTATCTGCCACTGAATACTTTTCATTTTTTAAATACAGGAGTGAAGTCAACCCATGGATGATATTTTATTTTCAGTCTCACACTTAAAAATAAGATCCTGAAGCACTCAATAACAGTTAATAGGTCATGCAAAATTGATAAGGTAACTGCTCACCACGTGTTCTGCCTCAGTCAGCCCTCAGTATTTTGTTTTGTGGGAAATCCACACACATGCTTACTTCAAAACACCTGGCATTTGCTCAGGGTCAGTTGTCACCTGACCATGAGGTTAGCATCAGAAGACATGAAATCCAGAATCAGAGTGTCTGCCACAAATGAGTTCAATAAATACCAAAAACCAGATTCTAAAGATTGACAGCTTTGAACAGGATGAAACTAGATGCTGGATGGCAAGATCGGCCACAGCATCTGGTGAGACACAAGCACCTCAGCCTCCTGTATCCACTCCCTGGTCAGAGACTACAGCTGAATCTGTGCAGAGCTCTGCAGAGCTGTCCTGCTGGCACAAACACAAGCCTTCTAGATTTACTCTACACCCAGCATGCTGGGCTCAAAAAGCAAAGGAAATTTTTCATCTTATCATTCATCTACCTCTGAACTTCCAGAAGCACAGGACAGCTTCATGTCCTTTGTGAGCAGGGCTGGTACAGACAGAAAGATGAGACGGGCAGGGGAAGGCTTCACTGCTGTCAGGGTGAAAGTGTGGTCTCCCAGACTGGGGAAAAGAGACGCAGAGGGGAGAAAGGGAAGTAAAAAACCAAACTGATTCTCTCTTCATAACCTTGTCCAAGACTTGTGTCTTTGAGGAGCACCCGCACGGTGCTCCCTGTAACCCAAACCTGAAGCAGCAGCAGAGTATCAAGTCACCAGGCAAAGCTGTACCCACGGTCTGCCAAGGGAAAATCAGCCCTCGGGTCACAGGTTGGCACCACGTGAAGCACTGGGCTATTTATGGAGAAATAATAGCCTTAAATTACACAAAAAGCTTCCAACAGCGAGCCAAACGGTGACTTTTATACCTCGTTTGCTTTATTTAAAACGTGCCTAGGAGTAAAGCAGGGATTAAAAGAAACATGGAGAACAGGAGAAGAGCTGCAGATCCTTGACAGGGTTTATCAGGAAGGGCCAACAGCTACCACAGGTGAACTGGTGAATTTCCACACAGTAAGCACTCTGAGAGCTGGAAGAGGAGGCTGAGGGGGGACATCATTGCTCCCTACAGCTTCCTGGGGGGAAGCTGTAGTGAGGCGAGGGTCAGCCTCTTCTCCCTCGTGTCAGGTGACATAGCAGGAGGAGATGTATGCACAAGATCCACTTAATGTTACCATGATGCAGCAAGCAACAAAATGGGAGAGCAAAGCCTGCCTCTGCATCTTCCACGACTTTTAACAGAAATCCAGCAATAAAGCCTTTCCTTGAGGCAAACCAAACAAGGAGGTATCTGGCTGCAGAAAGCTGAGGAATTATTTTAAGGACAACTTCAGCAACAACGACTCTTATTAGAGCATCAGCGCAACTGCCCCAAATGAAGTCACAGTTCCTCTGTAATATGCTCCATAAACAGAGGAAACATTCTTGCCCCAACATGCTTAATGCATTTTGAGCACTCAAAAAAACACCAGTGACCCTGGTATTTCTGAAGAGTTGTTGGCTGGCAAATAGCAATACTGTGACCTCCTGAGTAACAAGAAAGAGAAATGCAAACAACCAAGAAGAACAGAGCAAAACAAAAATATTTCCACAAGCAGAGCTTTTTATATCCTGAGTAGAGAGCTCTGACTCCAGAGTCCAGAACGGACACATTAACCTGTATTATGTGACTCTCAGTATCACACAGTCCTCAAGAAGTTTATTTGCCAGGAAGGTCAGCATGAAAACAGGAAAAAAAAATGCCTCAAATCATATGGCAAAATTATTATGGAAAACAGAATTAAATCCTAGACATCAGCTTATCTGTCGACCTCCAACAACCACCACAAAAGTACTCCCCTCACACTCAAGGGGATAAGGTGCTGTGAAAACAGATGGCTTAAGCAATCCTAAAAGAAACAGCAGCCAAGATCAGGCAAAAAACATCATCAGTGTCTGTCTCTTGGGTGGTTTTAGACACATCTACTTAATTCAGAAGTCAGGAACAGGAAGGAACATACCAGAACCCCACTTCTTGCAATAAGGAGCCAAGGAAGCAAAGGAGAAAGAAGAGATATTTTCATCCTAAGTGAACCACAAAACAGCCCAGGGAAAGAGAAACTCTGTTTTGCCTCCTATCTTGCAAAAACTAATGAGAGCAGCACCAGGACAACTCAGGGTACACCTACATCAGTATGCAGACAGAACGAGGAGCACAGGTTTGAAGTGGTTTGCCCAGTTCACTCCCACATGCCCTGCTTTGGTGCACACTGAAGGGCTGTACCCAGATTCCGTTCGGGTGAACCAAGCCAAACAACTTACTGCAGGAGCATGCTTGATGTGCCCAGCCACAGAGGTACTTCTGTTCAAAAAGCCAGCCCAGATCCAGCCTCAGGCAGCAGTCCTGAAGCACACATAACGTGAACATCGAGTCCTCAGCACCTCTTGTTTTGCTCTGTGAAGTTCACTTGATGGTGTTGAGTCGCCTTAGAAAGATAGCTATGCCTGCTGCAGCAGCTCAGGCAGCAAAGAGATAACATCCTATTTCTAATGCTGGGTGTCTAGTTTATCATTAAGATACCAAAAATTGAAAGGAAGCTGAGAAGTGAAGCACTAGGAGGGAAACAAAGCTTCTGCCTGTTATCTCCGCAGCACTTACATACTTGAAGAGAGTACTACTGTGTGACACAATTAACCACAATAAACTTCCTCTTCTCTATCAACGAATTCTCAAAGAAAACAGGCAAGCAAAGCCTCCTCACAGCACCTCCACTAGCAGAACTGAGCAAGGGCTTGGCAGAGGATGAAATCTCAGTTTACTCTTAAATCTCTGAGCAGCTCCTTAACAAAACCCTCCTCTGCAGCAGGTTCTTGATGCCAGCCCTTGGCACTGCTGTTAAATTGCTTTCATCGCTGCCTTTTGAGTTAGTTTTGTCTGTTGTTTGTCTTTTTTTACTGGTGTCATTTACCTGTCAGCCAAGGAATCTGACTGCAGAACAAAGCAGTGAGGAACAGGAGAAAATGAGCTCCTCTAGCACCCCCAACGTGCCCCTGAGGGCCTGGGAGGGAGAGGAACTTACTACTAGCGCCACAGACCTGAGAGTAAAGGTGGTCACAGCAGAGGTCTGCCTGGTTTAAAAGTACACCCACAGTCTGATTTCTATAGCTATGAGAGACGTTGATCAGAAATGGAAGCTAACTACAGATCCACAACAAAATACAGAAGGGACAAGGATGAAAATCAACCCAACCCATGCTCCTCCTTAAATTAATTCTTACCACATGCTCCAGCTGCTTTCCTATCTAGGTTTCATGTTAAGAAGAGACCACGAAAATGTCAGTCCGGAGGGCGTACTTCACCTCATCTAGACTGTGTTCGAGTTTTCTCATCCGTAGTGCCCTGCTTAACTAAAGCAGGACCTCAGAAAGGCGTTCAAAGTTGCAAAATCCAAACCACTGTAGTGAGAAGAGATGGCAGGTTAAGCTCTCCTGCAATAAATGTAACCACGGACAAGAGAAGTCTGAGAAAGGCTATGAAAAGCCACTGCTAGCGTGGGGTCTCTCCTAGAAATCAGGAACAAATAAAGAGAAGTATTTCAGAGCAGTACCAGCAGTCTCCACAAGTAAGGTCACCTGATTTGGGGATTAATGGGTTTGAGAACAGTTATAACTTTACAAAAACACTTAACTTCGTTTGTTGCCACAACACAGCTGTAAAGGTGGGTGGGAGAGGCAAATACCACCAGGTTGTTTCTCTGTAACCTGTTCCGCTTCTTTTCACCAGCAGAGCAAGATTCAGCTGGGAGTAATGGAGAGCTTAAGGCTGATCCTTTTTTTCTTGAAAGCACACTTCCCACTGTAAATATATCGGTGCCAACGGCTCTCAAAGAAATTAACTGGATCTGTATTTTTAGAAGCTAAACAGAAAGCCAAAGCGCAGGGACACACATCTGCTTCAGTTCTACAGCTTCCAGCCACCAGTGTCACTGTCGATACCTTCTCCTCCCCGTGAGCCTCTGGTGTCAGCTCTGCTGCCGAATGCAGGACAGAAGCTCACCAAAAATAAGTGTGTCACATCACAATGAGCACCTGCCACAAGCGAACGGCCTGCAGCTACTGCTTCCACCGCTGGCTTGCGACTCGCTCCCCCTGTCCTCTCTCGCTGACCTTTCCACAACCATTGCAGCCTCCTGCTGTATTTGATGCAACAAAAATCTCCTTCCTCCATCACCACACCATCCTACGACTCCTTCCTTTTCTTCCATGCCGTTTTCCATGCTTAATTTACAAAAAAGGGTGCGTTTGTGAGCAGAACGGACAAGCTCACGCAGTACGAAAAGGTCTGCAACACGCTCCTCTCCCATTTTGATCATCTGCTCCCCACTTTAGGCCACAAACACTGCAGGCAACTGTACCTCCACCAGACAAAGGCACAGCACTAGAAACACGGCTTTGACTAAAAGGGCAATTAAACACTCAGCATGTACGGCCCTCCTGCACGCGTTTCTATGTGCTGCCAGCAAGCAGTCAAGGGCTCCACTGCAAAATGAATGCTCTAGAAAAACAAAAACCCGAGCCCTCACCAAGCCGGAAGGGGAACCGAAGGATCCTTTGTGTTCTTTTCCAAAAGGCAAATCTGCAGTTTCATCCCCAAATCCTTAGGGCTGCATCTGCCAGCTCACTGAGCCACCTGAGTAACTTTTTCCAGCCTAACTTCGAGCTGTAACAACTTGCTCTATCAAACTGCCAAATCTCCAGCCCTCACTCCTTTCTGTGAATCCAGCTGTCATTTCTCCCAAATGCCTTCACAGTCCCAACTCTCCCAATGCCAAAAAAAAAGTTTTTCACAGATAGACATAATTTTGCAAAACACATATGCTCTCTGTATGGCACATGAAGTCAATTAACAAGTTTACTCACTGAATTAAAGGAAGACACACAACAGTAGAACAAAAAGCCTCTTGCAGGCAGTGAACACATCAACCTTCTCCTCCCTACAATGAGCGTCTCACAGGGGATTTCGAGGCCCGAGTATATTTTGAGTACCCCCAAAAGATCTTTAATGCTTATCTCTGCGACATCTTTTATTCTCTAATTCCCACGGTGCTTCAGATTACCAGTTAAATGTAAAACGTGGTCCCACCTGCATGCCAGCAAGCACAAAACACGTTTAAAAACAACAACCACCACCACCTCAAGGCTGAGCATGAAATAAGGCCACCTACCTTTTAACTGGTCAGCCACCACGCTCTGACCAACTCGTTCAATCACCTTCCCATCCTCCATTTCATAGCGATCATCCAAATACTTCGCAGTAGCTTCCGAAATGTGGACTTTGCCAGCCACCCCAAGCTGCTCCATCAGATTGGCTAAGTTGACATCGTTAGACCACACATCAAACTTGAATCGCCTCATTCCCAAAATGCCACAGAGGACTGTCCCGGTATGAACACCCACTCTCATGTTGACCATTTCTTTTTTCTCTTGGCAGAACTGCTCAATGGCTTTGATCATGCCCAAGCCCATCTCGATGCAGCAGTAAGCGTGGTCTGCCCGGGGTTCTGGGCAGCCAGCCACACAGTAGTAACAGTCTCCCAAAGTGCTGATCTTCTCACACTTAGTGTCCTCACACAAGCGGTCGAAACGTCCAAAGAGGTCGTTCAGGAGTCCCACCAGAGCATGGGCAGATTTATTTGCGCTCATTTTTGTGAAGCCAACAATATCTGCAAACAAAATGCTCACTTGCTCGATCTGCTGCATTTTAAATGGACGGAATATTATGGGGGTTTTCTGTATGGAGGGCTTCTTCTTCCTGTTCTTGGGGCTTGAGGTGGAATGACGTTTGATGGAGTTTTCACTTTCATCATCCCCCTGCTTCATTAAGTCATCGGCTATTATTCTTGGCATAACAGAATGAATCATCCTCTCTTTCAGGGCTTTTTCCACTTCCAAGTCTTTTCCATGCATGATGGACTGCCCCACTTTCAGGAACGTGCTTCTTGATCTGACTTCGGACATGATAAATAAATGGATACCTATGGCATGGATGCAGATGTGCAGGAAGGCTTTGCTCAACAGCTCCCAGTAAACCGCACTGGCTCTGAGAGGTGTGAAACAGTTCTCATCACGGAAGTGATAGCCGAAGGTTTCAAAGAGGACCGAGTACGACAGCCCCAGAAACAAGCTTAAATACAGGGGTAAGTGCATCACTGTGTAAAGCAACAAGAGCACTTCGATACACATAGAAAAACTGCCTACTTGGGAAAGACAAGTGTCTGTGGGATCTGCCGGGGGAGTCCGATTGGACATGTCACCACTTCCTGAGACAGGCTTCAGAGCCTGGAACTGCGGAGCAAGAGTCAAAGTGAAAACCAGGAGGGTGAGTATTAGTGAAGTCCATACGTAATGGCGGGCGTAGGTCTTGGTGAAAGTGAACACAAAAAAAGCTACACATACCAAGAGGAAGCACAGGGCCGGCACCATGAACACAATCTGTTTATCTCTCATGTGGATGCCGAAGTAGATGCCCCAGAGAAGGCAGGCCACGCCAATATAGAAGAGGGCGTAGCGGAACCTGCGCTGGGTCTGAGGGAAGCACCTTTCCATGCAAGCCTCCTCTAAGTTGTTGGAGTCGAACTTGGGGTTCCACCACTTGGAAGAGGCCCTCTCGAAGAGCTGCGGCAGCTTCTTCGGCCGGCGGAGGCCGGGGCCGCTGCCGCCAGCTCCGCCGGCCCGGCGAGTGGCCCCCGACTCCCCCGAGCTGCAGCTGGAGGAGATGCTGTACTTGCAGTGCTTGGAAGAGGTGCAGCCCTGGTGCTGCTTGGGGTTGATTTTCACCGTCACGCTGTTGCTGTCCCCGCTGGAGTCGCAGCTCACCTCTGTGCTGTGGTGATGCAGCAGCTGCTGGTGCGGTGGGGAAGCCATGTTGTCAATTCCTCCCGAAAAGCCCGCTCAAGAGTTGGGTCTCTCGGGCTTGGGGAAAAGCCACCGGGGCTTCTCGGAGAGCCGCCTCTAGTCTGCTCCCGCCGCCGGACTGGAGAGGCGGCCAGGCAGCGCCGCGCCGCTCCACCGCTCGCCGGGCTCGGCACACAGGGCGCTGGGGCGCGGACAGCCCCGCATAGTCCCCTCCGGACGCCGGCCGAGCAGGGCCGGAGCTGCCGCTGGCCCCGCTCCCGCAAGCCCTGCCGAGGGTCGGGGCGGACGGCCGCGGGCTCAAGTCACTGCCGCGAGGGGAACGCCGGGCCCCCGCCGGGAGGAGACCGCTCTTCCATGTCGGCTGCAGCCGGCCGCCGCTTCCTCCCCGCGCCCGCCGGGCAGCGCTCCCCTCACGGCCGCCGCCAAGGGGCCGGCTCCCGCCGCGCCGCCCTCTCTCTCCCTCCCGCCCAGTCGGGACGGCACGGGTCGCCCTTTTTCCTCCGCTCCGCAGGGCCTTGGGCCCTCCGCCGCCCCGCGCTTTTCTGGCACCGCGGACCAGACAGCGAGTGCCCCCGCGGCGCTCCTGAGCCCCCGGCACGGGGCTTGGCCGCCTCCGCCTCCTCTACAGCCTGCGGCGGGGCTGGACCTGACACCCTACCCGGTGGGGTGGTGCCGCGCCGCGGGGAGCTCCGTGCCCGGGCGGGGGCCGGCCCGCCCGCCTGCTTGCGCGCCGCCGTCCGAGGGGCGGGTGGGAGGGAACGGCGGGGGCGCGCTCAAGCTGCTGCCACCATCTTCCTCACCGAGGGATGAGGGGGGGAGGCTGCGGGAGCGCGCCCCCGTTAGCCAATGGGGCGCGGCGCCGCGGCGGGAGCGCGCATACCCTCCCGGTCCGCTCCCTTCCCGCCCGCCTCTTCCCGGCCGAAGGGGCGCGGGGCGGGAGCTGTTCCCCACGCACACACACAGCCCGTATCCCCTCCGAGAGGGGCTGTGCTGGGACTTGTCCCTCCGTGAGGCCGCTCCTCGGGCGGGCACGGCTGAGTGGGACGGGACAGCCCGGAGCGGGCGGGTCCCTCGGGGTGTCCCCCGCTCTCCCCGCGGTCTGGGTCCGCGGAGTGCTGCCGCCGCCCTGCCCATAGGCGGTGCGTCCCTCCCAGCGATCACCGCTCCGCCGCTGCTGTTGGGGCCGTGTGTGTCCGGGGCCCCGGGGATCGCGGCCGCTGGCACGGCGGGCCTTTGCCATGCGCAAACAAGGACTCCAACGAACAGTTGGAACTCTCCGCATCCCCGCGGCCCTCTGGCTTATTTTTGTTCTCTCCTCCTTCTTGGCTTGTTTATAAGTGACGCTATCTCGCTGCACCGCTCCCTCAGTTTCATTATCTCTTCCTCCCAGACGGGCCGTATCTTCCCTTCTTCGCCCGGCTTCCCTTTGCGCTGGCCTCAGCTTCTTCCCTTCTCTTCCCATCTCTCCATCTCTCATCCTTGCTTCCAGGTGATGATCCCGCCAGCTCCTCCTCAGCACCCCAAGCCCCCGCTCCAGTGCTTGCACGGTCTCTCCCTGCCGCAATCCAGATCCTGATGTACCTCCTGCTTCCCTGAAGCTCATTTTCAGTTGTTTGAACCCCATTTTCCAGGTGAGCCTTTCCCAATTGGATGCCCACGAAGTGTTCCACTCCTGCAACCCTTCCTTCAGCATCACTTCCCTACCTGGTGACAGATCCATTCTCCTCTGAAGATGACACTACTCAGTGCAATATACTTAAATTTCCCCTCCCCCCCCCTTATTTTTTTAGAGTAATAGAAAGTACATAGAGCCACAGAGTTCCCAGAACTGAAACTTGGGGGTTTTTTCCAATTTCCTTTGCCTTTTTTTTTTTTTTTTGGTGCAAAAGTTGTATTGCAAAATATGGGATTATTCTTATTTATTAATAATAAAGTATAATATTCATACCCTGAATAGTGGGTTCAGTTTTGCACCCCTCACTCAAAGAAGGACACTGAGTTGCTGAAGCATATCCAGAGAAGGGCAATAAAGCTGGCAAAGGGTCTGGAGAGCAGATCTTGTGAGGAACAGCTGAGGGAACTGAGGTTGTTCAGCCTGGAGAAAAGGAGGCTGAGGGGAACACTTTTGGCTCTGCAGGTCCCTGAAAAGAGGTTGGAGCCAGGTGGGGATTGGTCTCTTCTCCCAGGGAACAAGTGAAAAGGCAGGAGGAAACAGCCTCAAATTGCACCAGTGGAGGTTTAGGTTGGACATGAAGGACAATTTCTTCCCTGAGAGTGTTGTCAAGCCCCAGATCCAGCTGCCAATGGCAGTGGTGGAGTCTCCACCTTTGGAGAGGTTTCAAAGCTGTGTAGATGTGGTGCAGAGGGCCATGGTTTGGTGGTGACCTGGCAGTGGAGGGTTGATTCTATAAGAATGTATTCAAACATGAAGCCAATCTATAATAAAGAAGTCCCATCAACAGAGATAAGAGTTTTGGTTTTGCAGTGACACAGCCATCTCCTGGATTCCAGCTGATGGATTGGCTGATCAATATTTGATAGCGAGTGCTGCTCACCGCGCCACTCTTACATAAACACTGTCAGGGAGACAGAAATCGCTTAGCTGGCAGAGCAGGAAGGCAGGATCAGCTCCTAGGTTTGGCTATTAGTTGATAAATTCACTAAGGCTTCTCTGCAGCCTTTTCATCAGTCTGTCTAAACAGACTTTAAGTTACCTTTTTACTTCATAAAGGATAATGAATCTATTTAATCTCAAGTTGTGCCAGGGGAAGTATAGGCTGGATGTTAGGAGGAAGTTCTTCACAGAGAGAGTGATTTGCCATTGGAATGGGCTGCCCAGGGAGGTGGTGGAGTCACCGTCCCTGGGGGTGTCCAAGAAAAGACTGGATGGGGCACTTAGTGCCATGGTCTGGTTGACTGGCTAGGGCTGGGTGCTAGGTTGGACTGGATGATCTTAGAGGTCTCTTCCAACCTGATTGATTCTATGATTCTATTCTATAATCTGGAGGATTTAATAAGTGTAACTACTTCCAAGGAGTCATAGAGTGGTTTACGTTGGAAGAGACCTCAAAAATCACCTAGTTCTAGCTCCCTGCCATAGGCAGGGACACCTCCCACTAGAACAGGTCACTCAAGTCCTCATCCAACCTGGCCTTGAACACCTCCAGGGAGGGAGCAGCCACAACCTCCCTGGGCCACTTGTTCCAGTGTCTCACCACCCTCA
The DNA here is from genome assembly GCA_013400475.1 of Tricholaema leucomelas. Classification (NCBI taxonomy): domain Eukaryota; kingdom Metazoa; phylum Chordata; class Aves; order Piciformes; family Lybiidae; genus Tricholaema lacrymosa; species Tricholaema leucomelas. The sequence goes on along the minus strand of WAAF01004804.1, from coordinate 1,756,158 downwards.
TTTGTAAAGAACTTCCTACCATCCAGTTTAAATCTCCCTTCTGCCAGTTTAAACCCATTAATCCTCATCCTGTCATTACAAGACCTTGTAAATAGTCCCTCCACAGCCTTCCTGTAGGCCCCCTTCAGATACTGGAACTATAGAAATTGTGTGGGAAAAGGGAAAAAGTTTTTATGTCAATGGCAAAGAATTTAAGAGAGAACTGCCCGAGTTTTTGAATTCCATTGTGTAAGCCTTGTGGCAGATATTGGATGATCTGAACTTTGAGGCACTCATTTTTAAGCATGCAGTTTTTTTTCACCTCACTTCATGATAGTATTGATTTGCAGCTATGGCTTCTGACATCCTTACTCAACCACCAGTCTTGGTCAGCTGCAGTTCCCTTCGAAAAGGGTAGAAACCACAAAGAGCTAATATATGGGAGGGAAATAGGAACTAATTTAAGCCCTAAGTAAATCAGGATGTTGTTGAAAAGAACTCCAGGGTACGTTTTTCTCCAGCTGAAGATGTGAGTCTTCCCTCTGGTATCAACAAAGTCACGATTTCGTTCAGTTCTTTTGGTGCATGAGTGGTAACTAAGTAAAACACTATTTGCCTGGAGTGTAGGGAAAGTTGAGACCCTTCAAACTGATATTTATTACTGAAACTTCTTGGGTAGGCTGGAACCCTGTTTTCAAGCACACCTAAAATGTAGATGTGGGATTCCACCTTTATTCAACGTTGAACTGATAGGTCTGCGTGCGTACAGCAGCCAGCGAGCGTGCAGAAGGAGGTGGTTCAGGTGTATGTTAACTTGATGAAGCAAGTCCAGAGGAGGCCACAAAGATGATCCAAGGGCAGAACCCTTCTGCTGTGAGGCCAGGCTGAGACAGTTGGGCTTGTTCAGCCTTGAGAAGAAAAGGCTCCAGAGAGACTTTCTGGCAGCCTTTCAGGATTTAAAGGGGTCAGGCAGAAAGCTGGGGAAGGACTTTTGAACAGGGCCTGTTATGGCAGGAAAAAGGGTGATGGTTTGAACTAAAGAGGGAGGTTCAGACTGGAGAGAAGGAAGAAAGCTTTTATGCTGAAGGTGGGGAGACCCTGGCCCCATTTGCCCAGAGAGGTGGTAGACACCCCATCCCTGGAACCATTGCAGGTCAGGTTGTCTGTGGCCCTGAGCAACCTGCTAAAGTTGTGGACGTCCCTGCTGATTGCAGGGAGCTTGGACTAGATGGCCTTCAAAAGTGCCTTGCAACCCAAACCAGTCTGTGATTCTATGATTTTCCCTGCATACACAGAGGAGACTGACTCCAGGTATGGAGGTACATGGGTGCAGGGGACAGAGGACAAGCAGAAGCCAAACTCAGACTGAGACACAAGAGAAGTGTGTCTTAGTCCCCATGTGTGAGATGCAAAAGTGTTCACCCTCTGCCAAATAAAGCAGGCTTTTGTTCTTGGAGCACACACATCAAAGATGCTGGCTATGTCACAAGCTTTAACTGAGTGAGCCACATGATCCCAAATTTTGTCTGGCCACTAGTCAGAGACTGCTTTTGATCTCCACTAATGAAGTAGTCTCCTCTTTCCCTGCCTTTGTGTATGGGTTTGAAGAACAGTGAAATGAGACGGAGGGAGACATCTGACTTGTCAAAACCCTGCTTGGCTTGGCTTCAGATCCCGATGTTGAGGCTCTGCATAATCCTTGCTCCCCTAGGGGAGCTCCCACTAGGTCTGACACTCATGGACTCCCATTCTGCTCCTCCTGTTGATCTTTAGGTGAAACACTCACCCAGGAGACACCAGCCTTGCCATTCCCAGGTGTCCTCTGTCCTCACCCAGTTCTGTGAACATCTGCTGAGCATGCAGTGGGGACAGCTGTGATCACTGGTTAGCCTTGTACTGGCTCAGAAGGACTTGCTGCTGCCTCCTGAGGCTCTGAAATGTTTAAGTGTTGTGTCCTGGACACTGCCCCTTCACTTTGGTTTTGTCATGGAGTGCTGGGGCCAGCACAGGAGAGACAGGGACCTGTTGGAACAGGACCAGAGGAGGTCATAGCAATAACACAAGGGTGGAAGCCCTCTGCTGTGGTGCCAGGCTGAGAGAGTTGGGCTTGTTCAGCCTGGAGAAGAGGAGGCTCCAGGGAGAGTTTCTGATGGCTCTCCAGGTCTTAAAGAGGCTGATCAGAAAGCTGGGGACAGACTTTTGCACAGGGTCTGTTGTGACAAGACAAGAGGTGACGGGTTTGAACTAAAAGAGGGAAATTCAGACTGGAGGGAAAGAAGAGCTTGTTTGTACTGAGGATGGTGAGACTCTGGCCCAGAATGCCCAGAGAGGTGGTAGCTGCTCTGTCCCTGGCATCATTGCAGGTCAGGTTATTTGTGGCCCTGAGCAACCTCCTGTAGTTGTAGATGTCCCTGCTGACTGCATGGGAATAATCTAGATGACCTTTAAAGGTCCTTTCCAACCTAAAACCTTCCATGATTTTATGATTCCAAGATCCCCTGTGCTTGGTTTCCTTTCTCTGCACCTGCATTAGAAGCAACATTTTACAGAGCAATAGCTGGGCAAATGCAAACCTTCCTTGCTCATTTAGCTTCCTGCCACCAAATACCCATCTTCAGTCTACAGAACTGAATGGAATTCCCCTCTCAGAGGCACAGCTTTGTCAGCTCTAAGGAGCAGCTTTTGTTCGGCGTTCATAATATTGTACTGCACCACTGATCTGATGGAGTGAAACCGAGCTGGGGGGGTTCTGGAATGTGACAACCCACATGATGCTTTTTTAGACTTCACAAACCGCCCTCACGAGGCAGAAGAATATGACACAGGAGCTGCTGGCTGGGACAACAGCAGACATTAATGCTGGTGGAGCTGGTGGAGCTGGGGAGAAGGAATGCTGGTTAGGGGTTTGTGGCTTTTACTGTATGCTGTCAAAGGGAAATTTAGAGCCCGAAGATCTGGTGTCATGGATGCCAGGGGTGGAGACTATTGATCCTGTCTGGCTATGGAGACAGCATAAATATTGAAGGAAAATATGGTAAAACCTATTTTGTCCATCCACAGACAGAAAAGCTCAAGTGAGGTAGCCCAGGTGCCCCATGCCCTATTCTCTTACATTAGTAAATAGCAGAGCCACTATTGTCACGTTCTGAGAAACTTCAGAGCTTGAGGATGGGGCCAGACACTTTCCAGTGGTGCCAGTGACAGGACAAAAGGCAACAGGCACGAACTGGAATTCATGAGATTCCATTTGGGCATGAGGAAAAACTTCTTTGCTGTGAAGGTGTTGGAGCCCTGGAGCAGGCTGCCCAGAGAGGTTATGGAGTCTCCTTCTCTGGAGAGGTTCCAAACCTGCGTGAACATCGTGGTCTGGGACAAGCTGCTGTGTTTGGCTCTGCTTTAGCTGTGAGGATTGGACTGAGTAATCTCCAGAGGTCCATTCTGACCCCCACAATGCTGGGATTCTGTGTGGTTCTGTGGCTGCATCCTTGCTAATGCATCCAACATTTGTTATGAACTTTGAGTTGAGTCCTGGTAACCCCTAGGTGAAAGAACTGATGTCATGGTTTACAAAGAACCCAAATACCAACAGCATTTTTCTTAACAGACTACCAGGGAAATGCTAGAAAGTGTTTTGGGGGATTGCTACTCCTCCATGCTTTTTTTTTTAAATTCAGAAACCATGATACTTATTTCATTTTTTCATAAGAGAAGAGCACGAAGGTTACCTTTAACATTGTCTCCGTGTGAAGCCATGGAAGCTGAGTAAGTGGATCATTCTTCTCACTTCCTCAGGTTAGCCAGGCTGGTTCTAACTGTGTTCTGTATTTTCATCTTTCTGAAATAACAGTTCAAATAGTTCATGTTACTGACACAAGAATGAGGAACGGAGGTAAAAGATATGAGTAAGCATTAGAAGATCTTTTTACATAAGTTGGACCTTGAGAAGGAGGATAAAACTTGGCCCAGCTGAGTGGGAATCATTTTTTCCCTTAGGACCCGAATTTCACTTGCAAGCTTTATGGCTGTCTCATTTGAGTGACCTTCTACACCAAAAGGCTACACGACTTCTTTGGCAGAATGTCTGCCACCAGGAGGTGGCTTCACTCAAACTACTGCAAGATGAAGACAGACTCAAAATTTATTGCTCATTCCAATCATAACCAGAAGCTCTCCTGGCTTGCCAAGCTGCTGAATCAGCTTGGGTACCTCACCCTTGAGTCAGCAAAGCCCGAAATAGAAACCTGCTCCATTTCCGAAGAGAGGAAGTACCACTGCTGGCTGCAGATACAGCCACATCAAACAGGCTTCTAGAACTAGGGATGCTAGGTGGAAGGACTTCCATGGCACTCTGCTTCTTTTAAAAAAGGCCCCCAAAAAAGAGGCATTTTCGTACTTGAAAGAGGAGAGTTAAGTTTGCCAGGATAGAAGCTGTCTGGGCGCGGGTGCACCGAGGAACAAACCGCAGGAGAAGCACTGTACAAGGGACAGTCATTGATGTCACCTAGACTTACCCAGCACCAAGCTCCAACTCCAACTACTTGCAGCTGCTCAGGACATTCAAATCTGGGAGACAATCAACAGCCACAACCTGGATAAAGCAAAGTCTTCCGACATGAGGAAATGCTGGCAGGAAGATGGGGCAAAAGTTCTATATTACCAATTGGAGATCAGCTCCAGCCATGCTCCTCCAGGGTTCCCAAAGGAGAACTGAGTCATTCTCACTGCCCTGCTGAAACTCCACTTTAGAGCACAGTATAAAATAGCAAAAAACAGTGACCAGCTGTTGCAGTCACAGTTCCACAGTGGGAAGTAACACTGGAAAGTCACCAGCAGGACTTCCATGAGTAGGTGGAAGGCAGTGAAAGGCATGTGAAAATAATCCCCATGTGACAGAAATTAGGGAGGACTTTCTGTGGCTTCAAGTCAGGCCAAGAACTAGAGAAATAATCATTATGTTAATTCTCCTGTCCTGCCCTTTTCAAGGTGCTCAGCTTCTTTCTTACCTTACAGATGTAGCATCAGTGATTGTGTCCAGTTTGGGGTCACCCCAATGCAAGCACAGGAATCTGTTGGAGTGGGTCCAGAGTAGAGCCATGAAGATGATCAGAGCTGGAGCACCTCACCTATGGGGACAGACTAAGAGACTTGGGGCTGTTCAGCTTGGAGAAGAGATTTCAGAGAGATCTTAGAGCAGACTTCCAGTACCTGAAGGGAGATTGTACTGATAGCACAAGGGACAATGGCTTTGAGCTGGAGGAGGGGAGATTTAGGCTGGAGATTAAGAAGAAATCCTTTCCAGTGAGGATGGAGGGACACTGGAACAGGTTACCCAGGGAGGTTGTGGATACCCCCTCCCTGGAGGTATTCAAGGCCAGGCTGCATGGAGCCTTGAGCAATCTGGTCTAGTGGAAGGTGTCCCTGCCCATGGCAGGGGCTTGTAACTAAATCATCTTTAAGGTCTCTTTCAACCCAGACCAATTTGTGATTCTATGGTTTTTAGCATCCTAGAAAGGAAACCCATTAAAAATGAGGTTTCAGGGGGCTACCAGGCAGATGCTTGCTGTGTGCTGCCTTCCCGTGAATGCTTTTTGCCTTCATGTGTGCCACAGCCTGGCCTCAGGCTCTTCCTGCTCTAAGTTAAACAACTGCCACTGGTGTTTCCACTAAAGGTCTTCTGACCTGGCTCTGCCTTCCACAAAGAGGAAGACATTCTGATGAGCAGCCCCAGTTCCCTCAGCCACTCCTCACTAGACCTGTTCTCCAGACCCTCTACCAGCTTTGTTGCCCTTCTCTGGACCTGCTCCAGCCTCTCAATGTCCTTCTTGGAGTGAGTGGCCTAAAACTGAACCCAGTATTCGAGGTGAAGCCTAACCAGTGCTGAGTACAAGCAGAAAATAGCTCTCCTGGTCCTACTGGTCGCAGTATTACTGATCCAGGCCAGGATGCTGGTGGCTTCCTTGGTCACCTTGGTGCACGGTCTAACCATTTAGAGTGAAACTAGCCTAAACTATCCATAGAACATTGCAGGCAGGTTTCCTTATAATGTAGCCCTTGGTATAGGATCTTCCTGCAGGACCATGGGGGAATTTAAAGAGCCTGGGGGAAACTCATTTCACAGGATGTGTGAGCATTGCAGTGCACAATTTTACCATTTTCTGGCCTTTGTGAGGGTGCAGTTGAAGGTGCTACACATTTTTATGTTCAGTGTTGCAGATTATTCAACCAAAAAGAGGTGGGGATGAGAATCCACCAGCACAATTACAGGATTGTCAGCCTCACCTCCATCCCTGGAAAAACGAGGGAGCGGCTCTTTCTGGAGGGCATCTCAAGGCACTTGGAAGAGAAGAAGGTTATCATGCATTTACCAAGGGGAAATCATGCTTGATGAACCCAACAGCATTCTCTGGTGACATAACTGAATGGGTAGATTCAGGGAGACCAGTGGATGTAGTCTACTTTGACCTTAGCAAGGCCTTTGACACCATCTCCCATGATATCCTAGTGAGCAAGATCAGGAAGTATGGAATGGAAGCGCTGACAGTGAGGTGGATTAGAAACTGGTTACAAGACAGAGTTCTAAGAGCGGTGATCAATGGTGCCAGGTCCAGATGGAGAGCTCTAACTAGTGGAGTCCCCCAAGGATCAGTGCTGGATCCGGTGCTGTCTTCATCAATGACATTGATAAGGGGACAGACAGACAGAATCTGCTCAGCAAGTTTGCCGATGACACCAAAGCGGGAGGCTTGGCTGATACAGCTGAAGGCTGTGTGGCCATACAACGAGACCTGGACAGACTGGAGAGTTGGGCACAGAGGAACCAAATGAGGTTCAACAAGCACAAGTGCAGAGTCCTGCACCTGAGAAGGAATAATAAACTGCACCAGTACAGGCTGGGAGCTGATCTACTGGAGAGCAGACCTGTGGAGAGAGACCTGGGAGTGCTGATGGCTAACAAGTTATCCATGGCACAGCAATGTGTCCTGGCGGCCAAGAAGGCCAATGGGATCCTGGGGTGTATTAAGAAGAGTGTGTCCAGCAGATCAAGGGAGGTTCTCCTCCCCCTCTACTCTGCCCTGGTGAGACCTCATCTTGAGTACTGTGTTCAGTTTTGGGCACCCCAGTTTAAGAGAGACAGGGATCTGCTGGAGAGGGGCCAGCAGAGGGCTACGAGGATGATTAGGGGACTGGAACACTGCCTGATGAGGAGAGGCTGAGGGACCTGGGACTGTTTAGTCTGGAGAAGAGAAGACTGGGAGGGGATTTAATAAATGTCTATAAAATATCTGAGGGCTGGGGGTCAGGATGGTGAGGACAGGCTTTGCTCACTTGCTGCCTGTGATAGGACAAGGAGCAATGGATGTAAGCTGCAGCACGGGAGGTTCCACCTCAACACAAGGGGGAACCTCTTTACTGTAAAGGTCACTGAGCACTGGAACAGGCTCTTCAGGGAGGCTGTGGGGTCTCCTTCTCTGGAGTCTTTCAAGGCCTGCCTGGATGCATTCCCCTGTGGCCTGAGCTAGATTGTATGGTCCTGCTCTGGCAGGGGGGGTTGGACTCAATGATCTCTTTGGGTCCCTTCCAAACCCTGATATCCTGTGATCCTGTGTTATGCAATCACCTTGTGCGCATGCCACAGGTCTGGAAGGAAAACCTCCTGCGAATTCCCAGATTATAATGAATTACACAGCACAGAACTTGGTGGAGCACTGGGGATCCCTGCACCAAGTCCTTTTACATTTGGGTTGCTGGAAAGAAGAAAGTCGCTGTGGCATTTCTGTGACTTGATCCCTCATCTAGGTTGGTCTGCAAGGTGACCCTGGGTGCTGCTGAGCTGGCAGTGGGTCTGGGGAGAGCCATCTCTGCCTGAGCCCAGCACTTGCTTGGAGAGGAGCAGAGCGTTCCCAGCTGCATCCCGGAATAGCTCTGCTCTCTTCCCCTGGCTCAGGCTGTCACACTGTATTTTAACTACAAATCTGTTATTCTGCGTGCTGGGTGCCAGGATCACTTAAAAAAACCCAACTACCTAGCTCAGTGATAGCGGATTTTGGGTGGTTCTCTCCTCAGCATTCTCTTCAGCTGTAGAAGAGATTTCACCTGCGTGGCTGCAGCTCTGGTGCCGTCCAGAAATGCAGATGACCCCCACTCCTCCAAGCACAGCAATGGTGTGACGAGTATGAAGTGCAAGGCACTGAGAAACTGAAGACACCAGGGTTTATGTTTTGTTTAGGGTGGTTTCCACATACTTCTGTTCTCTGTGCGCAGAAGGAATGCACGTCTCCTCTCTGCAAACACAGGAACCAAGCGTTACTCCAGTTTATTGCTCCACTGGTGGGATGAAGCCTTTGATTAAACACAAAGAAATTATCCAGGGCAGTTTGACCCCTGATGTGTTAGTGTGGTGACTTCACCCTCACCCATTGCAGGGGGGTAGGAGTAGATGATCTCTGAGGTCTCCTCAAACCTAAACCAGTCTATGATTGTATGGTGACTGAAACTGAGGTGGTTCTGGTCAAACTGGACAGGGCTCTGAGCAACCTGATCTAGCTGAAGGTGTGCAGAGTCCTGGTTCTGCTGTTCAGTGATGTCTTTAGCATTTGTGTTGATGAACACTTTATTTCATTCCATTGGCTACTGCACTTCACATTTTGTGACTTAAAGGCTTTATCTATGCTGCACAAAGACATAACTCCAGTGAAAGGAATCTTTTGAAGTCCCAGCAGTAGCTGAGGCTTCAGAATGTAGTACAGTGGTGTCCTATGACAAGACAAGGGGCAATGGATGCAAACTGGAGCACAGTAATTTCCACCTCAACACAAGGAAAAACTTCTTTACTGTGAGGTTGCTGGATCCCTGGAGCAGGCTGCCCAGAGAGGTTGTAGAGTGTTCTTCTCCAGAGAATTTCAAGATGCACCTGGATGTGTTCCTGTATGACTTGTCCTAGGTGATCCTGCTCTGGCAGGGTGGCTGGACTCAATGATGTCTGGAAGTCCCTTCCAAGACCTACCATGCTGTGATTCTATGATTCTACTTTAAAATCATGAAAAGATTAATTTTAGCATTCAGCACTCTCAGAGTGCTTGATGCTTGCTGACTATGTGGGACATCTGCAGGGCTATCAATGGCCCATGGTTGTGAGAAGAGCAGGGACCCCCTTCCAAACACTTGTGTTTAAAGCTGGGTGTGGATACATGTTTCTGCCATACACTCAGCTCTGTTTCCAGGGAACAGGATGAGAGGAAAATGTTACTGAAAAGACTGGTACAGAAGGCTTCAGCAGGAATGGTTATCTTGTCTCCTCATCATCTTTACCTGTATTGCTGCCTGGACAACCATGGCGTATTGTGGAATTAAAATGTGAAGTCGCTCAGATTTGAGGTCTGATGCTAAATACCTTTAGATGGAGGTAGGAGGAAATGCTTTTGTCTGCAGTGAAGGAGAACTATCAGTCCTGGGACACAAACAACACAGCAGATACTGGTTAAAAAGGCAAAACAGAGTGGTATGTAGGATGGAATGAAAGGTCTTGGAGAGAGAAGTGATACAGTCCAGCAGTTATTGGCTAGATGCGGTCAGGATTTAGAAATCACAGGATCAGAGATCATCTACTTCAATCTCCCCCACATAGGGCAGGGACACCTCTCAAACAGACCTTATTTTTGATGGGTGTCCTCTGTAGGATGCTAAAAAATCACAGAATCAGAGAATCACAGACTGGTTTGCATTGGGAGGGTCCTTAGAGATCATCCAGTTCCAAACTCCTGCCATGGGCAGGGATACCTCCCACTAGACCAAGCTGCTCAGGGCCTCATCCAAACTGACCTTGAACACCTCCAGGGAGGAGGCATCCATGTCCTTCCTGGGCAATCAGAGGAATAGGGCCTAAATCTTCTTATAAACCAGGAATCTCCTTCAGTTGGGTAACGAGAGTATCAGCGGGCACACCTGATGAGCAAAAGGCGAATAACCCTCGTGCTTCATGGCACACACTGAGTTCTTAATGACACAGCCAGGAAAAGCCACTGCCCATCTCAGGCCTTTCAGTAATTCCCCTCCAAACGTTCCCTCCAGGCTGCAGCTCATGCGGCCCAGAAGGCAAAACTGTATCCTAGGCTGCATCAAGAGGAGTGTGGCCAGCAGGTCCAGAGTGGTGATTCTCACCCTTTATTCTGCTTAGGTGAGACCCCCACCCCAAATACTGCATCCAGTTCTGATGTCTCCATCATAAGAAGGAGGACACAAAGGTGGTGGAGTGAGTCCAGAGGAGGACCACTAGGATGACCCAAGAGCTGGAGCACCTCTGCTATGAGGATGGGCTGAGAGAGATAGGATTGTTCAACCTGGAGAAGACTCTGAGGCAAGCTTAGAGTTGCCTTCCAGTATCTAAAGGGAGCCTACGGGCAAGCTGCAGAGGACTTTTCATGGGGGTGAATGACAGGACAAGGGGGAATAGTTTGAAGCTGAGGGAGGACAGGGTTAGACTGGATCTGAGGAAGAAATTCTTCAGTACAAAGGTGGTGAGACTCTGGAATAGGTTGCACAGATTGCTTGTGGATATGCCCTCCCTGGAGATGTTCAAGACCAGGTTGGATGAAGCCTTGGACAGCCAAGTCTGGTTGAGAGGTGTCCCTGCCCATGGTGGGGAGGACAGAATGGATGATCTCTGAGGTTACTTCCAGCCTAAGCCATTCTGTGATTCTGTGGTTTTGGAGGCTCTGCATGGTTCATACCCATGAGAGCTGCTCAGAGGTGATGTAGATATATGAGTTGTTTCCCAAAGGATATCTCAAAACCTGAATTTGGTGCAGACCGAGTTGGCTTCTGTGCTATAATGTGTGGCCCCCTCTTGTCACCACATGCCTGAAACTGTCCCACATATTGTCTATTAATTTGGTAGATTATTACCCTGAGCACTCAGAAAACAAAACAAGGAGCTGAAATTGCCTCTTGGTATTTCTTCAGTCTAGACTTGGGGTTTTTTTCAGTTCAAACAAAGAAAGAAACAAACAAACAAGCAGATTGTGTGGCTTATGTATCTAGTCAAAACATCTCCATTATTAATATTAAGCTCCTGAGTGCCTGCAGAACCAGCTTCCAAATAAGCTATAAAGCTGAAGCATGGCTGAAAAGTACATAAACTAAATTATTCCACTGTCCTGAGCTGGTGTTTCTGCAGGGTGGCAGGAACAATGGCCGTGCTGTGTATGCGCTGCTGGCTGCTGGGTTTGGGTGCCTGTGTCTCACCTGAGACCTTTGCCTCTACCACCAGACTGCCTGGTCCCCTGCGAGCTCTGCTGATGGATGTCACACACTCCTCTGCATCCCTGCAGTGGTCTTGGGAGGAAAAATGGGCATGTAGAGAGAAAGAAAGCTCTGACAAACCAGGTAAGTGAAGGCTGTAGAGCAGATCTGTTGTGCTCAGTGGTTTTTTCTCATCTGCTCATTTCTCCTTTTCTCATCTGCTCATTTCTCCTTTCTCCACTTCAGAGAGCACAGCAGAGGGGCAGAGTCCCCTCCCCAAGTGAGGTGTCTTTAGTGGAAAATGCAATTCTTGAAGCTTGACAAGTTAATACCAGTGGGAAGGCTTTGTGGTCAATCGGCCCAGTGAGAAAAAAAGTCACCTTTGGCTCAGAACAAATGGATTTCAAGCCCACAGCAGAAGTTTTTTCAAGAAACTAATGAAAATGGAGGCTTATAGTTTAAACTGTTTTGCAATCGCTGGCCCCAGTCCTGGAGACACTTTTCACACAGACTTAGCTTTGCAGACGTGCTCGGTTTTGCTGACCTGCACAGGATAGCTTACACATGTAAAGACAAGAACATGCCTGAGTGGAGTTTAAACTACAGCATTTGTCACCTAAAAACATTATAATCTGTTGAGATTTCCAGAAGTGGCTCACTGAGCGTCTTTGCGTTAGAAAAAGAAACTCAAAAACTGAGAAATGCAGGAATTAAGATTCCTGAGGCAGTCTCAAGTCTGCTCCCTCACCTCAATAGGATCTTTTGTTGTGCTGGATCACAGTACTGGGCCACAAAACTTCTTTAGTAGCTATTAAAAAAACCCAACCCTCGAACATCTTTGTCTAATTTGAGTCTCCTGCTCATGGACAGATACTGTCTGCATTTCTTTCTGCTCTCTAACAGATTTGGCCACCAGCTGAGACTGAGAGGTTTCCCCTCAATGATGGGAAGCAACTAATTGAAAATAATTTTTTATATATAATTGGCTTTATTTCTTTTTTTTTTCTTTCTCATGGGATTGTATTCTACCTACCATGAAGTGACTTGCTGAAACCCCCTGGCCTAGGAGTCCATTACCCCTCCAAAGTGCAGCCCTGCTGCTTGTCAGGCCGGCTGGCGAGCAGGAGCCAAGCTGCCGTTGCTCTGAGTCACATTCTGGCCTGTTGTGTTTGTATACAGGGAGATGATGTTTGCAAGCAATGGGGGGGGAAAGTCATTCACTGGCTCTTCGGTCCAGAAATGTCTTTCCTTTCTCTGCCACAGCAGCATCACCTGGGGATGGAGCCCTGGAACAGGATGACTGTTGCTGTCACTTGTGGGCTGCTAGAGTCTCAGATCTACCCCAGTTTAGAATCACAGAATGGCTTAGACCTTAGAGATCATCTACTCTAACCTTCCCACCATGGGCAGAGACACCTCTCAACTACACTTGGTTGCTCAAGGCCTCATCCATCCTGACCTTGAACACCCCCAGGGAGGAGGCATCTGCAGTCTGTGCAACCTATTCCAGAGTCTCACCTCCCTCGTACTGGAGAACTTCTTCCTTAGATTCAGTCCAATTCTGTTCTCCCTCAGCTTCAAATCATTCCCCCTTGTCCTGTTTCTAGACGCCCTCATGAGAAGTCCCTCTCCAGCCTTCTCCAAAGATCCCTTCAGGTATTGGAAGGCTGCTTTAAGGTCCACCCTGGAGTCTTCTCCAGTCTGAATAAGCCCAGTCTCCTCAACTCATCCTCACAGATGTGCTCCAGCCCTTGGATCATCCTTGTGGCCTCCTCTGGACTTGTTCCAACAGCTCTGTGTCCTTCTTATGCTGGGGACACCAGAACTGGATGCAGTATTCAAGGTGGGGTTCTCACAATTTGGGCATATCTGGTGCTCCTCCATCCCTTCTCCATCTATCCCTCCCCTCCAACTGACACTGTGCAGCTCTGCTGCCATCCTCCATGGCTGGCTCTGAGAAGCCAGCTGCAGCTCTTAGGACACTTTTCACATGATCTTTATCACACTAGGTCCAAATTACTCAAGATAGTATTCCTGGTTCTGGTATTATACTTGCCACGGGTTTGTTTTTCCCTCACTGTCCCTCTTTATCTCCAGATCCATCTGAGTCTTATCTTGATTTTTTTTTGCCTTTCCCCAGGCAATGCCAGGGGGTTAAGGACATGCTACAGAAGGGACAGGGACATTGGCTGTGCTGTCCCTAACTTACTATGTCTCCAGTCCCTGAGGCAGGGTCTCCAGCAGTGTCCATGTTCACTATCCTTCACCCTGTCCCCACCAAGAAGGGTCAATGTCACATGCAAACCCCAGTTTTAGGTCTCAACCCCTTTGCAGCCTGCAATCCTCCTCCCTAAAGAGGTGTCCTCATAGCCCCTGCATGCTCTTCAGGACATAGCTTTCCTTGCCCCCTTGTTCAGTGTCCTGCACATGCATGTTTTGGGCAAAATGGATTGATATGGGGGCTCTCTGCAGGCAGAACTGACCAAACTTGAGACAGAGGATGCTTGGCTGAGGGACTGAAGCCCCATGCTGCACATCAGTGCCTGGTGGTGAAACTTCTCTGACTCTGAACAGTTAAGTGGTGGTGAGGGGATCTGAGCCCTTAACACTGCACCCCAAGGGCTAGGATGGTGTGATCCAGGTGCCCTCTGGGCTTCACAATGCCCAAAAGTCCCCAGAAGGAGGGACTTGCATGGAAGGGATGTTTTGGCTGCTCTGGGATCCATAACTGGTGGCTTGAGCCAGTCAGGTGAGCATGGTCTGGAGATCAATAACCTCAACTCTGTGTGGACAGCTTGGGGGGAAAATGTTGGGGTCACCTGGGAAGGGACAGTGACTTAATAAACATGTCACATTCCCTGGGGTCTTGTAATTACAGCACAAGGCATTTGGGAGGCAAGGTTTGGTGGGGTCTGGACCCCAGCATCGGGTGCATGGAGACGTGTTGAACCAGGATGGTGGGTTACAGGGGCACCTCCATGGCACTGAAGGTGGAGAACCAGCACTCCTCCCTGGGTCCCAGCAGACCCCTCCAAAGGGTTTAGGCCCTTTTTCAATGAAAGGGACAATGAAACTTCATGTTCCTCAGACATGGTTGCTGCTACTGAAGGGCATGTGCTGTGCCACAGGCTGATTCCAGCTGTAGAGGGGCAGAGTTTGGCTCATGACCACAAGAAAGCCTCACCTTGAATACACAACAAGAAAACCCAAGTTGCTCAAGCAGCCTCTCCTCATCTTTCCCTGTAATATGCAATGTGATGCTAGTAAAAACCAAAAAAAAATCCAATCCACAGCATCACAAACAAGCCACTGGGATACAGGATATGGAGAGGTGTTGCTGGGGGGTTGAGGCTGTGGAGGACCACACCAGAGGGAATTGTAAACCTCTTGGCTTGTGTTTAAAGATAGGCAAAGCCCCAGCTGGATTTGGGGAGACCTTTGGGAGACCTGCTTGGTAGGAGCACTCTGGGTGCAGGCAGGATCTGGCTGTGCCAGGCTCTAAGCAGCACCAGCAGCTCTTCCCCAGTGATGTCTCTAAGATAAATGTTGTCCTTTTCCATCCAAGAGATAGAGCAGAGTTGCTGCCAGCACCACGTCTGGAATGGGACTCTGCTCTGCCAGGACCGTTACCGGCTCATGATTCACAGCAGCCTTGGAAGGAGGCTGTGCTTGTCGTCAGCAGAGCTTCACGCACGCTGAGATGCCACAGCTTTTCCAGACTTTCCAAGGGAAGCCACGGCCAAGTGAGACACTCCTTCTCCTCTTCCAGCTTTCTTGGAACAACCTTCTTTGATTAGGGAGTGAGACAGATAGTTGGAAAGGCAGACAGACAGACAGACCAGGCAGCAGGCTTTTAATAAGCAGCCGGCAGGAGTCCCAGCCTGCAGTGGAATGGTGTCTCCATCTGCCTCTCACTGAGTGCCTGTTCACCGTGATCCCCGACCCCCTGCTCTCCTTCGTGGCTCTCAAGCCCTTGTTCTCCCCCATGGTCCTCAAGCCCCTGCCTTTCTCTTTAGTCCTCAAGCACCTGCCCTTCTCCATGGTCCCAAATGCGCTGCTCTCCTCCTGCTCCTCGGCTCCCAGCTCTCTTTCATGGTCCTGAAGCTCCTGCCCTCCTTCATAGTCCTAGGCTCCCTGCCCCATGCTCTGGTCGCCAAGCTCTTGCCCTTCTCCGTGGTCCAAAACTCCCTGTCCTACTCCATGGCCCTTCACATCTTACTTCCCCCACAATCCCCTACTCCCTGCCCACCTCCATGATCCCTGACCCCTGCCTTCTGCCGTAGTCCCCAGTCCCCTTCCCTGTGCCATGGAGCTGAGTGGTTGGCAGCACAGCTTCTACCTGGATGTGGGTACATTTGTCACCAAGGAGAGGCCAAAGGCCACATCCAGCACCCATGAGGGCTCAGCCAGGGCATCCCTGTGGGACTCTCCCTGAGGCAGCAGCCAGAGCAGCCAAGACACTACCACGATGCTGGTGGGAGGAGACACTCTGCCAGTGCAGAGCATCCCTGCCTGCTGCCAGCCCACCCTGCTGCCAGCGAGGCTGAGTCACAGTGTGCCGTGTCTGCCGTGGCACACGTGGGCACATGGCCATGACTCAGATCCACAGCTGCCAGTGCCCACCGCCAGCCCCACAGCTCCTGCTTTGCTCAGGGCTTGGTGCAGAGCTGTGGGAAGGGTTGGCTTTTCTCTCTCTCAGCATGGAGAGAGCCTCTGCGAGAGAAGGAGGAGAAGGGGCACACACAAGGAGGGCTTATACAGCGCCTTCTGGTGCAGGTGGGAGGAAAGATTTATCCCACCAGGGAGACCTGTGCTGAAGCACAAAGTGGAGGAGCTGAGATTCACTTTGCCCCTTTGTGCCCATGGCATTGGAATCCAGGTTGGAAAAAGCAACCAAACAGCTCAGACATGGCCAGCAGGTCCCATGTGAAGGACAGGTAGGAGGTCAGAGTATGGGGACAGAGATGGGAGCTCCTGCCTCACTGCCACCCCCTTGGCCACTCCAGCCTCAGCACTCACACCACACCAGCAGGAGAAACAGAAGAAGCATCTCGAGGGAGTGGGTTTGGAATATACCAGGTTTTATTAGACAGGCTGATGTTCAAGCTGACAGTTTCATCTCAATGCACATGATCACAGGTGACTACATGGGCCTGCACCCCAGCTCCCTGCCTCCTGCAATGCTCGTGAGCCAGACACTCGCCCTCTGGTGCAACAGGGACCCGGGGGGTCTTGGCAAAATGCAAGTGTCTCCCTACTCCCCATTGCCACTTCTGGATTCCCAGAGCTCTCCTAAGAAACCCAGAGAGGGCTGAGCTGGGGACTGCAATCCAGCAGGAACCGACAGCCACTTGGGTCTGCAGAAGAAAGCATCTTTGTGCTGTTATCTCCCTGAGGCCTCAGGAAAGGGAAAAGGAGTTTGGCTGACACAGAGAAGCCCCATTCAGGACAGAGGCACCAGGGCTCTGCACAGGGTGTATGGGTGCTGAAGGGAAAAGGAGGGGAGGAGGAGGCAATGGGTGCTGGAGGGTGAAGCAAAAAGAACAGGAAAGCAGAGAAGGCATGAGGACAATGATCCTTTGGCCTAAGAGCAGAGCAGCAGTGCCTTCACATTAAGGGCTGTAAGGAAGAGTCAATTCTCCTTCCTGGGGTAGGGGACCCTTTCCTGGGAGCCCCAAAGCCCACGAGTTTTGAGGGTACAGGGCAGCAAGGAAATAGATGGCACAACAAAGTACTTGCAGATAGAGACCTTCAGTGGCCTTTGCTCGCCATGATAGTGACAGTGTAACAGCAGAACAGTGATGGCTTAGCCCTTACAGCTTAGCCTGCTGCTGCTGGTGTTTCTAGTCCATTAACTCTCAGCCAGCCGTGAGGAGTCACCTGGTGGGCAGAAGTGGGAGGTGAAGAGAAGCAAGTGACAAAGTGGGACAACGATGAGCAACAGGATCGTGCTCAAGAAAGAAGGAACAGCAGCGAAGGGGGCAGCAGCTCTGGGGCAGGTTGAAGACCTGGTAGCCCTGACTCATGAGCTCAGAACTCCTCTCTGAGCTGTTCTGCCTGACGCTTTCTCTGACATTCTGCTTGCCTCACTCAGACCTCTGGTCCCCTCTGCACTGCAGGCAAAATCCCTCTGCACAAGCCATGCCCCTTCCCATGCTTGAACACAGATTTAGATTTCGTTCTCACTGGTTCATGTATAGAGTCCTATCTCGAAGCAGAAGCAAGGAGCCTGAAAGTCCCTTAGGCAATGTCCCCTCATACTTACCTGGACTCAAGTGGACCTCTTCTTCACAGCACCTGGCCTCAGTGCCAGGAGACAGGGAGCTCCCACAGACGTTCTGCCTTAGCTCATGTCCCATTGGCCATATGGAGATAAAGGGTGCTTCCTTCCACACCCTTCCCATCACAACAGAGCCTTCCATTCCCAGCTTTCTCTTTCCCTCTTTCATTCCTTTTGTCTTTCCTCATCCAGCACCTTCACATCTTCTTGTTCCTGTCAAAGTTAAGTCCTGCTCCAGCGGTTTCCTGAAGAGCAGCACTGGCTGTAGTCATTTGGCAGGAGGAAGGAGAAAGGACATTCAGCAGGTGGGCTCAAAGGTGCCAGTCTCCATCCAGGGCAGCATCTCCCCCTTGGTCAGTTTGTGCCCGACTTGTCATCCAGTCTTGCCCTGACAAGGCCACTTCTAATCCCCTCACAGACAGGTTTCAAGGTTGATTGTCCACAAGGAAACCTCACTCTGCTTGAGTGCTTCCAACGCTCCTTCTCCTCCCATGACTGAGCGCTGATATGCAGAGATGAGCCAACAATAGCTAAAATGGGAGAAGTTTGGTGACCAAGGCACATAAACCTGCCTGGCTTGTCCTGGGGAGAACTCATCATCAGACAGGCAAAAGGGATGCAGCTCGCGAACCCTGCTCCTGCTGGCCCTCACAGGGTGCAAACCACGAGGGTCTGCCTGAGGAAACAGCACCATGGGCTTGAACAAGGTCAAACTGCCAAACCTTGAGCTTTTAGAGCTCTGCTGATCTGCAGGCTTGACTTGCCGGCGTGGAGTTTGAGGTTGATGGCACAAACAGACACCAAATACTCTGTCCCTGTGCTGGACCAAGGCAAGGAAAACCTGCTCACAGCTCCTTCTGAGACTGTGACTGGAGGTGCTGGCCCTCCTCCTCCAGCACATCTCAGCTCCTTTCCAGTTGACTGCTTCCTTTGACATAGACTTGCAAATCCCATCATGGCTACCTGCCTGGAATCATAGAATCATGGAATCGTTTCAGCTGGAAAAGACCTTTAAGATGATTGAACCATGAACCCAGCTCTGCCAAATGGCTACCAATGCTGCAAAGCCCCCTTCTTAAGGAGAACACCCACGTGAAGGCTGCAGAAGTCCGACCCAGCTGTTACACAAAAGGAGAACTCACTGGGCCACCTCAAAGTCTCAGAGAGAAAAGATCAATATCTGCAGAGAACTGTGGGATCTTTGTGCCTGAAAACAGCAGCTGGGACCTGGCCTCTCTTTCCTTGCCCAGTGCTTTGCCCCAGGTCTCCTGGTGATGCCCCAGTTACTGCCACCGCTCTCCCCTGTGCTCTCTTCTCGCACCCTGCTGGCTTTGGAGATGCAGAGGTTGCCATTCCTCTTCAGGCACTCTTGGCACCAGTGAAAAAGCAGCTAGAATTGAAGCTCAGGGTGCATTGCTTACACTTACAGCTTAAACATTGCCTTCTACTCGAAAGAACAAAGATAAAATGTCAGGAATTCACAGTTTTTATTCTCTTTCTTATGCCCACCCATCTTCCCCTGCCATCAACGTCAGTGACTCAGAGTCCTCATGGTACAGTAGCCTCTGCCAGTGTGTCTCTCAAAGGGGTGACAAACCACGGCTTCTTGGACAGATAAGACATAAGCTCATTGACTGTAGGAACACGTGGAGGGTTACATGGCATGACACCTTAGGGCTTCCTGTAGCGATTCTTTGGGGTTTCACCACAGCCAGTGACGTCGCAGGAGAGGACATTGGGCTTCTTCCCCAGGCCGATGCTCCCCAGGAGATCGGGAAGCTCCCGGGTGATGGCCTTCTCGATCTTCTCTAGGAAACACCCACCCATGTAGGAGCACTGCTGGGACAGCAGCTTAAAGCTGGTGATGGGGTTGATGCCAAAGAAGTCCTTGTAGGCCTCGCGGTTGGGGAGGTCAAATTTGCTGACATTGGTCTTTGCCAGAATGGACTTAAAGATAAAGAACCTGTCAGGATCCTCCACAATGTCCCTGAACACCAGTTCTCCATCGCTAAAGAAGGTCATTTTGTCCTTGTAGGTCTGCAGGTAGCGATCGACCAGCAGGGCATGGATGCGCACCCGGATGGCGTGCTGGCGGATGAAGGCAATCTTGTTTTCCATCCTGTTCTCAATCACCTGGTTGAGGTCCTCCAAGAGCGAGATCTCTTCTTTGAGGAACAGCTCTCTGTGGGTATCGGGGTGGTACTCGTGGGGCCAGAAGGAGCTGACGTACACTCTGGGAGGCTCGGTGACATTGATGAGAGGAGCCAGGCTCCAGAACAAAGCTCCGTAGACTCTCATGAGCTCCTGGGTAGCCAGGCTGTCGGCTTTGTTCAAGATGATCCGGATCTGAGACTCGCGGCCCTTCAGCTGACGGAACAGCATCTCCAGCTCCAAGCCCACATCCAGCTTCGTGGGGTCAAAGACAACGAAGATGAGGTCAGCTCTGTCGATGAACCACTGACACACGTCGTTGAATGGGTAACCTTGAGAAGAGGAAATAGAGACATCCAGCAGAAAGGGCCAGCACAGTTCCCCTCAGGTTACCTTGAGTCTGCTGTGGCTTATGTCCTGTCTGGGTCAGACAGGGTGTGGGACACAACAAACTCCTCGTGAAGCCTGGAGCCTGTTTCTCGTGTGCTAAAAACACTTCGAGGTTCTTGGCATGAAGCCCCATCCCTGTGTGCCTGGGCCTGTGATTATACATCTCAGTCTCACCTCTGAACCTTCCTTCTCCCTGCTGCTGGGAACAGATTCTTGCTGCTCCTGTGAGCAGATATCAGTTACATCATTGCTTTCCTCAGTGGGCCCAAGGGGGTCAAGAAGCCTTGCTGATCCACCTTGGCACTCCAGGTGCTGTGGGAATGGATTGGTGCTTCTTGGGGCCCTGATGTAGGACGCAGGCAGAGCCTGGCTCCAAGGGTGACAAATGGGGCATTAAATGCTGAGCTGAGGCCCAGGGAGTCCCCAGGAAACACCTTGATGCGCCTCCTGTCTCTCACACTTCCAAACAGCAAAATGGTTGCTCTAGCTGATGACACTTGGGTGTGTTCCCCAGATCCCAGATGCTGCTGCTGCCATAGCCATGGGCAGATCAGAGTCACTATCCCCTCAAATGCATGACCCCTTCTGTAGCCTTGGTCCCTCCTTCATTGCACTTCAGCCACCCTTGGCATCTCCCATGATTATGGCACCTTTTCTGGAGCCCCTCAGTAACCCCTACCTCGTTCTTGCTGTTTGCGGTTTTCGATGATGCCCGGTGTGTCCACAAAGGTGACTCGCTCCAGCAGTTTGTGGGGCACCTCGATCCCTATCAGCTTCTCCAAGAAGTTCTGCCCAAATTTCTCCAAGGGTGAGAAGGAGCGGGCACTGTCAGCAGCCATCACAATGCCCTCGATGGTCTTCAGCTTGGGGCCATGCATGATGACAGTGAAGGAAGAGGTGGTGGGTTCTGCCCCTGTGCAGCAACGAGAGGAGAAGCAGAGCTGTGAAAGCCATGCTGGGCAACGGAGGTGACAGAGTTGCACTGTGATGAGGTGGGGACCCAGGAGCATAGCTCCCTTGCCAGGAGGTGCTGGAAGAAGGCAAGCAGTGAGGCTCTGAAATACTTGTCAAGGCTCTTGAGAAAACAGCAGCAGAGCTGTTTTCTGTGGGGACTGGCTGTTCTGGAGGTAGCCTGGCTGCACAAGGCACTCTGGAGAACCACTTCCCAGGGCTTTCACTACCGCCGTGCAGAGTAGGCCATGGACATCTACCCTCAGCTGTGAGATGAGAGCAGAGAGGAGAGAAGGGCTATGGCTTTTCTCCAGGCAGGATGAACTAATTGGCTCCACATGAGAAGGGAAGGGGAGAAGACAAAGGCAAATTGCCCTAGTGATGTGATGACTACTTTCATGGTGGGGATGGTGATGCAGTGGACAGAGATGCTCTACTCCTCACGGGAGAGGATGGACAAGCCCTGGGCCATGGTGGTGAACCTCTCCCTCCATGTGGCACTGCAAGCAGGTGACATGAACCGTATCACAGAATCATAGAAGAGGATCATAGAATCATTTTGGTTGGAGAAAACTTCTGAGATCATGAAGTCCAACCATTCTGTAACTACCAAGGCTGATGTTAAACCATGTCCCTCAGCACTTCCTCTCTGCCTCTTTTAAACACCTCCAGGGATAGGAGGTGTTTACCCAGGGATTCAACCACCTCCCTGGGTAGCCTGTCCCAGTGTTTGAGAACCCTTTTAGTGGGGAAGTTTCTTCTGATATCCAATCTAGACTTTCTCTGCTGCAATGTGAGGCCTTTTCCTCTCATCCTATCACTCATAACTAAGGGGAAGAAACCAACCCCCATTTGTCTCCAACCTCCTTTCAGGGAGCTGTAGAGAGCCAGAAGGTCTCCCCTCAGGCTCCTTTTCTCCAGGCTAAATAAATCGAGTTTCCTCAGCCACTCTTCATAGTATCACAACTTCCCTGCTGTAAGGAGGCGGATTGGAGAGCAGCGGCTGGGAACCGCTGCGCACACGGTTGCGGGCACGCTGGTGCCAGCGGGCCCTCGGCAGAGCAGGGAGCAGCGAGGAGCGCGGTACCTGTGTAGAGCTGGTAGGGAGTGTCGTCCAGCCCCAGGAGGTAGTTTATCATGGAGGATTTGCCGACGCTCCACGGTCCCAGGAATAGTACCATGGGCTTGGAAGTGATCTCCCCATCTGCGGAGAGGGGAAATAACAAGAGGAAGTGAAGGAACAATAGCCGCCGCCGCCGCGCGATCCCCTCCCGGCCGTAACGAGCATCCCATCTGAGCGGCGCGGTGCTGCTACGGGGAACAGCCACCCGTGGGGCCAGCCAAGGCATCGCCCCGCCGTGGGGCCCGGCACCCGCGGGGAGCGGGACGTCACCGTGCTCTGCGGGAGACACTGCCTCGCTTGGCTGATGCTCTCTGAGGTCTGGCCCTTCTTAGCTTAAGGGAGGACTCGAAGGTCTATCAGATGATGTCTGAGTCTGGCCGTGCCGTGGTTTAGGCGGAGTGACGCGGGGCTGGCTGTGGAGGGGTGTTTGAAGGCAGCCGCCGCAAAGCACGGGACCTGCGGAGGAAGTGGCCATGCTGCAGCCAGGGGAACCCTCGCGCAGAGGGAGCTGGCGTGGCTGGAGCAGCGACACGACGGAGCGGTGCTTGGCAAGTGCGCTGCGAGCCTTGCGCCAGCTGCCTGCAAGCCTTGCCACCGGACCCTGCCAGATATCTGACCCCGGCTTGTGACAAAAGGTCGCACAGAAGGTCCCTGCCTGCTTGTGGGGCACTGTGAGAGTTCAGCCTGGTGTGGGGAGGGCAGGCTGGGCAAACGGACCTGCTTTGGGCTTGGGGAAAGGCAGGAGAAAGAACCACAGAACCCATCCCACACTCTTCAAGTCTCACGGTTTGCTGAGGGGTTCATGGAGACTGGTAATGACCCATTAGAACCTGTCCCATGCCACATGGTTGGTATGGGAGCATAGATGTCCCTGGACACATGCAGCCACTGCCACTGGGAGCAATCCCTGCTGGAATGGGACTCTGTGATTATCCTGTGCCTGCTCTCCTTGCCCCCTTTAGTCCCAGGCCACTGGAAGGGCAGTTGGCAGAGTCAGAGCAGATCTTGACCTGTGGCACCTTCCCCAGGCTTTGTCCAAAATGGCCCGGAGCCTGAAAGTCTGTTTAAGCTCAGGTGAGGCAAAAAATGGAAGTAAGCTCTTGTTGCTGAGCACCTCCTGTGCTCAGGGTGGGAGAGGACCTGTTCCAGTGCTGCCAGCAGGATTCCAGCCTGGGGATGAGCTGGCTGCCACTGGAGTTGCTGGGAGCTGCTGCCTCAGCCAGAGTGGAGCCTTCCCCCACGGCCTATGCCTCTAAGTTGTTCTCCCTGTGATGGCAACAGACCCCACTGCTCTGTAGCTGCTGCTCGCACAGGCACCAACAGCTTTCCAGGGAGTCAGGGGTCCATCTCCAAGGTGGAAGAAGCTACAAAGCCCACGTGGTGCTGAGCTCCTGCTCTCAAGGATGCTGAAGAGCACTGCATGGTAGCTCTGCACCAAACCCATCGAACCATGGAGAAAGCAATCAGGAAGAACATGCCAGCCTCCTCCCATTGCAGGGCCACTACAGAATCATGGAATCATAAAGGTTGGAAAAGACCTCCAAGATCCTTGAGTCCAACCATGAACCCAGCACTGCCAGGTCACCACTGAATCATGTCCCCCAGTACCATGTCTACAGAGCTTTTAAATGCCTTCAGGGATGGGGACTCCGTTGATGCCCTGGACAGCCTATTCCAGGCCTTGACAAAACTTTCAGGGAATAAATTGTTCCTCACATCCAACCTAAACCTCTCCTGAGGCAACTTGAGGCAATTTCCGCTTATCCTATCACTTATTCCTTGAGAGAAGAGACTGACCCCCACCTCGATGCAGCCTCCTTGCAGAGAGTGAGAGGCTCTTCCCTCAATATCCTCCAGGCTAGATAACCCCAGTTCCTTCATCTGTTCTCATCAGCCCTGTTGTCCAGAGCCTTCACCAGCTTTGTTGCCCTTTTTCTGGACCTGCTTCAGCACCTCAATATCCTTTTTGGAGTGGGACTCCAAAACTGAACCCAGGATTTGAGGTTCGGCCTCACCATGTCACTGCTGGGGATGGATGTGGACTGGGGACATCTTTCCATGGGGCACAGCTCCATTCATACAGCTCAACCCTCCTCCCCAAAGCAGAACAGCCATAATCTGAGCCCAGCCCTGCCTTCTGCCTGCTCCCTGCTTGCCAGCCGCAGGGATCCGACGTTGTCTTCTCACACGGGACAAAAACAGATGTTGAAACCTTGGCCTCGCTATTAATGACTCCTCTGTGCCACTCTGTCGCTGCTGCTCTCTTCGCTCGCCGGCGTTAATTGGGTTTCGGCTCATGGCGGTGATGATTATGCCCTGTGAAGTGGTGCCAGAGGGGTGAGGCGGGTCCCCGCCTGCTCTTTCGTAACGCGTTCCTGGCCAGGCGTGGCTGTGTGAACGCGGCCGGCTACGCTTCACGGCCCCACCTCTGCCGCTGTGCCGCGGCGGGCAGCGATGCTGCCAGCCCCATGCCAGGTCACTGACATCTCGCCCAGCTCATCCCTGCCCCTTGCTTTGGGAGTGGGGTGCTGGGTTGTGTGGGCAGCACCAGGCATCTGTGCAGGTCTCCAGGTAGCACAGCAGCTCCCGGCATGTTGAGGCCACGTATGAGTCCACCTTGCTGCTGCCCAAGGTCTGGGAGAGAAGAGAGCATCTCCGACCCGGGAGGGTGCTGGCCTGGCATTTGGCCCTGCCACATCCCCCCTCTAGGTCTGTCAGCACCGATTTGGGTCACCTTGATGATCTGGCCAGGAGAAAAGAGCCCGGCTGCAGGGCAGGGATGGCGACAGCTCTATCACTGCAGCTCTCTCCAGCCACCCTGTGGCTGTTTGCTCCCAGCCCAGCCTGCAGCACTCTCAGCTCCAGCTCAGCTCCAGCTCGGCTCCAGCTCATCCCTGCTCCAGCCCAACACGTCCTGCTGGTTTCACAGTTGCACACAGTTGCATGATCAGTGAGCAGGAGTGGTCTCAGATCGTGTACCCCTTAGTCTGTGGTCCTGATGGAAACGTAGCAGCTGAAGCACAGCTTCTCCAAGCTGCCAGGTTTGCTGCAGGGTGCAGATCTAGCTCAGATCCTGCACACACCTGGCCAACAGGGCCACATCTGCCTCTGCAGAGCCTGCATTATCCTGGACTGTTTAGCTCTGAGTACAGGAGCAATTTGGATGCCCAAACAGTTGGGGGTTTGTAGAGCAGCAGCTTTTCAGAAGGTTTTCCTATTGCCAGGCTGCACTGGGGTGGCAGCACTGCTACTCTGGGGCTGGGGTTAACCCTGGACTAGGCCTTCTTGACCCTCCCTGTCCTCAAGCCCAGCAGAAGTGCTTGATGTCATCTCACCCCTCTCTTGTGGCTGGAGGACATAGTAAAACCTGCTTTCTCTTCTGCTTCAGACCAAGCCACAACCACAAAAGTCTTGTTGTCCTCAAACCACATAGGAAGGCTAAAACACTTGAGGACACCCTCCCAGCACCACTCACACCACCACCCCATCCCATCCCACAACCACCATGCCTGTGGCACGGATACAGTGCCTGTAGAGGGCTGGTCAGCTCGCCCCTGAAGCTTCCAAGACCAGGAGTATCCACTCAGGACGTGCCCCCACAGATGGAGAGATGAGCAGCATGTAGCTGCAGCCTGCCTGTGCCCATGCCTAAAGGTGCCCACACCTTAGGGTGCTCACACCTCGGGGTACAGATGTGGCAGCTATCAGAATATGCTATTTAGAGGCACAGCCCACCAGGCTGCCAGCACACTTGCATGGCAGGGAACCTAAGACCCTCTGGGCACTGGCAGAGCTCTGCCACAGCCATGGATGGGGTGTGGGGGAGCCTGTTTTGGCAGGATCCATCAGTGAGGGCCGTGAGGTGGGACATGAGGGCCAGAAGGCAGAACTGCCCTGTGTCGTGTCACAGCAGGAATGCTGTCCCTGTGGCCCAGCACCAGATTGGGTGTTCACTGGTGTTTCTTGGCCTGTCTCCCAGCTTCTGCTTCACTGGGGGCACATGGCAGCATGCCTCAAGCACGATGGGCAGGGAGAGGAGCCAAGCCTGGCTCCCATGGGGGCTGAGGCCACCACACAGGGGCCAGTCTGTGTCACTGGGACAGCTGCTGCAGGCTCATAGGCTTAAACTGCAGCCAAGGGGATCAAGAGTGGACATTCAGGAAGGATTCTACATGTAGGGGAGTGAAGGGTGAGAAGAATCATAGAATCATGGAATCATTTGTTTTGGAAATACTGTTAGGAGCATCAGATTCAACCATTAATCCAGCACTGCCATGTCCACCACTAAACCATGTCACTCATCACCATATCTACACAACTTTTCAACTCCTCTAGAGATGGGAATTCCATCACTGCCCTGGCCAGCCTGTTTCAGGGTTTGACAACTCTTCAGGGAAAAGACTGTTCCTCGATTCCAACCTAAACCTATACCTCCCCTGGCACAACTTAAGGCCATTCCCATAGGGTGGGCTATCTTTTGGGCTACTCCAACTCAGGCTTGTAGGTGAGAGATCACCCTGCAGATTCACCACGAATGCCTTTAAACTTTGACTAGAGGAATACAAACTCTCTTGAGCCTTAACCCAAGAGGGAAAGGTGTCAAAGCCTGGGTGAGGTGGGGATTGCACGAAAGAGAGGGGGCTGAGGGCTGTGCAGAGTCAGGCCTGGGACAAAGTGCAGCAGCACACATGCTGAGCTTGGAAAGGGCTGGGGACACCAGCAGTGGTGGGTGCCATGGGACGTGGAGTCCCAGGGTCTGCTCAGTGCCTGGGAAGCATGGCTCTGTTGGGACAGGTGAGTAGGAAAGCTGAAGGCCAGCGAAGAGCTTAGGCAGTGCTGGCAGCATGCAGGTAGCAGGAGGCAGCGATACCAACCTGTGGCCGAGGAGCCCAGGGTGCGTCCAGGGTAAGCTGTTAGCAGGGGACACGGGGAGAGAGAAAAGGTACCGTGAGTCGAAGGAGGGACGCGGCCACCTGGGGCTGGCCCAGGCTGAGGAGGGAGATGGAGACTGGCCCTGGCCTTCTTGTGGGCAGGAAAAGCCAGCGACGGCCACATTCCCAGCAGGAAAGAAGGAGTTACAGCCTGTGAGTAAGGAGACCTGCAGCAACCAGGAGAAGCACTGAACACCAGCCTGCTCTGCGCTGGGGCTGGGCTGGGGGAGCAGCCCCAGGAGAGCTGCTGTGTCCAAGGCATCAACCCAACCGTTCTGCCCTGCATAGGCTTCCCCAGCAGTGTTCACTGAGCAAACGGAGCCCATTGAGCCATGGTTAGGACAGCCACCAACCCCAACAAGTGCCCTGACCATCCCAGTGTGTGGCTACCCGAATCCAGCCCTAGGGCAGCTGGAGAAGGTGACTGGGAGGCCATACCCTATACAAGGACACTTGCTAATTGGCACATGTAAAGTCATTAGGGTCACCAGCATGCGTCACAGACTGGCATGACTTCACAGCAAGCTTCCCATCACCAGACTGGGAGAGTCCCTCAGCCCTGAGCAAGGGACAGTCCCTTCAGGGTGGCCCCGCTGTGCCCAAGCACACAGCCGGGGCATGCCTGCACCCATGGAGATGGCAGAGCAGAGATGCGGGAGGGTGGCACGCAGGGGAAAGGAGATGGCACCTGCCAGGCTGTAACACATTGAGAGCAGAGGCTGTGAGATGAGCTCTCTGTAATACACCTTGACAGTTCAGAGCTTTGGATTGATGATGGTAGTCACAGCTCCCTGAGAGAGGTGATGCTGGAGGTCACAGGTGTTTTTGTGAGCTGTGGGGAACAGAAGGGGTCCTGGATTCCATTGGCTGCTGCCCACGAGCAGAGCAGGTGGTAAGGGAGACAAAATGGAGGGCTGCTGCATAATGGAGGGGCAAAGGTGCTTGACATGGTCCCCTCTGTATTGGCTTACACCTCCAAATGTCACACAGATTCCATGACGAGCCTGCCCTGCAGCTCTCCCAGCTGTCCTGTTCCTCCCAGCCAGCTGAGACAGCAGCTCTGCTCCTTCCAGCTGCCCCCTTGTCATGGGAATGAGCACAGAGGGGGAAGCTGGGGGCATCTCCCAGCTTGTGGGGGCACCACTGGTGAACATTCTGCTCAGGACAGAGGCACTGCACAGAGGAAGCCACTGAGAAAACTCCCTCAGCTTCACCATGTCCTCACCTGCCTTGCAAGGTCAAGAGGGCTTCCTGTGCCAACTCTCTTACTAATTTGCAGGTTTCTCTAATTACACTGCCAATTGGGGTTGGGCAAAGCCAGGTCTGTGGGTATTAAAGGGAAACTGCTGGGCTTTATGTTTCCAGGATGAGGTTGTGTGTGCTGGAGTATGGCTGGAATGCCAGAGAGGCTTTAAGGAGTTTGGTTGCAGAAGGCACATTTGTGAGGGGAGCATGGCCAGGGTCTCTCGTGGTTGAGCTGAGGCTGCAGGTAACATAGTGTCCATATGTCCTTCCTCAGGGCTGGAAAGCTGTGGGCTACTGGCTCTGGGATTCTATCTGCACTTCTGGGAGGGTGCCATGCGAGACGCATCAGGGTGTGCTGGGCACTCGTGCTGGCAGCTGACCTGATGGATCGTCAGCATGAGGGATGGTTGTTCCTCATGGTGAAGTGGAACAGACCACGGAGTGTTGTGAGATGAGGCTTTGAGGAACACCACGACCTGCTCAGGAGCTGGAGCTGAGAGAGGCCTCACAAGGGTGAGAGGTGGTTCTGGAAGGAAGCTAGCAAGGTGCTGAGAAATGATTGCTGCCTCCCAGGAAGGGAGAAGGGAGGTGGCTGCTTGGGCATGGGGTGGCTGAAAGGCAGGGTGGGATGTCCTGAGTGAGGAAACAGGTTATGCACTAGGAACTGCAGCCGGGGGCTGCATCCTCCAGCAGAGGACAGCAAGGCAAGGGGTAGAGGCTGGGAGCCCACCAGCTGTTCCTGTACTCAAAACATCCCCCTGAAGTACCCCAGGCTGACCTAACAGTCGATGTGCTGCCACCAACACATGCCAAAGCAGCTTGGAGAGAGGGTGGGCTTGGAGTTCTTGCTGAATCTGTGAGCTCCAGGATGGAAGCAGCTGGGACCTGGCATGGTTTGGGCTCTCCTTGCTGCGTGGTGCCACCACTGAAGAGGATGTGCACCAAGATGGTGACTTTGCAGCTCCTACTGCTCCTTCCCTGGGCACATGGCAGTGCTGTGCTGGCTGGGGAGGGAGGGGACAGGCCAGCACACTGTGTGGGTGACAGCAGCTGTTGGGTGAGGGTACAGGGGCACTCCTCACATGCTGGCTGCAGCACAGCGAGTGGCTGTGACCCCCACAGTTACCCTCCCACCTGGGATTACAGTCCCAGCTGCTGGCAAAGGCCTCCCAGGACACAGCTCATGTTTTATGAGGCTTACCAACACCCACACCAGGGCTCCTGCGGTGTCCAGGGTGCTCTGAGCCTTGAGGGAACAGGGGCTGGTACTAAGGACTCTACAGCCCTGCCCCTTGGGTCTCTCATGACTCTAAGCTGCAGGTGAGCTGTCTGGGTATGGAGATGTTCAAGCCTCCTTACCTAAAAATGTCTGCCATGGGTTCAGGAGTGCCTGTAAAATGGGTTCTGCCCTAAGGAGACATGTCCCAGGGGTTTGCCCAAATGAACATGGAATTCATGTGCTGGTGTAGCAAAGTCCAGCTGCTAAAACAAGGTCTTTGTGGAGAGCGTCCTCATCAGGAGGGAAGAACCATGCCTGGGTGAGGCTGGAGATCTGGGGAGGGAGGAACAACCTCAGGACAAGGAGGGACCCTGGCAAAAGGCTGATGTGGACATGCAGCCCTGGGACACAGCAGGGACTCCAGCATCCCCCACCTGCCCAGCCAAGGAACAGGGGACATCTGACCCTGACTCAGGACAGGGCTTGAGTAGGGGCTCACAGGAGAGTTACTCCAGTGAATGAAGACCTCGCAGTTGGGCATGGACCATCTGTGCTTGGACATTGAGGCTGCTCATGCCATACAGGCTGCTCATGCCATACAAGAGATACCTGTAGCTCGTGAGTATCTTGGGGTCAGGGAAACGAGTTTGGTCTTCTGTGGGGACATGTGGACTGCTGGGGCTCAGCCCAAGCCAATGCTTATGGCCACAGGGCCACACTCCTCACCTGACCCAAAGTGTCTGCAGTTGCCAAGAGGTGGAAACTCTAACTCCAGTGTGACTGAAGGGAGCTTGAGGGATACCCTGGCCACATGGCTGTGTCCTGTACTGAGCAGGAAGGATGCCAGCTCTGGCCACCCCCAGGAAGCTCAACCCCAGCCTTGAGAGGTCCGAAGCTTCCTTGCCAAGCCTGTTTTACTGGGCTGTGATCTTTGCTTGGCATGGGTACAGGGCATTGATGCTGAGCAGGTGGAGGACTCAAAGCAGGCAGGGTTCAATGCTCAGTCTACACAGATGGTCCTGACAGCAGATGGGTGAAGGCAGATGCAGGAATGCCTGCCACTGGGTTCACCAGGGCATGGCCACTACACCCAGCATGTTCATGTCCTTCTTCTGAAGCTGCAAAGGCAGACAAACTATTTGAGCCCTTCTGTGATCTGCTCTCTGCGCTGTTATCTGCATCCCAATGGCCTGATGGTGCTGGAGACACTGGTGCCCATACCATTACCTGTTATCTCGTGCTGCCTCAGCTCATTGTATCTGTAGGAGTGCTCCAGGGGCTTGATGGAGGAGTGGTAGATCTTCCTCAGACGCTGCAGGACTCCTGCCAGGGCAAAAGCATGCAGATGAGTGAAAGGCAAACACCACCACCAAGAATGAGCCCCTCCTAGGTGAGTATTCCCTGCCATGACTCAGTCATGGATCAAAGAAATTGGCTCACAGTTTAAATCTTGGCCAATTTGATCCCTGTCACACATCGTGATGCCCCTCCCTGTTAATGTTGCTTTTTGGGCACTGTCCCTATCTGTTGCTGGTCTCACATGTGCCAGGACCATTTCTCATTAATGATGCATTGCACTTAGCACCATGATGACAAAAGCCCTCCACCATGGTGCCAGGCACACATGGCATAGCCCCTAAGTTGCTGGCTAGCAGAAAGAGGCTTCTTCCACAGCTTAGAACAGCAAAGCCTGGTTAATAATTGGAATAAAAATCTGAACTCTTTATTGCAAGTTGGCCTGGGTTTCTCTGGGCAGCAGTGTGCCTCAGATTGACTCACCTTCTGCATTTTCTAGTCTCTCTGTCTTTCTAATTCTTGTACACCCTTGGGCTTGTCCTGAAACATCTAAAGTATCTTAACCCAAGAGCAGCAAAAGCACTGTTTTTGAAGACAGGGTGTTGCTGGGCCTGTAAGAAGTAAACCCAAACCACTCTAAGGAAAGGAAACACCATCTTGGTGCAGGAGCATGGTGACCATCCTGTCCTGCAGGGATCACCTGGACTGGAGGAGCAGGGCACATGTGGCTTGGTGTCACTCAGGCTCCCTCACCTGAGACTTCATCGGCAGGTTTGTCCTCATTCAGCTTGAGGGTGTTCTCCAGGTGGGACCGGTCACGCTTGATCGGCTCGCTGGCATCTTCAACCTCTTCTGGAGGAGAAAGGCAAGGAGATTTGTGACCACTGGAGCTGAGGACTACACATGGGAGCTCAAACAAGCTGCTGCCAGACATGGGGAGCACACATCCCCTGAGCCCATGGGCCTGCCAGGTGTCTCAGCAGCCGCTGTTGCCTTTGGCATGCCGCATGGTTTCTCTTTGGCAAGGGCTCCCAGAGGCTGCCAGGGCTGTGGCTGCTGGGGAAGCACCACGGGTAACTGCTTGGCTCTGAGGAGGTGCTGGCGAAGGCCAGGCACCCATACGGAATGTGTGCATGGAAGGGCCTCCAGGGTCTGGGGTGCAGTGTGAGTATGTGTGGCACCTGCAGCACCTGCTGCCCCCTGGGGCCTCTGCCCATTCTGACAGCTGCAGCCCCCCAGGACTTAGCCTCAGCTACAGGCAAGCTCTGCTCTGCCTCTCTGCCCACTCCCACACAAAGTCCCACGTTAAGTCAGAGACAAGAGGACGTGCGAGGCAAGGGCTGGCTCCCAAGAGGCTGACCAGCCTGACTCATTCTGGTTGCCTTGCCATTCCCTCCTGCTTCCCCCACCCCTGACCCTTATCAGGATGGGGTCCTCTGCATGAGGCCCTGGCCTGGGGTGGCCATGAGGACTCCACAGCTCCATGCCAGGCCCGGAAAATGTGAAACAGATGCTTCCACCTGGGGTAAACAATCCAGTGTCCCTGAGGAAGAGGGATGGAGGTGCCTTTGCCCTGCAGGTGTTGGTACACCAAGGCCCTGTGCAGCTCCAAGTTTTTCTTGTTACTGGGAGCTTGACTGCACTTTAGTGGAAGCTTGGGGACAGCTCTGAGGACAGATGTCTGCTGGCTGGCTGGGCTGAGAAGGGTTGGATCAAGTGAGGTACTGCTGAACCCTGAAACTGTGCTGAGTGTCTACTGAACACTGGGCTGAGGAAGACCTTTTGACTTGCCAAGTAAAGCCACAGAGACCAAACTGGGTTTCTCTTCCTTCATAAGTGGGAACTTTTGGAAGGCTACAGAAGAAAGCAGAAAAAACCCTCAGCTGGGTCCAAAGGGGTCCAAAGGTCGCTGCCCAATCCGTGGTGCAAAGTCCACAAGTGCTTCTAAGAAATCATGGCAAGGCTGTCCCTTCTCCTTAGCTGGACTGTCACTGACCAGATGTGCCCAGAGCTGGTGCTTTGGCAGCTCGCTGATACAAATTAGCTCTTCCCACCTTCCCTGTGAGACATAGGCTGGTGGACAAGAGACTCATCAGCGCCTGCAGCATCCTGCCCTTGCACCGTGAAAGGTCTGAAGGACTCTGCAGGTGGAGAGTAAAGAGCCTTTAAGAGGTCTGCAGGTGCTGAAAGGCACCTGGCTGTTAAAAATCTTATCCACGGCCCGGAGGAGACATTGTGGGCTCAAAGAGCAGCAAGGGCAGCATTGGCCAGCTTTGGTACCACCTGAGCCTCGAGACCCGCAGCCGGCCCAGCCGTGCAGCGGTTAGGGGCAGGCACAGGAAGCAGAAGCATTAGCAGAGGGCCATGCACTAGCCGCAATTTAATGTGCCAAGCTCAGCTCTGCTGGCAGTCCACAGTTGGTCGCTCTTGCTGCTACAGCACACCCACAAGAAAAGACTCCAACCTATCTGGTTGTGCTGGAGCTCAGCAGCTGCTGGGTGGGAGCTGGGGCCGGTTGGGCTCTCTGTTTCTGCCAGTGGCAGCTTGTCTGCAGCGGGAGCTGGTGCTGCTGGTGGGTCTTCTGCCGCTGCTGGTGGGTCTTCCGCCGCTGCTGGTGGGTCTTCTGCTGTGTCCTTACAGGGTGGGTGGTGGCAGCTGGCAGTGCTATCCTTGGCATCTTCCTTGTCACTGGTAGCTGCTGATTTACCTTGCTGATGGTCCTTTTTTCCAGATGCATTGGGCACTTCCTTGTCACTCCCTTCAGCTCCATTCTCTGGCCCCACTGGCCCTGCACCATCTTCCTGAGGCTCTTTATCTTCCTTAGACTTTTCATCCTCGGACTCTCCCTCTTCCTCGGACTCTCCCTCTTCCTCAGACTCTCCCTCCTCCTTGGACTCTCCCTTGCCTCCATCTTCCTCAGACTCACCATGTTTACCTTCCTCAGACTCTCCCTGCTCATCATCTTCCTCTGAGCTCTGCTCTCCCCCTTCCTTTCCCCTCTCAGGAGCAGACACTGCTCTTGGCTCCTCCACTTTCTCCTCCCCAGAAGCTTCTTTCTTGGTACCAGGTTCTTCATCCTCCTGAGCATGGAAGCCATTTTGTGGACCAAGCCCATGATTCCCTTCATGGTGCACTGCCTCAGGAGTGCCCAAACTGGTGTCATCCCCTGGGCTCTGTGTCTCATCATGCCTCTCCTGGCCCTTCTTGGCGGTCTGTCCATTCTCTGGCCCCAGGTGCCCACTCAGGCTGCCTGCCAGCTCTTCCTCCCTCTCTTCATGTCCCTCCTCAGTGGTGCTGGGCAGGGAGGTGTTGGCAGGGCTGCCATCTTGCTCCTTCTCAGGGCTGCTCTCGGCTGCCTTCTCCTCCAGCCTGGGCACTGCAGCTGGCAGGGGGCTGTCGGCAGCACCACCGATGTGGTCCGTGCCGGGGGCGTGCAGCTCTAAACGGTGAGAACAGCTCAGTCAGTCTTAACTGTGCTGGCGCATGGCTATCAGGGCACCTACCAGCCCCAGTGGTGCCAGGGGGCCCTGGGGGAGGATTTGTGGCTATAATTACAAGGTTTAAACTCTTTCCTAAACCTTCTCTAGCTCCAGATGAGTTTTTTTGTCCCTGTTGCAAGAAGCTGAGCGCAAAGAGATGTTTGTGGGGGGCAAAGCCAATGCTTAGCAGAGACCCTGCGGCTGCGCCAGCCACAGCTGCAGGAAGCACTGCAGGAAGGCAGCAAAGCAGCCTTAAAAAATGGAGTGGGAGACATCAAAGTGTAACTCAAGGAGCTGTGGGCACTTGGCAGGTGAAAAGGGTCCTTCCCCAGCCCTGCCTCAAGAGAACATTGTGCTGGCCATGGTGGGTGGTTTGGTGAGGGGCGAGGGGGAGGATGAAGGAGCAAGTAAGAGGAGGGGACCGGGAGTTCCCCAGCTTGGGGCTCAACCTTTCCACAGACAGGGCTGAGCTCAGCTCAGGGCTGAGAAGCTATTTATTGTGAGCATCCCTTCACTAGGAAAGCATTCACTGTGGCTGGCAGGGACACAATGAGTTTGTTCTGCAGCCCAGGAGAAGCCATCCGTGTTTTCCATAGGCCTCCAACTGCAGTTTCACATCAGTCAGCTGGTGCCAAAAATAAAAGCTCACCAACTACCCTGTCTCTGTTACAAACAGTTGCTGCTAGTCTAAATAAACCCCCGAAACGTCTAATGCCTGCATACCAGGCAAGCGTCTCAGAGGAAAATAATTCCTTTGTACTCCAGCTGGCAAGCAGATGCCAACCAGGCAAAAATTATATCTCCACCCAGGCTGTGCTGGCCATAGGCAGCAGTGGGCACGGGCAGCCTTCTCCTCCAGCTACTGTTCCACATCTGTGCCAGGGAGGCATGGGGCTGAGTGTCCTGCAGAGCATCAGCAAAGCCGTGGCACTGAGTCTCGCTGGACATCCATAGAGGACTGTGGTGGCCAAGCACAGGAAGAGGTGAGCAGGGGATGACACAGTGCCAGCCTCAGACTACTCTGCCCACTGCAAACCAGTTTGCCCTAGGCAGGGATACTGGACAGGTGGGAACCACCATCTGTATCCATGCCAGGGCCAGCAGTGCTGTTAGCTGGTAGCTCAGCAACATCAGTGGGCTCACACTGGGGATGAACCATGCCAGCAGCACCTCAAGCCTGACAGGTTTTCCAGCCGCTCCCAAGTGCAGCCTGGCATGATGTAGCTGCCACCACTGCTGCAGCCAAACCAGATGTGTGGTCACCCTTGCTCTGCCCTCACCAACCTCCTCTGTCCTTTGCTGGCACATGGCCCACAGGTGCCTCTGGATTCCCAGTTCAGCTCCCAGACAGAGGAAGATGGGTTCTGCATACCTTCTACTTACCTCCCTCCCACTAAGAGTGTCTCCTCTCCTTTGGGTCACCTGCCCCTGAGACCTACAATGGTACTCAGCCTGCCAGGAGCCATGCTACATCTAACCTGAAAAACCTGGGGTGGCTAGGAACCAGCATCCCCTGCCTGGCCCTCACGGCCTGAAGACCAACCTGGGTCTCCTGAGGGTCCCCTTAGATGATGGAGATAGTCTCATCTCGGCCTCAAAATAGCTGGTGGCCTGGAGGACTGGGAGAGAAGCATGGCTCCTCAAGTTAACATTTGGAGAGGGTCAAGGTGGGCTGTGGAGGGGAGCAGACCCAGAGGTCTGCGTATTGCATCCAGCCCAGCCCAGGGCAAGAGAGGTTGTCACTCGACATGGCCACACACAGCAGCAGCTCCAGCACCCACCACGAGCCACCCCTCATGGGAGAAGAGAGAAATCTTCCCCAGGAGCTCCGAGTGGGGTGTCCTGCCGGTGTGCTAGCCACGGGCTTTCTTTCCTGTGACCTTCAAGGTCTTATATAAAGTCCCTCTGCCCTCTCCGCCTCCTTCTCTCTCCTGTTTCCCCTACATGGTCTCCAAATCCATCCCGAGGCGAATTGTGCTGACCTGCAGATGGCCGGCCGATGAGCAGCGAAATGGGCCGAAGGTTATGGGCTTAACACCCTCGGCGCGTCCGCCGGCGGCTAAAAATATCGCCCGGCGACTGTACGGGTGCGGGCCGGGAGGAGCGGCTCGGCGGGGTGCGGCCGGCTAAGCCCCGACCCCCTCTGCCGCTGGCCCCAGCCCCTCGCCCCGCTGCCAGCCAAGGCTGACGTCCGCACCTGGGGCCCGTCCTGCGGGTCCCTGCGGACTCCGGGAGGGAGCGGGGGACGGTCACGTTGTAAAGTGACACCGGGGCTCCCCTTGTTCGCGCTCTGCATTGCGCCAAGTGCCCGGGTGGCACCAGGGAGGAGCCTTTGCCCCGTTCCCCCTGGGGACCTGACCTCCCGGAGGGACCCTCACTTGTGCCAGCGCTGCCCGCCGCGAACCTCACGCCCGTCTGCAGGGCCGGGAGGGTTGTCAGCTGTGCCTGGGGACCCCTTCCACAGCAGCGACAGCACCCTGGGGCAGGGCTGTGAGGACAGAGAGGTTATGGTGGGGCTCAGTGTGCCACAGGCTGGTTTGCGCCCAGGAAACGCTGGTGCAGAAAGAAGAAGGGAGGCTGCTGGGGGCTGAATGTGACCCTGCCGCCGTATCCCTTCCATCCCTTCACGGGGCCATACGGAACGGCAGCGTCCTGGCGCTGAAACCGGTCCTCCAGGAGGGACAGCCGGGCAGGGGCTGTCAAGGAGGGACAGATGGGCGCAGGTGGCCCTGGGAGAGGACACGCTCCCCCTCCAGCAGAAATAGGAGCCCCGAGCGTGGGGCCTTTGATACCCAGTGCCGTGGGGATGGCTTTTCGCACGCCCCCTTCCCCTGCCTGGATCCCGGCCCTGCAGTGCCCAGGGCAATTCCACCACCTTCTGCGAGTCCTGCTCTCACCTCATCCTCCCGGTGAGGTTCTGGGGGAAGCCTGCACCTCGAACCTGTCTGCCCTTTGCTTTTTGAGGAAAGATGAGGCTGAGCAAGTTGCTTTGTCCTAGTAAAACCCCTTAAAACCTCACAGAAAGTGGCTGGAGCCAAAAGAGCTGCCTCAAACTTCCCAGGATTTTCCATGGAAGGCACCAACTGTGCTGCTGGACTCAAAGCAGACCCTCTCATTTCATGGTGATGTCCCTGCCTGCTGAGCTCCATGGGGACCCCATAGACACCCCTGGTGCTCCTCTTCCAGCACCATGAAGCTGACAGCCCAGGACTGGGGCTGGCTGGGGACCTGACAGGAGTTTGCCAGGTCTCTGGCAATGGTTGTCCCATGCCTGCTGCAGCCACCAGCCCACACCTGGGGGTCTGCTAGGGATGGAGTGCAGCAGCCAGGGATTATGATGCTCTGTGCTGCTGCCAGCAAGTAGCCTGACTGCTGGGCAAAGTCAGTTGAGGTGGATTAGCCCTGTGGGCCTGACTTTTCTGTAACCTGTGACTCCATCATGGCCAGGGGAGACCAAAGCAGAGACCATATCCCTCACCCAGACTCAGGCCTGGGTACCTCAGTCTTGCATGTCCACCTTGGGTGCTCAGTTGGAGCACAGCAGAGGATGACATCTCCTCCTGAATTTCCCCATGCCTGTTTCCCACTCTGTGCCATCCCGGCAGAGCCCAGTGCCACTGTTGAGCCTCGCAGAGGAGCTGCTGAAGTTCCATTGTTTCACATGGAAATCCTTCAACAGCCTAGCTCCAGCACCAATTTGGAGCCAGCCAGGCCAACATCTTTGGAAACTGGGAGAGGAAAGCATCCCAAAGTGGCTCAAGAAGCCTAGAGGACACAAGCAGGATAGTGGCTGAGGTTGGGCTTAGCTTCCCAGACCCTTGTGCATCCCAAAGCCTGAGATGCTCATCCCATCCCAGAGTCTTCATGATCCCAAAGCACCCAGAAAACCCCAAATATTTCACCTTATTTGGATGCAGAGCTTAGCAAGGTTATAGGAAACAGCTTTGTTAGGTTAACAGGACCTCATTAGCTGAGGAGCTTTTAAGTTTGGATGAAAAAACATCTGAATTGATTTGATTTCTATGAATAGCTGTCTAGAACTGCTCGGTATTTTGATTAAGAGAGGGTAAAGAAACCTCACCAGGATGCACCAAAGGGATTAAAACCAGGCTTGGAGCTTTCTAAATATAGAAAGGAAGAGAGGGAATCACTTCTGGTGGGGTGTTCTCAAGTATCTCCCCACTAGGCACCCATCCTAAAGATCTGGAAGGAAGCCTGAACTCCTGACATGCAGAAGACACAGAGATCAGGGAGGTGGAAGATAAAGCAGCCACCACTCCCTGGCTGAGGGAGATCTAGGTCCATAAGTGAGCAGATGGCGAGGAACCAGCATGTATTTCATCACAGGCAGATGTCACACTACCTGAAGGGACATCCCCATGGTGTCCCTTGTGGGGTCTACAGCCCAGAGAGATGCTGAATCATGGAATCATAGAATTGTTTGGGTTGGAGGAGACTTTAAGGATCATCTATTTCCAACTTCTCTGCCAGAGGAACTCCAGAGAGGTTACACTGGTCCTGTCCCTGGGCCTCCAGTGGTGGGAGGCTTCCCCAGCCCACCCCAGGCCTTCCCTGGTGGTCTTAAGGAACATCCTCCATGCACTCAGTATGAGTCTTCCCAGGTGAAGATTCCCTCTCTCTCTTTGGTCATCTCTGGTCACCTGGGCAAGATGAGGAGAACCCTTGGACTTGTCAGTCTGGATTTTAATGCCTGATGATCCATTATCCTACAAGAACCTCAGATCCTTGGTGACATCCAGGGAAGCGACAGAGCATGGCCACACCAAGCAGTAGCCCCCAGCCCCAGGGGTCTCCTCTGTACCCCCAGCAGCATCAGACAGAGATGGGGCTGGATGGCTCCAAGCCCCTTTCTGTGGTGTGTCTGTATAAGCTGGAAGTTGGGCAGGGTCAAGCTGGCACTGGGGCCATGCTGCTGCTGCCAACACCCTGGGCTGACTTGGGGTGCCCAGCTGGAGATTCCTGGCCCCTCTGGCAGCCCCCAGCAGCACACTGGCTCACCTCTCTCTTGGGCTGTCACTTACAAGGGAATGTTCCTGGGGGCTGATCACAGCCCAGCCAAGCCCTGCCAAGCCCCCAGGACTCGGTACTGTTCCTGTTCCATGAGCAATTTGGCTACCTCTGGGCCCGACCGGGCTGGGACTTTGGTGTCGCAGGGAATTCATGCTCCCAGCCTCGGTGTGTGGTGGCACAGTGGAGACATGGCAAAAGTGCAGCCCACCAAGTGCTGTCCCTGGGCACAGCACAGACCTGCCAGCTCATGGTGCCATCTCATGGGGACCCACCAGTGTCCCTGTACCACACGAGTGAGGTGTCCCAACTGTCCTGCCTGCACACCAAGACAAAGGTGGCTGATGGAAGATGGTGCCACATGGGTGCTCTGTCCTAAGTCCGGCTGAGGTGATAAAACTGAGGTGGTGGAGCTCACCCCAAGATGTTCTGTCTTGAAAAGTGGAATCCACCTAAAGTGACTCAGCTGACCCAAAAGTGCCATGTCCTGGGTAATAGAAAACACCCCAAGATGACATGAGGGCATGATGATGGAGCCCATACCAAGGTGACACCTGTCAGGCTGAGGCAGGATGAGGAGTCCCAGAGGCAGTGGACTGTCCCTAAAAAGTCCTATGCCAGCCCAGTGGTGCCCTCTGCACTTGCTGCAGGAGGATGCCAGCTCTCCATGGCTTCCAGCTCTGTCAATGCCTTGCCCATCTTGGAGGTGGTGACAGCATGGCCTGGCATAGCCCTCCCACTCAAATCTGTTATCAAATCTGTTGGGGCCGGGGGGCAAGGTCTCCAGGGCAAAGCTGATGGACACTGCCACACCAGCATCCCCATGGCCCATTTCCAGAAGCCACAGGGACTCACTATGGCCACCCAGCCTGGCAGGAATGGCTGGGCACTGCCCACAGTGTGAGCGTGGGGAGAAGGAGACCCTGCCCGGGGCAGGAGCAGTGGGTAATTGTCCTCAGCCTGAGTACCAGGGAGCTTTGCCAGCTCAGCCACGTGGGCCATAGGCTGTTTTGGCTGCCACTGCACGAGCTTGGGCACAGAGTACTTCCCACCCCTAGCTTCTGGGAGCAGTGACAGGGTCCCAAAACCTGCCCTCACCCCAAGGACTTCACTTCCCCATGTTTCAGTGAAGGTCCTGGGCTCCCCCAACCTTCTCCTCACCAAAGGGTGCTTGTCAGGAGCACCCATACACATACAAGCCACCTCTTGCACACCAAAGGAGCCAGAGCCAAGAGCCTGTCTTGCCACCAAAAGAAAAGCAAAACTCCTTGTGCCAGCCCCACTGGTCCTGTGTAGCAGAACCACTGCTTGTAGCTTTTACCCAAACCTACAGGACTGGGGTAATATGGGATCCCCATCGTAAGGGATGGGTGAGAACACCAAGGGTGAGGCCATGGAGAGATCCAGTCACCCCTCAAAGCTGGCTCTGGGGCTGCAGAGCCCAATGTGCCTGCTGCAGGACAGGGGATCCCAGCACTGGGCTGAGCAGGGTGCTGGTGATGAGGTGCTCAACTCCTTGCCTGGTTCTACGGCATCACCCAGGCTGCTCCCTCACTGCCCGTCACAGCTCAGGCCACGCCAGGACACTGCCAGCCCCAGCAGAACCAAGAGGTGTGTTGGTAGTCACCCACCACGGTGACAAGCCCCTCATGTCCTATAGCGTCACCAGCCTCACCTGGGGCGACACCAACCATACCCATAGAGGACTTTTCCATCCACCTCGTGCCCAGACCTGGCCCACGGCCCCACGGAGGTCACCCCACCATTGGTGGGTTGCGCTGTTGGCCCCCAAACGCCTTTATTCACAAGAATGGTCCAAGATGTCCTTAAAAGGCCAAAACTCGTCGGGGCCGGGGGTGCCCGGTGCTGGAAGGCGGCAGCTGCAGGTGCCCATGCGCGGGCCGCAGCAGCACAGGGCAGGGGGGGCCGAGGGGGGCTGCAGGGAGCACAGTGTCCCCTTACACGGCTGTTTCCATACTTAGCTGTCCCACTCCCAGCAGCGTGGCCGCCGGAGCCCGGCCAGGCAGAGAACCAGCCCAAATTAACTCAAGGGCAAGCAAGGGTACCAGAGATGCCACCCCACCGCATGGCCCCCAGGGACACCCAGATGGGGACAGGGGTGCTCGGTGGGGCTGGCACAGCCTGAGGAAGGGGATCTGGGGTCACCCAAAGTGCTCTCTTGCTTGGCAAGTCCTTGGTTGTGGGGAGAGCCCCCCCCCCGGCAAAGCAAGCAGCCCACTCCATCGTGCTCCAGCTATGAGGTGCCCCAGTGCCCTGGCAGCCACCCCTCCCCCAAGTCCTCACAGCCTGAAACCACCTCAGCACCTATAGGTGACACTGAACCTGGGCATACTGGTGGCAGCTTAGCTTGTGCACCTACCCTATCTCTGGAGGGGCCGCTCCAACCCATGCTCCCACTCCAGCCCCTCCTGACCACAGTCCCCACTGCACATTTTGGGGTGGCTCTGCAGCTCTGGGAGAGCTGCTGGAGAGCCCAGATGGCTGTACCCCTGCTACCCGGTCCAGCTCCTGGCACCAACCCAGCACCAGGTTGCAGGCTGGGCTCACTGGGTACCCCCAAAGGCTCACCAGCACACACAGCCTCACTGGTATCTGCTACNGGGTGCTGGGGGACCATGTGATGGCAGGAGCTGGGGAAGAGAAGCAAACCCCCACCCTGGTGAGCAGTGGCAGTTGGCAGAGCATCAGGCTTGTCTGTAGAGCCCAGACTCCTTTGAGAGCCCATAAAAGCTGAAGCAGCAGCCTGGCTGCTCCAGCTCTCCCATGCCAGGCAGATACAAGAGGACATCATCTGAAAGCTGCTGGCACCTTAGCTTCAGCACAGCAGAACGTGAAGTCTTCACACATCCCACAAAGGGCAAGATTTTGGCTTTGAAGGTGGCAGAGGCCAGCACCAGTCCTCCCAACACCCCAACCTGCAGGACTGGGAACGTGCCACACCCCTCAGAGATTCCCAAGGAAAGAGCGGATGGGAAGAGCTGCCCAAGCAGGAGGCTATAGAGAGTTCACCTAAAAATAGTCTAAACTTCCCCGGGAGGTGGCCGGCAGGGACCCTGCGGGGACACAGCTCTGCAGAAGCCAAGGGAGGCCGGAAGCTGTCTGCCTCCCTCCCTCGGAAGTTCCCCAGGCCAGCACGGCCCTGGGCTGAGCTGGGAGCAGCAGCAAGCAAAGACAGGGTGTGGGCACCACACTTCTCCTCACTGCACCAGGTTGGAGTAAGGCTTCCCAACACTGCTGGCAAACATGACTGTGCCAAGGGAAAAGGCTAAAGGCTCCTGTCTACACAGTCCTGCCATGTCTACCTGTTAGTTCCATGTGCCAGCTCACCTGCTTCCCTTTTCCACTCTTGCAGGTGGCAGAGAACAGTTTAGGGACCCCAAAACTCAGTGGAGGACAGCATGGGGCACATCAGCCACTGGCAGTGGTGATGTTGTGACTGCTGGCATCACCCGCAGATGGGACAGATGCCCATCCATCTCCCAAGGACAAGTAAATGTCTTCACTGGGAACCGGAAGAGAACACAGCTCACCCCAGAGTGGGGGCTGCTATCCACTCATGCCCATTGTGGAGAGCTCAGCAGGGAGAGACACAGCACCATGGAGAGAGTTGGATGTGGCCACATCCAGCACCTGCTGGCATAGCCTGGGAAGTGAGGGGCTTGCTGTGCCAAGCTGAATCCTGCCTGACAGAAAATTACCTTCCCAATACAAAGACCTTGGCACCAGGGAACAGAGCCACTCAGAAGCCACACAATCTCACCCAAAACATGGGGTGTCTGCCAGTGCAGCCCCCCCCGAGTGCTGGAGGAGGCTGTATGCCTATCTTTTCCCAACTCCCCAAGGGTGAGAGCTCAGCCGGCACATCACTGTCCACCCAGCCAGCCCACAGGAGGTGCCACACACACCACTGAGCCACCCTGATCCCTGTATTTTGCTGCTTGAGGGATGGGAGACTACTGGGCAGCCTCCACACGTGGGCCATGGCCAGGATGGGCTGGGACAGCACCAGCACACTCACCTGGGTTCGGATCTGCTGCTCACGCTCTAGCTTCTCCTGGTGCAGCAACCTCACCTGCTCCTGCTGCTGCTGGAGCTGCACTTGCTGAGCGATCACCTTCAGCTTCTCAGGGTACATGTGGGCCTCCAGAGAGCGAACCTGACGGCCGAGAAAGTCCTGACCTCAACAGAGAGCCCAGCTGGCTCCTGGAGTGGCCCCCCGACCCCTAGTCGTGGGCTGTCCTCCTCCATGGGGTTGACGCAGCAGAGCCAAGGGTCCATGGCCAAGCGTGGGGGTGAAGGTGGGCAGAGCAGATGGCTGGTGCCCCTTAGCAGTGCTGGTGTCCCCGGGGGATCCCCACTAGAGGGCGACCCTGCCCCGTGTATGGCNGCCCAGCTGGCTCCTGGAGTGGCCCCCCGACCCCTAGTCGTGGGCTGTCCTCCTCCATGGGGTTGACGCAGCAGAGCCAAGGGTCCATGGCCAAGCGTGGGGGTGAAGGTGGGCAGAGCAGATGGCTGGTGCCCCTTAGCAGTGCTGGTGTCCCCGGGGGATCCCCACTAGAGGGCGACCCTGCCCCGTGTATGGCCAGCTCCGCTCTGGTGTATGGCCCGGGGGGGGAGCCCTCACCTGCTCCTCCAGCATCATGCGGACCGAGCGCTCCTTGTCCAGCTGCTGTCGGAGCTCGATCATCTCCCGCCGCAGGTCCTCAGCCTTCTCGTCCTCCCAGATGTCCGGCGAGCCGATCCCCTCGTCCTTGTCCTCTGCTCGTCGCCGTTTCGGGGAGGAGCCGCTGAACTCCTGCCACGAGGACACGATGTTAGGGAACAACGATCAGATCTGATGCTCTCCCCACCATCTGGATCACATCTGGGTGACGCCACCCGCTCAGTCGCCCCCTGACACAGCTCCCTACAGGGAAGGGGCTCCCCAGGGATGCAGGCAGCACAGGCTGTCAACATCTGGGGACAGACAGGCTCTAGTGTCCCACATCTG
Organism: Tricholaema leucomelas; assembly: GCA_013400475.1. Taxonomy (NCBI): domain Eukaryota; kingdom Metazoa; phylum Chordata; class Aves; order Piciformes; family Lybiidae; genus Tricholaema lacrymosa; species Tricholaema leucomelas. The sequence continues at coordinate 1,711,837 of WAAF01004804.1, read as the reverse complement.
ACCACCCTTCTGGTCCTCACCACACCAAGCATTGTGCAAACTCACTTCTCACATCATGACACCCAGGGCAGTTCAGCTGGGCCAGCCCAGAGACAGAACCCTGACACCCCAAATGGAACACAGGAATCCTGCCCTGCCAGGAGGGTATGAACATCTCCACCTCAAGGAGATCTACACTCTGACGCCAGGAGACAGCAATGACATGCCCTCCCCAGGCAACCAGGACTGTCCCAACCCTTGCTGTCCCAGCACTACCTGGATGAACCGCTTGAGCTGGGTGTTCTGCTGCAGTAGCCGAGTCTTCTCCTGCTCCAGGGAGAAGATGTACTCAGCCGTCTGCTGGAGGATGGCTGCCTGTGGGAGAGCCGGGATGGGCATGAGGCTGAGGAGATCCCCACATTCCCCCCAAGCTCCACCCCTGCCAGCTCCCTGCTCAGGAGGCAGCAGCGCCATTTCTCACCCAGCCCTGGTGTCCCCATCTGAGACCTGCTCCTCCAGCAGGTTCCCCCAGGATTTCTACCACGGCGAACTTTCAGTTCACCCATCTTGGGAACCCGACTGGCTGCCAAGCATCATCTCCTCAACGCACTCCCCTCCGCAGCAGGGCCAGCTCATCAGCTGGGCACACATGCCGCCCTGCTCCCAAGCTGCTGGGTGCTAGCACACGTGCACAACCTGTCCCAGGACACCAGGTCTGCGATGCACACCCACTCCCACCAGGAAGCCTCATCAGTAGAGATCTCCATCACTGAACTAACATACGCAAACACTCTTGATTGCTCCCACAGCCCTCTCCTGCCCAACGCTGAAACCATGTGCAGGCCACCATCCACACCCTGCATCACCACAGCCCCGGTGACCTGCTCACCTTGCTGAGCTTCTCCCCGTCCGTGTGTGGGATGAGGGTTTTCAGAGACTGGAAGCCAGCATTGATGCTCTGCATCCGCCGTCTCTCGTTGCTGTTGGCGATTTCCCTCCGTATTCGCCGCTCCTGGTCCCGCTGAGTCTCAGGAGTCAATGGGATGTTGGCCAAGCTGTGGGAGAGGCATGAGGTTAGAAAGGAGGAGGCTGCACTCCTGCCACCAGTTCAGCCCCATCGTGTCCCCATCCTTGCTTTAAAATGACTATGCTAAAGGGATGGGGAATGCAAGATGGGATGATGGCTGCGGGGCTGGCGAGCACAGAAGTGGGTGGGTTTTTCCAGCCCTGGATCCAAAGCTCCAGGGGATGCACTGACCAAACGGTGGCCCCCACAGCAGCCCCCCAGTTCTGCCAGGCTTGAACATGGGCTGCTCAATGCCAGCACCAAGCTGCAGCAAGGAGAGCAGAGGGTACAGCAGGGTTCAGTAGGGACCCCTGGGCAGGCAAGGGAGGCTGCAGGCCAGTCGGCTGGGTCCCTATGGGGCCAGCCAGCGTGTGTGGCCCCGGGAAGGCAGCTCCCTCCCTCCCACCCTGCTGATGGCTTCCAGATGACAGCTCCCAGCAGAAAAGCCCCCGTCCCACCCCAAGCCACAGCTTCTGCCTTGCTTCCTGCCACCGACTCCTCACCCCCCACACCCTCACCCCACAGATGGGCTGGGAAATGCCTCCCAGAGCTGACAACATAAGTGGGGACGGCAGTGGGGAGGGCTCCAAACAGCCAAGGTCAATATCTCGGGTCCAGAGCACTAGCTCCATAAGCAAAGCCCACCACTCCCCACTTCTCTTCCCCAGATGGCCCAAAGTGACCATATCTCAGCACAGGTTTTGGGACCACGGGGCTGGTTAGGCCAGAGGGCAGTGACCAGCTCTGGGAATTAATAAGCCAAGTGCCAGAATGCCAAACCAAGGCCACTGCCACACCACCAGCCACGTCACCTCCCTGCTGCTGCCAGCAGCAGTTCTCACTGGGATGCAGGTGAGCACCCAGCACCCAGAGGCTGCCAGCCAGGCCACCAGCAGTGCCAGAGATACAGCGAGGCACCAAAGACTAAACACCAGGGCTGGGCTGCAGCACGAGGCAAGATAAGACAGGCTGCAGCCTCCCACCCAGGTGCCCAGCAGCTCTGGTATGGGGAGAAGGGACCATCCCACCCTGCATCGTGCCAGTGCCAAGCAGGAAAGCAAAGCCTGGCATCCTGCCTTCCCAGAGAATCCATGGAGCTTTGGGAACTCAGGGGTCTAAGTGGCAAACCAAGCCCTGCTCTTGTCTCAGAGTGTCTGAAGCCTCCCAAGACACCAGACACCTGTTGTGACCAGGGAATGCACCCTGTCCCAAGGGAGTGGGAAAGGATCCCAACCGATCCCAGAGGGATGGGGAAGGATCCTGGCTCATCCCAAAGGGATGCAGAAGGATCCCTGCTCATCCCAGAGCTGCTGTATTTCTATCTTTTGATCCCAGTGCATCCCAGGGAGACGGGAAAGTATCCTAGCTCATTCCAAAGGGATGTAGAAGGATCCCAGCTCGTCCTAGAGCTATGTAGATGGACCCCAGGGAGACAAGGAAGGATCCCATCTCAGCCCACGGGGACAGAAGACATTTGTCTCCAGCTGCCAAGGCAGCGTTCCAGTGCAGGCTGGTGCTGTGCGCCAAGTGCACACTGCACTGGATCTCTCCTGTGCAGCTCCCAGCTGGTGTCCTGGGGCATACAGAGATGGGATGAGTGCCCTGGAGGAAAGTATAGAGCTGGGATAGGTGCCTGGCAATCTGCCCTAACTCACAGGCAGCAGCCAGCTGCCTGCTGCAGGATGGTGCCACAGGGTTCCTATCTGGTGGTGGCCATGGCTCCCCTCCCTGCTCCTGCCAAAAAACACCCCAAACTTGTCCCCAGACATGCCAAACCCCATCGGGTCTAGGGAATGGGCAGGGTCTGTCCCTTGTCTCCCAGCACTGAAAGTTGGTGGGGTTGGGGAGATGGCCAGAGCACTGCTCCAAGATGCTGGACCACTGCTCCAAGATGCTGGACCACTGCTGGTGGGCACACAAGGGGAATGGGATAGAGAGGCCTGGGACCAGGCAGCACGGAAGTGGTTTCTCAAATACTAGGGAAAGAGGAAGAGGCTGCTTCCTCGCTGGCAGACCTCCTGCAACCTGCCCCAGCTGCTCTTCCTGGGAAGAGACCAGAAAAATGACAGTGAAATATGGAAAGGGGGAAAAGAACCTGGATTCAGATGCTGGCCAGGTACCCAGTGCTGCCAGTAACGGGGCAAGACAGAGGCAAGGGCAATGGGTAGCACCCACCAGAGCCCTGTTACAGGAAGAAACCCCTGAAGTGCTGGTGCCATAGAATTTGAGTCGGGTAAGTAGAATCTGGTCCTTCCTGCCTCAGTGGGGCATCAGCTCCAAGCATGGTCCAGTGGGGACCTCACAGGCACCCAGACCTCGAGGGAAACAAATTCACAGGGGTGTCAGATCTGGCCTGAGGAGGAGGCTGAGGGCTTGGCAGGCCCATGGCAGATGCCTTATTCTATCCACAACTCATGCTGTGGTTCACACTGGTGGGCAATGGCAGCACAGACATACATGCAGATACCACTTGCAGGCAGCATGTCCTCAAGTTCTTTGAAGTCATAGGCAGTGTGTCCCCAAGTTCACAAGAAGAGCATCCCTACACCTGCACAGAAAGTATCTGCAAGCTTGCATGAAGGGCATCCCTGAGGTCACTAAGCTTGCAGGCTGGCCTCAAAGACACGTGTGTCTGCGAGTATCCCAAGCTTGTAGGCAGGACCTTCTCCAGCACTCCAAGCCTGCAGATATGGGCACCCCTGAGCCCACAGACAGGTTATCCTCAAGTCTGCAGGCCAGATGTCCCCAGCTCCAGGAGCTTGCAGGCAGGGTGACCTCTTAAATTCATAGGAAGAGTGATCCCCAGCACGCCAAGCTCAGAGGCAGGGTGTCGCTGAGCTTCAGGCAGAACATGCCGGAGCTCAAGGTGATGGAAAGGCAGTGAGGTTCCCCCAGAGCTCTGCCCCACACTGCAGCTCCCTAGCCATGGGCAAAATGTCCACATGTCCCCCTGCCCTAGGTGCTGGCTTTCCCACCCAGGCCGCAGGCCTACATCCACCTGCAGTGATTAACATGAGGGACCCCGGCGCTGGCATCCCACTGCCCTGGTTCCCTGTCCCACCACGGCACACCCGCTCCCGCTGTGGAAAATCCCCGAACACCGTGGGGACGCAGCCCCCACCCCAGGTGAGCCAGTGGAGCAGGGCCGGGGGTACCCGATGGGGCGGAGGGGCCGTGGGCTGCCCCACACGTGAGGTGGGGCCTGGCTGCCAGGGGCTACCCCTCGGCGGAGGTGGGCCCCGAAGGGTTGCGGCCGCCCCAGGGGGCTCCAGGGCCCGGGATCACCCCGCGGGGCTCCAGGCGCGGCAAAGCCTGATCACCGAGGCCCGCCCCGCGGCCGGGGGCTCCCCAGGCCGCTTCTCCAGGCCCGCAGCGCCGGCAGCCGCCCCGCGTGGTCCCGGGGGGCCCCCCACGCGTGTTGGGGCCCGCCCGCCAGGCCCGCAGCAGCGCCGGGGCCCCAGCGACAGCCCCGGTCAGGACGCGGGTGTATGGGGCTGGGGGGGGGGAGCTACCCCCCACCGCGATCGTTCGGTGCTGCCCTCTCCGCAGCGTCCCCGGGCTTTGTGCCGCCGCCTTCCCGCACTACATGTCCCGGCAGCCCCGGCCGCGACCCGCCTCCTCCGGGAGGGCTGCAGAGTCACGGCCAGGCCCAGCAGTAAACACACACCCCACNACCCCCAAACCTGCGGGGTTCAGTGCTCCCCGCGCCGAGGCGGGCTCCCCGCCGCCTTCCCCCCGTGTCCCCACCTGCAGAGCCCGCCGATGACCTCCTTCTCGGATTTCCTGAAGTGCTGCAGCGACGGCACCTTCTGCGCCGGCACCATGAAGTACTCCATGCCGGGGGGGGGGAGGCCCGGCTCCGGCCCTGGCTCCGGCTCCGGCTCCGGCCCCTGCCCCGGCTCCGGCTCCGGCTCCAGCGGCCTGTGCCTGCGGCTCAAGGCGGGAAACAGCTGGTGCGAGCGCGGCTCCCGCCCGCCGCCTCCCCCCGCCCGCCCGCCCGCCCCGGCGGCGCCGCCCCCGCCAGCCACCGGCCGGTAAACAAAGGGCGGCGGGGAGCGGGAGAGGGGCGAGACCGACCCGCCCCGCGGGGCCACGGTGACGGGGCTGGCGTCTGGGGGGGCCTGTCCCGTCCCCCCCTAGCCTGACCTGTCCCGTCCCCATCCCGTCCTGTTCCTATTCCACCCTGCCCTACCGTATCCCATCACATCCTATCTTGCCCTATCGCACGTCTTATCCCGATGCCTTCCTGTCCTATCCTATCTGACCCTGTCCCCATCCAATTCTGTCTTACCTATCCTGACCTGTTCTGTCCCCATCCTTCCCTACCGCATCCTATCTTATCTTATCCTACCCTACCCTATGCCATCCTGACCTGTCCCCATCACATCTTGTCCCATCCTGTCCTGCCCTGCCTTGTCTCCATCCCATCATGGCCTGTCCCCATCCCACCTCCTCCCATGCTACCCTATCCCATCCTATCCTATTAATTCTGATCTGTCTCTGTCACTATCCCAACCTATGCTATCCTGTCCTCACTTGGCCTCTTCCTATCCCACTTCATCTCATTTTGCCCTATACTATCCTGCCATGTCTCATCCTACCTATCCTATCCTGTGTCACCCTACCTCATCCCTATCCCATCCTATCCTGACCTGTCGCATCCTCATTCCATCCTACCTCATCCCATCCTGCCCTAGCCCCATCCTATGCTGTCCTGTTCTAATAGGTCTTGTCCTCATCCCATCTGCCTCTGTTCCCATCTGATCCTACTCTACCCTACCTTATCCTATCCCATCCCATCCTATTATGTCCTCACCCCATCCTATCTGGCTGTTCCTATCCTTCATCCTATTCCACCCTGTCCTTAACTGCATTTTCCCCATCCTATTCTACCCTAGCCTTATCCTATCCTATCCTTACCTGTCCTGTTTCTATCCCACCCCACCTCATCCCATCCCTAACCCCACTCTAGCCTATGCTAGCCTAGTCCATCCTATCCCACTCTGACCTGTCTTGTCCCTATCCCATCCCTTTCAGCCCTGTCCTATTCCATCCTATCATGACCTGTTTTCTCCCTATTCTATCGTATCCTATCCTCATCCCATCCTACATCATCCCACCACATCCTGCCATAGCCCTAGCCCACTCTGCCCTATATCCTATCCCATTCCATCCTGATCTGTCATGTCTCCATCACATCTTACCCTATCATATTCCATTTCATTCTATCCTGACCCGTGTTGTTCCAGTTCCATCCTGTCCTGTCCTGTCCCTATCTTACCCCATTCCATCCCATCCAGACTCATCTGATCCTGTCCCATTCTGGCCCCTTCCTAGGGATCCAAGGGCTGACAAAGAGGAATTCTGTGAGTTGAAAGGAGGCTCTGGAGGCTGATGGGTGAGCTGGCAGGGGCCATGTGGCTCATAGGAGCCTCGAGGTTCAGAGGGCTGGCTGCATGACTTTGGTGACTGGCAGGGGGTCACAGGGCTGACAGGAGCCATGCAGGATCTGAGGGACAGCCCAATCCCAGCCCAACACACCACACCACCACCCTGGCATTGTCTGCTTGGAGCCAGGGCCAGCTGGGGACACCACAGCAGGGATACAATGAGCCACCAAAGGCATGTGGGGGTCCTGGTGCTGGCCTGTCATCCTGGGTGGCCAGGACTCGGCCGCGCAGAGTGCATGGGGCTTGTGTGTGTGTGTGGTGTTGTATCCTGTCACCCATCCTCTCCCGAGACCCCAGACCAACCCTCTGGCAGCTGGTCAGACAGGTTCTGCCTGTCCCCAGCCGGAGGGCCCTTGCCCATCTCTCCACAGAGGTCCTCACTACCAGGGGATTGCTGCCCCATGATGTCACCCCACGGCATGCCCTCCCTGCTGCTAGTTCATCCCAGCTGGTCAGGCAGCTGGCAGGATCCCCAAACCCATGCCTGTGTGTGACAGGGGCCAGGGATATCCCTGGGGTGGACTGGGATGGGGATGGCAAGGTGACTCTTGAAGGGAAGCCAGGCTGGGGACACCGAGCCACCCTGCCATTGCCACGTGTCACCGTCCCCGCTGAGGCCACCTCCCCCAGGCGCAGTTCAGCCTGTTTCCATGTTGGGGGGATGAAGCAGAGATATTGGGGTTCACTCCCCTTCCATTATGGGGGGGATCAAAAAAACAAACACAAAAAACCCCCAACAACGACGAAGGGAATAAAAGCTGAAAAGGTGGTGGCAGCCCTAGCCCTGAGGCACTGCTGGGACACCCCTCCACAAAAACAAATCACGGGTGGAAGGGTGGTGTCAGCCACCGCGTGGATCAGTGCTACCCTCGTTTTCGTGTCCTCCCTCATTGTGGCTGTTTGGGTCACAGCAGCTGCACTTCCTCCGCACACCAACCTTCTCCACGCGTGGGGCGTGCCTCGGCCACCCGCGTGGGCCACTGTCGTGTCCCTCCCCCCTCGGCAGGCCTCGGGAAGGGAGTCCCGTGTCTATTTCCACCCCCCGCCGGTGCGGGCTGCAGCATCCGGGCCGGCCTCGCCACATCCTGCCGCCGGAAGGAGCCGCGGCCCCGGGACAACCCCCCCGCCCCCCCGGGTGACGTCATACGGAGGCCCCCGCCAGGCGTGACGCCAGCCACTCGGTGTGACGTCACGCTGCTCATAACGGGAGGAGGGTGTCCCCCCCGCACACCTCGTTGCGACCCCACCCCAACCCCGTCCCGGTGCATTGGGCGGGGGGCACCGCTCCGATGGGTGTTCCCCTTCTTCTTCCGCCGCTCCCGGGGGTCCCCGCCCCGCCACGTCCCCGGGGGGACACACGGACACACCCGCGAGACACACACAGACACTGCGGGGGGTGCACAGACACACCCGGCAGGGCACAAGGACACACCCGGGTGGGAGAAACACGGACGCATAAGGAGGGGGGGTTCACGGACACACTGGGGAGCGACACGAACACACCGAGAGGGTACACAGGGACGCACCCAGGGGGCTTAAAGGGCCACACCAAGGGGGTACATCGTGGGGGGCGAGGATAGACGCACTGAGGGAGGTGACTGGGACACGGATANCCGCCGCCGCCGCCCCCCGGGGGACCGGGGAGGGAGGGGAGGGGGGGCCGAGCCCCGCCGCCAGCCCCTGCAGATGTGGCGGAGCGGCCCGGCGGCCCGGCTGCGGGGGGGCCCGCTCCGCCAAGCCCCGCTCCCCGCCCCGCTCGTCGCCCGCCGGCGCTGAGCCCCCGCCGCAGGTACGATCGCGCACCGGAGACCGACTCTTTGTCGCGCCGCCGCGCCCGCGGGAGCTATAGGTGGGGAACAGGGGGGACAGGAAGAGAAAGAGGATGATGCTGCTGCCTCCACCGCGGACCCCCTCACCAGGAAGCCCCTTCACCACCCCAGTGGGGACCTCCGGGAACCCGCCCCGGGAATGCGGGGGGGGAACTTGGCGCGGCACCTGCAGCCCCCCACGCCGTGGGGAGCGACTTGTGGGGAGACCGAGATGCTGCCCCCCGGCAGCCTCAGGGCACCGGGGGCGGAGGGAGTGATTGAGGAGGGGGGGCGGCGGGAGCGCGGAGCTCCGCGGGTGGCGGGGGCGTGCAGAGAGGGACCCCCCCCACAGTGCGCAGCGGGGGTCTGGGGGGTGGCCGTCATCCGCTGCTCCCCCCGCACCCGGGGCGGGTGTGCTGACCTTGGTCATGGGGCGGGGGCTGCGGCGGGGACTATCTCGGTGGTTCTGCCTGCTGTGGCCACCCCCGGGGGGTCTCCCAGCGGTGTCGAGGACGAAGAGGGTGGCAGGGCATCATTATTCAGGTGGTGACACCTCGGAGCCACTGGTTCCCCCCCGGGTCCCCATCACGGAGGGTAGTTTGTCCCCTGGCCTCACGGGACGAGGTTTGGGATGGCCGAGCCTCGTCGCCGGGGGGGGGAACGGGACACAACGGTTTGAGAGGCCCAGCTAGGGTAACCCTCTTTCCGGGGTGCCAGCAGCAGCGGCCAAGGGCTACTGCAAATTCTCCCCGATGTCCCCCCGCTCTGCTGCAGGGCATGTCCCCATAAATCCCCCTCCAAGTGGCACCTCCCATTCCCCATGCCTTTGTGTCACCCTGCTGTGACCAGAGCCTCCGGCCCGGGGTCCCTGTGTCTCCCCCAAAGGCTCTGATCCACAAGGGATCCACGTCATTTGGCCGTGTCCCCAGGCAGAGGTGGCAGGGTGTGTACGCTCGGTGACAATGCTGTGCAGCTGCACTCCAGGGAGGGGGCAGGTCTCAGCCCCCCACCATGGTCCCCACAGCTGCCACGCCTGCGGGTACCAGCCTCAGCTCACAGACCAAGGGACAGAGCCATGACCACTCCTGGGGACACCTTCAGGTGCTGCCATTGGCCTGCGTGGCATAGGTTGGTGGGTGCTGGGGGGGAATGGGGACAAGCTGGAGTCACACCATCAGTCCCCGCTGGGGGATGTCCCCCGGCTGGGGACTGATGGGCTCTAGTGAAAAGTGGCACTGCCAGCAGAGTCTGCAGTGGGACAAGATGGGACAGTGGGTCCCACAGTAGCCTGTGTCCTGTCAGTGGCTGTGGGGACAATGACCCAAGCAGTGGTTGCAGTGCAGGGCTGGATCCCGCCACCTCCCTCCCACCGCCCCGGCGTGAGGGGCTCCCGGGACTGCCCGACTTTGGCAGTGGTGCCAGCGTGCCGCTGCCAGCCATGCCACCGCAGCAGGGGGGCCAAACCCTGCCAAGTGCCCACAGAGCTGGCAGCACTCCCGGCTTACCAGGCCCTGGGGTCATCATCCCTTCTCAGAACCCGGCATTGCCCCCCTTTGACACTGCCATCCCCTGTGCCCACCATGCCACCGGGAAGTCTCTGCCCCATGGCCCCTCTGTGCTCATGCTATTCCTGGCAGGTTTTTGTGCTACTCCAGGGGCCTTGGGGACACACACACACACACACACAACACCCCAGCCATGCCAGCAGCAGGGTGGCCTGGAGACCTGGCACCACATCAGCTGCACTGGGGTCACCCTGGGTGTCCCTGCCCTGCTGGCTGGCTGGGCAGTGTGGGGGCCTGGGTGGACCCCAGCCTTGCTGGTGGAGCCAGGGGAGCTCCCCCTACACCCGGGCTTCGTCCCAGCCGCCCCTGCCTGGACTGGGAAGCCCCTGGGCCCAGTGCAGCGCCAAACTGGTTTAAACTGGCGCGGCAAGGGGGGGCCTTGATGGGCAGCCAGAGGGGAAGCTGGGTCGGGGCTGGGCTGGCAGCGCCTGGCGCGGGCAAAAGAGGCCTTATGGTGTGTGTGGGGGGGGCAAGCAGGCGGGGGAGGGCAGGGGCCTTGAGCGGGGGCCGCAGGTGCTGGGGCGTCTGGCCAACACCGCGGGGCTGGTCCCCGTCCCCATCCCGGAGGGGCCCCCATGACATTCTGGCCCCCAGCATGGCCAGTTCCCAGGAGTGCCGGCAGCGGGGGCCGCGTGGTTTGGCAGCCGCATGTGCGCCCGCCCGCGGCCGCGCTGTGAGCCCTGGCGTCAGCAGCTGGAGGCCCCTTTCCCACTCGCCACGCCCGTGGATGTCCACCAGCCCCTGCCCGGCACAGCCCACCGCAACTCCCCCACTCCAAATATGTACCCTTGGGACATGGGGGCACGGCCAAAACGGTGGGACCAGCCTTGATGCCTTACCTGACATGCATGTGGGACCCTCATCTCTGGGGGGCTGCCGGGCCCTGACCTATGTCTTCATTTGGGGTGCTGCTGAGACATCCCAGATATGGGGTCCTGCCTCACATTCATCTGTCTTGCCCTTGGGCTGTGCCACCAGGCTGTGGGGTTCCACCCCACATCTGCCTGTCCTTGAGCTGTGCCACCAGGTTGTGGGGTCCCACCTCATGTCCACATGTTTGTCCCCAAGCTGTGCCACCGACTGTGGGGCACATGAGGGGTGGCTGAAGCCCAAGAACCATGCGAGGCTTACGGTGGGAATCCTGTGCTGTGGGGCAGAATGAGGACATCCTGGAGGGCAGAGACCCTGCTATAGGGCAAGCCCCACAGCTATGAGAGGAGGTGGAGGTTGGGGCAGGCCCCATGGCTATGGGGGCCCTCAGGGTGATGTCCCCCCTGCAATGCAGAGAAGGGGGGGCTCCTCCCACCACGGTGGCTTGGGACAGGAGGCCCCCATGGGGTCAGCCCCACAGCACTACTGCCGTGGTGGGGTGCAGGTGGGGGGTCCCCTGCCCTACCAGCCGGGCCCCCGTTCCCCGCGGCTCCTCCGCATTCCTCAGCGTCTGAGCCGGGCTGGACCCCCGCCAGCACAGGGGGGCCCCGCCAGCAGGGCAGGGCGGGGGCTGGCCCCCCGGGGCGGGGTGGGGTGGCTGTAGCGATGGGGGTAGAGGCTCTGCTGCCACGTGTGCTTGGGTGCGCTGTGCCCCCCAACGCGGCCCCTTGGCTGCCCCCACCCTGCCCTGGGCAATGCGGGTGGGCAGGGTTGGCGGGGCACAGCCAGGGGATGCTCAGTGATGGCATGGATCGGGTTTGGGTGCTCACTGATGCACTGAGCAGCCCGTTCTCGGCCACCCGCAGGATGTGTGGCAGGGTGGGGATAACATAGGGTGGGTTGCCAATGCAGAGCGGATGGTGGCATGGTGGAGGGGAGGTCGAGATTCCCTGCCATGCCCTAGGAGTCTGGCAGGCAGCAGCCCTGCAGTGCCGTGACACACCTCATGCCATGCAGTGCCATGCCGTGAAATGCCATGCCATGAAATGCCATGCCACACCGCCCCGTGCCGTGTGGCCGACAGCCCCTGCCCGGCCCCGGCTGCCAGCAGCGTTGGCCGGCGGGGAAGGGGCCCCGGCAGGGGAGGAAGCTCGGCCGCCTCCGGAGCTGGGGACAGCGGGCTCAGCCGCCCGGGTCACCGCTGGGCTGGTGGCCGCCACCGCCCGCCTCTGCCGCTGGGAAAGGGCTCGCAGGGGCAGGCCCGTGGGGATGGGCAGACATGGAGGGGCAGAACGGGGCCGCCGCCGCTCCAGGGTCTTGTGTGCCTCCGGGAGATTTGGCAATCGGCAGCGAGGTTTGGTGACCAGCCAAGCGACTGTGTTGGCCTCGGGGGTTGGTGATACACAGAGAACACGNCCTGGTGCCATGCCCTGCCCTTTGCTCGCTGCGGGAGGGGGCCGCAGCAGGGTGGCCAGAAGGGACGGCGTGGTCCTGGTGCCAGCACCGTGGCAGCCACTCAGCCTCCAGCCCGGCACAGAGACAGACATTGCCACGGGACCAGCCTGGGGCTATGCTTCGTGTGCCACCAGTGCCCGCCATCCCCACGGTGACCCCACCGTGTCCCCCACAGCGCCCACCCTGGCATCATGCATTCGCTGGAGGAGCCTCTGGACCTCAAGCTGAGCATCTCCAAGCTGCGAGCCGCCCGTGAGAAGAGAGGTGTCCCTGGTCCCCGTCCCCGCAGTACCCTGCGCCCAGACACCCCGCCGGCCGGGGATGGCCGACGGGGTAGCTGTGGAGGTCACCGGTCAGTGCCAGCCTCGCCGTCCCCTGGGCTCCTGGCACGCTCGAAACTGGTGGAGCCACGGGACAGGCGCTTGACTGCTATGCCAGTGGTGGACCTTAGCCTCTCGCCCCGCTCGGGTGGAGAGTCTCCATCTGGCAGTGTCTCACTGTCGCCTGAGCGCCAGGGCAATGGGGACCTGCCCGGCCCCCTCACACCCCATGTAAGTACATCCGTGGGCCCCCACCCTGAGGTGTCCCCAGCCATGGGGTCAGTGCTCCTGACCTTGGTGGCATGCCCGGTGCTGCGGGTGACACGGTCCTTGCCATATGTACACATACCCTGGGGCCAATGTCTTGTTGGGGCCCCCCATTTGTGACCCCTGTCCCCAGTAGCATCCCCGGAGTGGTTTCTGAGGGGGACTCTGGGAGACTTGGGGGGGGACTCTGAGGTGTTATGGGATCTGTGAGTGTCTATGGTGGGTGGAAGGCTTCAGGGTATAATGGAGTTGTCTATGGAGGGTCTGCAGGGGGCTGTGGTGGGTCTCTGTGGGCCTGTATTAGATTCTGGGGTCTCTAAGGGGTAGTGGGAGGCCATGGGGGTCTCTGGAGGATGGTGGGGTTCTCTGGGGGGGTTGTGGGGGACATTGGGGGTCTCTAGGGCACAGTGGTGGTATCTGTGGGGCTATGCAGCACTGTGAGGGTTTTCTGGGGAACAATAGGGAGTCTCTGGGTTCTAGGGTCTTTGTGGGTGCAGTGGGGATCTCTAAAGAGGCTGTTGAGTGGTCTCTGGGGGGTAAGTAGGCAGACTAAGGATGGCATTGCGGGTGTCTTAGGGTCTTGGGGGTGTTCTGGGATCTCTGGGGCAATGGGAGGCTGTGAAAGGGAGTGGAGGTCTTCTAGAGGGAGTGAGGGAGGTCTCTGGAGCATTGGAAGTCTTTGGGATTCTCCTCCAGCTTGGCCCCATGCCTCACCACCCCCACCTCTGGGCTCTGCTCCAGGATTTCCAGTCCCTGCGCTACATCGATGGTCTCCCCAGCTCCTTCCAGTTCTTCCTGCCGCTGGGGGCAGGGGGGGGCCTGCACCTGCCTCCCACTGCCTTCCTGCCCCCCAGCAAGGAGAAACGCCTGCCCCCTGAGCTGCCCCTGCCCAAGCAGCTAGTCTGCCGCTGGTCCAAGGTCAGTCGGGAGGGTTAGAGGGCAGTGAGTGGTCTAGAGGCCTGGTACGAAGCTGGAGGGGGTCATGATATACTTAATGGGGCTGGGGGTGGCAATAAAGGGCTGAGTGACATTGCAAGAACTTGGGGCATATAGGAGCATTTTGAAGCTGGGGAGGGGACATGGACTGGAAAGCCATGGCAGTTTTGTGGGGCGTGTGGAGCCGGGGAGGGCCAAGCAGGGCCAGCTTAGAGCTGGGGAGGCTGTGCAGCATTGCTGAGGCGGGAAGTTGTCCAGAGGGCCATTTCCACCTCTCCAGCAATTTGTGTTGCTGTGCGTAGAGTAGGGGTGGGAGCTGGGGGAGTGATGAGAAGAAGGAGCTGGCCCTGGTGGGCATCTCAGCAAGCTCGCCAGGCCTCCTCACTTCCAGCCTCCTGCCCACAGTGCAACCAGTTCTTCGACCTCCTGCAAGACCTGGTGGACCATGTCAACGACTTCCATGTCAAACCTGAGAAGGACGTGGGGTACTGCTGTCACTGGGAGGGCTGCGCCCGCCACGGCAGAGGCTTCAATGCTAGGTGGGCTGGAGGGGTCTCCAGGCACTGTGGGGAGGTTCCAGGGTCCCTGGGGGGCTGCCTCAAGTCACTGTGGGAAGACAGGAGCCCAGCACTGGGGGCTGCATAGGGAGGAAGTCTCCAGCAAGGCAGCATTTCAACATGAAGTGCGAGGTCCTGGGTTGCTGGATAACCTGAATGCCTCTCTACCCACACCCTGTAGCCATGGTGCAGGGTCAAGACAATGCTGTGGGGGCCAGGGCTAGCCCCTTGTGACATTCCTCAAACCCTGGCAGGTACAAGATGCTGATCCACATCCGGACACACACCAACGAGAAGCCACATCGCTGCCCAACCTGCAACAAGAGTTTCTCCCGCCTGGAGAACCTGAAAATCCACAACCGCTCACACACAGGTCAGTGCTGGCCCGGGGTTTGGGGAGGCTCTTTTTTGTGGGGACACAAAGACACAAGGGACTGGGCAAGGCTGGCCGTGTCCCCTGCAGACCCAGCACTGTGCCATCCTGCAGGTGAGAAGCCCTACATCTGCCCCTACGAAGGTTGCAACAAGCGTTACTCCAACTCCAGTGACCGCTTCAAGCACACCCGCACCCACTACGTGGAGAAGCCCTACTCCTGCAAGATGCCAGGCTGCCACAAGCGCTACACCGACCCCAGCTCCCTCCGCAAGCACATCAAAGCCCATGGCCATTTTGTCTCCCCAGAGCACCCAGAGATGCTCAAGGTCCACCCGTCTCCAAAAACACCCCTGGGCTCAGCTGAGGTGCCCTATGTTAACGGAGCACAGCTTGTGATCCCCAACCCTGCTGCCCTCTTTGCTCCCCCGGGCTTGCCAGCGTTGCCCATCCCTTTGGCACCAGCACCGCTCGACCTCAGCGCTTTGGGCTGTGGGGCAACAGGTGCCCTGCCTGGTCCCATCTTGCCCCTCAATGGCAGCCCCTTGAACTTGGCCAAGAGCCCACTGCTGCCCCCACCCTTCGCGGCAGGGCTGGGGCTGCCCGTCATGTCGCTGCTGGCCGGCGGGGTCAAAGCTGAGGGGGAGAAGGGCAGCAGAGCTGAGGGGCGGCCGCCCAAAGCGGGCAAGGGGTCAGAGAGCCGGGAGAGGGGTGAAAAGATGGAGCCAGGGCGGCCACGAGCACCTCCTGAAAGCCTGGCGTTGTTGCCGGGGACTGTGCTCGACCTCTCTGCCGGTGTCAGCTCGAGGGGCAGCCCTGATGCTTTGCCGCCGGGCTGGGTGCTCATTCCCCCGGGCTCCCTGCTGCTCAAACCCGCCGCTGTCAATTGAGGGGCATGACGATGCCCGGGGCTAGCTGACGGCCCTGCGGGCAGATGGGGGACCATTGGCCCCTCCTTCCCCTTCGCAGCCCCCCCAGCCCTGGTGGGGCCTCACTCGTGCTTGTAAGCATCACGAAAGAAGAATGGACTCTTCTGAGAAAAGCAATAATCCCTCGGCGGCTGGAGCTGGCTGCGACCCTGTGCCAGGGCGGGCAGAGCTATGGGGGGTCCCCCTGCACCCACTAGCCTGGGCAGCTGGACATGCCGCTATTTATTTCTCAACCAGCCCTGTGCTCTGACAGGACCCCGCTTGGGTCCATCTCCTGCCACCAACTTGGTGTCTCCCTGCCCAAGGCCTTGGCACCACTGGTGCCAGTATGGGAGGACCACAGCCCTTGGCCTCCCACTGCAGGGTCAGCAGGGTGACAGCCTGGGGACTGACTGCTCCCACAGCCCTGATCTGTGCCCAGCCATGCTGTCCAATCCCACTTGACTGGCATGGCTGTGGACAGTGCCACGGCCACGGCACCTCTGTGCTGGGCCCAGCTGGCTGGGCACATGCTGGCCTGGTGCCCACCCTTGTCCCCTTGCCGCCTCCCCGGCCCTCCTTATGACAAGGCGCACGGCTGTGTGTGCCGCTTGCCGTGCCGGCTCCACGCCGGGACAGAGCCACCCTGTTTAGCTACGTTCATACCTAACCACGGACCGCAGGCGCTTGTGGGCAGCGGGCAGCACAGGCAGGGCTCCAGGAATCGTGTTGGCACCGTCTGGCATGGCACCCACTCCTTGAGAGAGGCCAGCCCCACTAGTGTGGCTCCCTGTTGAGCCACCCTTGGGCCTTAGGGTGGTGTGGGGCAGGCAGGAAGCTGCCACAGTGCCAGGAGCAGGCAGCATGCCCAGCCTCAGCGTGGGCAGAGCTCTGAGCATCCTTTGGCACACGCAGGGGGTCCCACATTCCTCCTGCCACGAGGCAGGACCCCTGCCCATGGCTTGCTCCAAATTAAGGTAGGGGTCTCGATGATTGTCCCCATCCCTGCTGGAAGGAGCCCTGGCTGCATGTGCCCCGCGGGGAGCTGGTCTCCCTGCCTGGTGCTGGGGCATGGCAGCAGCCAGCTGGCACTGCCACTGCTCCCACATGGCTGCAGGCCATCGACCAGGCCGCCCCGGCCGGTGTATGGTGTACGTCTCCTTGCTCCTTCATCCGTTTGTTGTTGCACATTCCAGGACATCAGTATTTTAACGGTCTCGAAGTGCCTTTCTATCGTAGTTTCTGGGTTGTTTTTATTTTCCTCCTGTTGGGCTCCATCGCTGTTAGCGTAGCGTTTAAGGACTGCAGAAGTACGAGATAAGCTAACAACTATAGCACTACGTTCCTCCAGAGGAGAGGAAGTTTATTAAGAAAACAATAAAGTGAAGTTGAAGTTCCTGTTTCAGTCTGTGGTGATGGCAGCAAGGAGCCTACAATGGGGACAGAGCACTGCTGGAACTGACAGCCTTGATCTTGGGGGCACAACTGGCTCTGCCCAGTGCTCCAGTGTGTCTCCATGCTGCAAGTGAAGTCCTGCCAGGAATGAGTAATGGGTGGGGATAGCCACAGTGTGTCCTCCCACAGCCCCTTGCCCCAAGCAACCCAGCAGCTCACTTACAGTGGAAGAAGGGTGATAGCAGAGAGATCATGGTGCTTCCATGGTACAGAGCCAGAGGCATCCATGTGCTCAGGCCAATAATGTCCAAACCTGCCAAAAAATAGCTTCTGCAGCCTCCCCAGGTGCCATTTCAGCCCTGTCAGCTGTCCATTCCTCAGGGACACACCTTCTTTCCCAGCTGCCTACCTCCTCTTCCCCCAGCCCTCTGCAGGGGTCAGTAGGCAGAGGAGGGCAAGTCCACTCTCTCTCCTTGGGCACAGAACAGCCAAGCCAGGCATTGGATGTATTGGTATTTATTGGCTAGCTATAAGTTAAAGGAAAGGGAAACGGAGCAGGAGCAGCAGGAGTCACGTCTCAGCTTTCCGCCCCTTCTCCTCCTTGGCCTGGATGCGAAGCTCCTCATCCAGCCGCTCCTTGGCTCTCACCACCTGTGGGACATGGGGATGGGATGAGGTATGGAGATGCTGCTGCCCCACCCCTGTCTCACCTGCGATGATGCTCAGGGCCTGCCTTTCCCAAATCCCAGGTAAGAGATGATGCCAAGGCAGGGCTGGGGGCCAGCACAGCTCCCTCTTCCTCTCCTCCCTGTGCTCACCTTGGACTGCAGGTAGAAGGATCCTCCCACCGATTTGTCATTCACCTTGAACAAGTGGTCATAGTTCTGCCAAATAGAAGCTTCCTGTCAGATTCATCTCTGCCCTCCATGGCCCCCAATCTGAGCAACCTCCTGCTCCCCCACAGGTGTGAGCAATGACAAGTGTGATTGTGGGGACATGGCTGGTTCTGCCTGAACCCCATGGAAGCAGCTGAGTGCCTCCAGGGAGCCTATGCCCCATTCTCCAAGCAGCAAACACAGGACTTGATGCCAGCAAGCAGATAATACCCATGAGCTGCCACCATGCTCCTCCAGCTGGGGCAGGGAAACTTCAAACGGAGATTAACTGGGCCCAGAACAGCACCCACAGTCCCTCTAGGGACCAGCTATCACCCACATGCCAGGCAACAGCCATGAAGAGTTCAGGGCACTGCTGGCACTGTCTCTCCCCAGCTCTGACAGAGTCTTTACCTTCTGAATCTCTTCTGGGTTGAGATTTGAGACATTGAGGATCTGCTGAGCTTCCTGGAGACTGATGCCGGTGATCCTGGAGGCGGCAGCGGACTGGGGCCTCTCTGAGCGCCCTCGTGCATCAGCTGCTGCTCGGCTTGCTGCCCAAAGACATGGAAGGTGTAAGACCCCCCAGTACTGCGGGGGGTACTCAGTACTGGGCACCCCCAGACCTCAGGTGGACACTCATCAGCAAAATCTGTGAGCTCCAAGGTGCTCAGATTTTTCACCCTTCTGCCCATCTCACACTGCCTCCATCCCACAGGGCTGCCCAGGTGATGTCCTTGGTGCTGGGGAGATGGCAGGAATCAGGGGGCACCCATTTGCTGTCACTGGCCTTAACAAGCTGGGCTGCAGGCAGCACCGGGGCTGCCATGTCCTGAGAGATCACCTTGCTCTGCCCCTTGGGGCTGCTGGGATGTTTCAGAGCCCGGCAGTGGTGGTGGGTCCATACTCACATCTAGGGTGGCTACTGAGATCTCAGCCTAAGCCAAATTGCCATTGGGCTGGCACCAAGATGCAGGTGCTTATTGCCACCCTGCAACAAGGCTAGCAAGTGTCCCCTCTGGGCACAGCCCTGGGGGACTGGAAGCAGTGAGGTGTTCTGAGAAAGGGGTTGGGAAAAGTGGTGGCAATGCTGTACAGTGCCCAGGGAGCAGGACCCTGGGCCAAAGGTGGCAGCTGGGCTCCTACCTGCTAACTCCTGACGCAGCGCCCGCATGAAGGCCCGCCCGACCACCTGGGCCCCCACCAAGATGATCTGTGCCAGGTACTTGGCCTGTGGGGACACCCTGCTGTCACTCTGGGTCCTGTTCCCCATCTGAGGCCTTTGCCTATCACTTCTTGGACCCTGTGCAGTCCCGATTCTCTCCCTCCCCTGCTCTGTCCTGGCTCTCCCTGGCCCACGTCATGCTGTGGCCCTGCTCAGTCCCAGCCACAGCCCCTCTCCTCAGGCTGTATCTCCCCAGAACCAGCCTACTCATATCTAAGTCCGGTCCCCTCCCCAGTATCATCCTGTCTTCACAAGCCCTTCCCTCTGACTTAGATGTCTGTCCGCCCCCAGGCCCTGTCTCCCCTTCTCGGGTACTGCCCGTCCACTCTCGGGGCCTGCTCACTCCGGTCCTCCGCGCCGCCGAGCCATATCCCTCCTTTCCTGGCCCCCTCCTTCCGCCCCCGGGCGCTGCCGAGCCCAGTCTTCCGCCTCTTCAGGTCCTGTCATGCTCCCCGAGCCCTGCCCGTCTGACCGTGGGTCACATCCCCCTTACGCCCTGTCTCCCCGTCCGCTCTCACCATGTCCCCGCCGCCGCTTCCGCCCCCAGCGGTCACGAGGTCAAAGAGCGAAGGTCACGGCAGCCACTGAGATTATGGCGGTGCGGAACGGAGCGGCCCTCCGTAGGGAGAACAGCGCCTCCTGGCGGCCATAACCAACCGGGAGGACCCGCCAAGTGCTGGCGATGCTGCGCCGCGCATGCGCACACGGCGCGACCCGGACGCAGGCCGCGGCCTCCCCTCGGTCCCAGTTCCCTTTGTGTCCCCGCCCCCGTCCCCGCTTGCCCAGTCTCGGGTTTTTCCTCCCCCCGTCCCAGAATCACGGCAGGAGAAGGGTGTTGGTGCAGCGGTTTTAATAGCAGGTCCTGCCCGCAGCAACAGTTGTCCGACGTTGCTGCCTGGCCCAGCCCGGGGAGCGTCCCAGGGTTCCGCCGCGTCTCCCCTCCACCGGGCCTGACCCGCCGCGCTTCTTCCTTCTCTTCGTCCTCTCTGCCCGGCCGCGTGCAGGGGTCCCTGAGCGGTCCTCGGAGTGCCAAAGTCCGGCCTAGTCCTGCGGGAGGCCCGGTGGGGGTGAAAGGCAGGATGCGACCAGTCCCAGGATGGTCACCTATCCTCTGCCCCTGCACCTACCCACTCGTCCTCATCCACCCCCTCGAAGGAGTCCTGGGGCAGTGGGTCATCCCTGTTGCCCAGCCGGGCCACCATGGCACTCAGGAGCTGCAGAGAGGCAGAGCAGAGCCAAAAGTCCTGGGGAATCTTCCCTAGCTCAGATATCCAACAACAGGATAGTCCAGGGTGCCCCAGCACCCACCTCCTCCTTCTTCTGCTCATCAGACTTCTCTTCCAGATAGACAGATGCAGGGATGAACTTCCGTGCTGGAGTCTCTTTTGGGGCCTGACTCACTGGGAGAGCAGCATTGCCATGAGGCAAGAGGCCTTTGTTCAATGGCCGACACACACTTCCTCCCACACACACTGGACCCCGCGGGCCTGAAGCCCTCATTCAGCCCCTCTGCACCTACCTGGTGTCATGTCTGCTGGGCGCAGGCTGGCTCGACGCTGCTTCCCATCCTCCCCAGCCAGCCAAGCACTGCCGCTGAGGGCTGGCTCCCACCAGACTCGAGTTGTCGGGTAGATGTCGTCCTGGAAATACTCCTTCTGTGAAGGTAAGGGATGCTCAGCAGGTCCCCCACCTCCTCCACCACCCCAAACTCGGTCAGGTGCCCATCACTTACCTTGACACGTGGCACATGGAAAGCCACAGGCTCAAGGGCGCTCTGGCTAAGGCGCAGCGCCCGGGCAAACTCCACCTCCCGCACCTCACACACCGTTTTGGGCAGGAATATGAAGCCCTGATGGGGCAGAGGTGTGAGCAGGGCCTGGAAGTGCAGGCAGGGGGATCATGGGCAGGCAGCACAGCCCCAGCGGGCTTCTCTTTTACCTTGTGGGGTTCACTGGAGGTGAAGCTGTTGCACTCGAGGAAATAGGGGGGCTCAGGTGTCACCTCATAGAGGAAGACTCTGGTGTCACCCTGTGGTTGGAGCAAGATGAGGGCTGGCAGGGGGGTGCATGAAGAGTTCCTCCACACCACTGGGGCACTGTACATTGGCAGCTGCCCAAGGTTTTTTTTAGTGGGCAAGCCCTCACCTTGCCAGTGAGGAAAACAATGCTGGTATCCTCATCATAGAAGGGCAGGAGGGTGGATGGGGCCACATCAAGGCCAAGGACAGACAAGGGTCCATCGGGCAGAGCCTGTGCCTGGTACAGGAGGATCCTCCTCTCGCTTCGACTGTGGGGATGTGACAATGTGGGGGGGCAAGGTGTCCCTTGGGGACCCCCACCCCTGTGTATCCCTCCCACCTTTACCTATCAAAGCCGGACACCAGCAGATAGTCACCGCTGCAAACCCAAACCAGGCGTGCTCCACGGGCCCCCTCAGGCCCTGGACCTTCCTGTGTGGGGTCAAGGTCACACTGCCTGCTTGGAGAGAGCTGGATGTGCAGGCAAGTGCCCGCAGGGTGGGGGGTGCTGTCCCCACCACCATCATCATACCTGCTGAGGCTCAGCGCTGTGCCGGGGCTCATAGAGCCGCAATCGCGCATCTTTGCTCACCGTTGCAAGCTTCTTCCCATCAGGGCTCCAAGCCAGGCTGAAGATCTGGTGAGACAGATATTGTGCCTCCCATGTAGTATTCTCTACCTGCCCAAATGCACCCTTGGGGTGTCTCCGTATGTGTCGTCCCTTACCTGGTCGGTGTGCCCTTGCAAGCGCAAGGCTTCCTGCCCAGTGCTCAGGTCCCAGATCCGCACCGTCATGTCATAGGAGGAGGAAACCAGGAGGTCAGAGGCCACGGGGTGGAAGCGGATGGAGTAAATCTTCTCTGTGTGACCTGGTAAGGGCAGGTGGCACGTGGCTGTTCCCACAGGGCAACACCAGGCTGGCTTGTCCCCAGTTATGGTGCTGGATGTGCCTCCCTACGTGCCACTCACCTCGGAGGACAGCTTCAGGCTCCCGCAGTGTCTCCTGCAATCCTCCCTCAGGGATCCGCCACAGCTGGATCTTGGCATCTTCCCCCGCTACAGCACCAGAATAGACGGGCAGTGGTTAGCTTGTTGATCTGCTGAGCCCAGGAAGCCAGCCTGGTGTTTTCCCTGGATTCAGCACACATACCGACAGCGAGGCGCTGCGGGTCAAAGGGGTCCCAGGAAAGGTCGGCCACTGCTGCACCGTTCTGGATGGTGGGCACAGCTGCATCAGGTTGACGGCCAGGTTTGGAGAGCTGTGGAAGAGAGTCGGGAAGGGTCACTGCACTGCACCCAACAGTGCCATGTTGGCCACTATGCTATGCCTGGAGTACCTCAAGGACAGCTATCTGGCCACCAGCAGAGAGCAGGGGCAGGGCGACGCGCTGGTGGTTGGCACAGAAGCCGTCACACTCGCCCGGCGTGGTGAGGCTGAGCCCTCGCAGGTTGGTGAGGTGGGTGTCGCGGTGCAGCACCCTTCCTTGCACATGCCGGAAGCGGGAACTGGGCCCTGGCACAGGCAGCGGGCACATGAGTGCCCTGGGTGTCCTCCCCTGGCAGAGGGACACCAAGTCAACCTCTTTTCCTGCTCACCCAAAATGTTCTGCAGTGACTTCTGGCTGGGGCTGCTGGCAAAGCCACTGGAGGGGCCAGTGCTGGCCGAGAGGGAGGTGGTGGCACTGCTCGGTGATGCCAGTGAGGATGGTGAGGAGTAGCCGCTGGCCTCCTATGGGAGAGAGAGAAGATGGGCAGAAGGTGCTGGATTCCTAGTTCAACCCTTCAGGACAAGGGTGACAGGGACCCCTCGACCCCTGGCGTCCCTGGCACCCTCCCTAGCACCCTATGCTCACACTCTGCTCTGTGTCAGTGTTGGCACCAGTGTTGGTGAGGCCGGTGTCAGCTACCCACAGCCGGGTGTCCATGATGACTGGAGAGGTGAAGGTCTCAGTGGGTCTCCGGGCAGGGTGCAGGCTCACCCTTGTGACCTGTCAGTGGGCAGAGTGGTGGGCAGGGGGCAGCCCCTGACAATGCCACTGGTAAGGTCACCCCCCTGGGTGACACTGACCTCTTGGCTGTCCCCTGCCCACCAGGCCTGGGCGGTGGTGGCTGGCAGTGTCCCAGCACAGTCAGGGAATAGATCCTCATGGAAGTCCTGCACAGACTGTGGGAGAGGGTACCGGGTGAGGTAAATGTCCCCAAAACCACACAGCCCTCATACTGCTGCCAGCTGGCACTGCCTGAGCTGGGGCACTCCCGGGCAACCCCTGGCATCCCTAGACACTCCCCTAGGACACTATGAACTGCAGCCCCATCCCTGAAAGCTGCCTGCTGAAGCCTGTAGGTGTCAGACACTGCCTGGCACTGGGCTGCCTTATGCGCCCAGCTTCCCAGACAGCACCCAGCCCCAGCCTCCAGCTTCCAGCACACGGGGTGCTGGATCTGGCGCCCAGGATCCTCCCTCCAGAACCCACATTCCACCAGCCAGCACACGGATTTCAAACACTTGAAGCACCCAGCACTCAGAACTTAGTACAAAGCCTCCAGCACCTTGCATGTGGCATCTGGCTTCCCAAAGCCAGCACCCAGCACTCACCTTCCAGCCTGTCACCCACCATCAGCACCCAGCACCCACCACCAGTTCCACTGCCCACCATCAGCACCCGCATTTGACCTGCTCTCCTGCCGTTCCCAGGCTGGAGTCCAGAGTCCCCTTGCACCCACGTGCCCTTTGCCACCCAGTGCCATTGAAGTGTCACTCATGAGATGGTCCCAGGCGCTGGTGACACAGTGCCATGCCCAGCCCCCTTGTACCTTGCGTGGCACCAGGTAGCTGATGGGAACAAGGGCAGTGTCGGTGAGCTGTAGGACGCGCAGCACTTCGCAGGCCATGACGTTAAGGGCCAGGCGCGGCACAGTGGCCAGGCCCCGTGTGCTGCCCTCCATCCGGCATTGTGTCACTGTGAGACAGGCAGGGTGGCCATGGGGCAGGCAGCATGGGCAGGGGTGAAACCCTCCGGGCTGCCAGGACCCTGGCATGAGACCCGTTCCACCTACCCTGGGTGAGCGCTGGCTGTGTAGGTGCCACCTCAAAGCAGTACAGGAGGGTTTCTCCCTAGGAGAAAGTGCAGGCGACAGGGTATGAGTGGGTCTGTGGGGAGCACCCACCACAATTGCATGCACCCCACTGCACCCACATGCACCTGGCTGTATCCTCATGTGCCCTTCTGCATCCTCCTGTACCCCCTTGCACACTGCTGCACCCCAGTGCCCTGCTATGCCTCTCTGCACCTCACCACAACCCCTGCATTCTTCTGTATGCTCCTGCACTGCACCGCAGCCCCTTGCATCCTGCTGAACCCCTCTGTGCCCACATGCACCTCACTGTGCCCTTCCTGCCCCTTGCTTCTGCACCCCTGTATACTCCCTTGCCCCCCACTGCCAAGGCACCCCACCTTGCCCGCCAGCACCAGCAGTCCAGTGTCGGCATCGTACAGCGGAATGGTCACCCTGTGAGAGAAGGAGGCTGCTGAGCAGGGGCACCCATTGGTGCAGCACTCTGAGGGTCACAGGGCTGGATCCTGTACCTTCTCCTGCCAGTGTCTGCCCCAGGCCCTGTCCTGGAGCAGCACAGGGCAGGATCAGGCCCTGCCTATGTTGTGCCAAATGAGGTGCTATGCCCAGCCATGGGGCAATTCCACTCCCAGTCCTGCACCCTGTGTTCTGTAGTGGAACCCAGCCCTGCTCAGGGAAGCCACCAGCACCCAAAGGGCATCCCTGAGGCCTGCCAGGCCGGCTTGGCCAGTTTGAGGTGAGTGCATGGCACACCCCTGGCACCTGCTGTGCCAGCCAGCCCCAGGAGTGCCCTGTGGTCGAGGCTGTGCCAGCTGGAGCATGGCCCTGCTCCTTGTCCTGCATCCTGTCCCAGAGGGCGCTGGGTGGCTGGAGGGGACAATGCCTGGAAGGGCACTTGGTGATGTCCTACCTTGGGACTAGTTGGCACACTGCTGGCAAACATCACCCAAGGTGGCTGTGACAGGCACTAAAGTCACCTGCCAAGCTGCAGTCACTGTCACCATCATTGCCACTACTGCTGGGGCCCAGCGTTGAGACAAAGGCACCCTGGGTGCCTGGTTGTCCCAGCCTGCCTGCACCATATTCATGGTGCCAAACTGCAGCACCTGGCACAGCTCTGCTGTTGCTGGGGCATGGGGTTAGCCCCATGAGGACCACCCACTGATCCCTGGTGGCTGATGCTCTTTGGATGATGGTGTTACTGAAGTATCAGGGCACTGGTGCCCAGGGGTGCTGAAGTCTCCGGTTATCCTGGGCACACTCGATATGGAGGCCCTTGGGAATGCCACGGATGCCCAGGCTGCGGTGTTACCAGGGGTTCCAGGGTTCCCCAAGGAGTCCTGGGGAATGCTGGAGGTCCCAGAGGTTCTCGGGGCTCCTGCGCCTCTGGGGAGCTTTGGAGTCTCGGGAGGTCTCTGCGAATCTAGGGGGCTGCAGAGTCTGAGGCCGCGGAGCTCCCTGTGACTTTGGGGGGGTCCTGAGGATCCCTGTGACTCTGGGGGCCTTGGAACTGACAGGGATCCCAAGAGTCACTGCGACTCTGCAGGGTCCTGCAGAGGCCCCTGAGACTGGGGGTCCTGGAGATGGCAGAAGTTGCAGGGTTGTCCCTATGGCTCTGGGGGCTCCCCAGGGGGGCCCGGGGGGCCCGGCGGCCCCGCCCCGAGTAGGGCCCCAGGTGCGCAAGGGGCGGAGCCTCCAGAGATGGGCGTGCCTCGCCCCGCCTCCCCTGTTCCCAGCAGCCAGTGGGGAGGCGGCGGGAGGAAAGGTCCCGCCCTCCGCGGTTTTAAAGCCGCTCCCCGCGCCCAGCGCCTCCAGAGAGGGGAGTGCCCGCCCGGCCGCCATGCACTGACCGCCCGGCCTCGCTCGGAACGGCCCCGGTGAGTCCCGCGGCCTCGGTCGCCGCTGACCCGGCCCGCCCCTCGCCATGGGTCTGTCCCACCGGAGGGACGGGGTTCCAACATGCTCCCTGGGACTCAGGGGGACGGCTGGCCCCGGGATCCCACTGGGCCTGGGCTAAGCCGTGGGGCACCCAGGGCCGGCTGCCCTCCCGGGTGACAGGCTGTCACTCAGCCTCCGGACACAGGCAGGGCACCTGGGGACAGCACCTCGCTCCAGTCCTCGGCTAGGGGTCGGTGTGCCCTGCTGCCCACAAGGCCTTGGCTGAGCCAGGGGCACCCGGCTGTCCCTTGGCCAATCTGGGGTACAGACATAGTGACAGGGGTGCAGGCAGGGCCTCAGGTCTGCTGTCCCAGCCTGTGTCTGATCTGCCATGGAATGTGCTGTGGTCTGTCCTGAGGACGTCAGTCTGGTACTGTTCCCATCATGGGGAAGAGGAGAGATGTGACTGGGGCCGACGTGAAGCTCAAGTCTGTCCAGCTGTGGCTGGTGGCTGTGACCCACTCTGCCAGCAGAAGGGCACCAGGATCCCTATGGGACTGGCATACTCTTGGTTCCATCCCGTGCTTGCCCTGTCCCAGCAGACATGGCAGCAGGTCTCACTCTTTGGGATCAGGCAGAGGTGGGAGAACCTGGCAGTGGTGTCCACCACCATCCTCCTCACCAAGGGCTCATCCAGGGTGGGGTTTGGCTGCCTTTGCCTTTCCTGTCCTCAGGAGTTAGCATCCTGGATTGCTGACCCGTCGTGAGGCTGAGTGGGGTCCCTGGACAGTGCTGAGAAAGGATTCCCTCCTGGCTGGCATGGAGAAACAGGTGCCAGCAGGGCCACTGGCCAGCCTGGCTGCAGGCTGGCAGGGATACCCCACTGCCTCTCCTGCTGCCAACTTTTGTTGTGCTTTGTCACTTGGTGTGCACTGGGGAGTGCTGGCCCTTTTTACCTTCTCTAAGGTGCCACTTCAGGCCACTGTGGTGTAAGCATCCCTTCCCATGCCTGGCACCCTCCTTGGTTGGCAGCTGCCACAAGAGCCAGTGCATTCCAGCAGAGATGCTCCATTTCAACCCTCTTCTCAACCTATAACCTCCATTCATGTCTCACTCACCTGCTAACAACCAACGTGCCCTACACTGGCAGATCTCATCCTGCTGGGGCTGGGGCAGCCGGACTGGCCGGACCTAGCCAGGGCCGTGCTGCTGCCCACATGGGCAGTGCCACCATCAAGGATGACACTAATTACTACTTTCCCCTGCACCACGCCAAGGCCAAGTGGCCTGGCCGGGTGGCCCTGATGCAAGCGGTGCTTGCCCAGCTGGCTCTGCCGGCAGGACGCGGCAAGAGGAAGCGATCAGGGACAGCCGCGGTCACCCCAGTCACGCCTTAGGAATCTGCCCGTGCTGCCCGGGCCACGCGTGGCAGCATTGCCGGCCTCCTCCCAACCTCCGCCAGCGTCTGGGTTCCTCCGCGGGCTGTTTGGCTGCCGGTAAAGCGGCTCTGCTGGTTTTTCTCCTTGCCGGCACCTGAGCCAGGGAGCGCGGTAGGGTCAAAGGGGCAGGAGCGGGATGGAGGGGCCGGCGAGCGCCCTGGGGAATGCAATAACCAGGCCTGCATTCCTCCGGGGCTGCTGCGGAAACTTTAATTAAATACGGAGGGGAGCCGGAGAGGAGGTGGGAGCTGCAGTGGCACAGAGTGGGTTGAAGGGGAGGAGGATTAAAGGGTTTAGTCCTGCGTCCCCCCAGCTGGGTCTCGGGAGGGGGCATGTGCTGACATGGGCTTGTTTTGGAGGAGTGTGAGGGAAACAGCATCGGCATCCCGCCTGGCGAAGGCACCGTGTCCTTCCCTGTGGTGACAGAGACGCAGCCTAGGGCCCAGCGTCATGCGGGGCTCCATCCTGCCTGCGCTGGTGCCTGCTGGCCGCGGAGGCAGCCCACCGGCTTGGTGGCCTGCCGGCAACAACAGCAGCTTTGTTTGGCTGCGGGGCCTCGATTGCTGGGGGGGGGACACGGACATCCCGGCCGTAACGAGTTCCCCAGAGAGAACGGCCACGTCCCTGAACAACAAGGAAGGGCTGGGACCCCCGGGAGTCCACCAGCCTGTCTTGTGCAGATGTCATCCTGTGTGGCACGGGGACAGCATCAGACTCGTCCCTAAAACACGTGGTGGGTGTGAAGCAGGGCATCCCCTGTCCAGTCCCTCACCCTGGCCAGGCAGTGGGGCGGGATGGCCTGGACCAGGGGGCTGCAGGCAGGGAAGGGAGAGGGGGGACACAGCACTCCCACCCCAGCAGGCTGGCAGGGAAAGACTGAGCCGGGACTGGGGGAATCCAAACCCAGATCCTCCCCGCAGCCGGAAAATATGAATAATTCGGCAAATATCTGCGGTGCAGGCGCAGGGGAGTCCAGCCAAGGCAGCAGCAGGCTGCTGGCAGGGCAGTCCTAACACCTTCAGCACAACCGGGGGCCCCTTTACACACTTGGGGACCCTTCTGGGACGTGGGTGAGGCTGTTCCCGTGCCCTCCCTTTTTTTTCAAAAGGGATGAACACTCCATGAACCTGGGCTGGGTTAACTCCTCTCTGCCTCGAGCAGTGCCGGGGTGGGGAGGTACTGCGGGCGGGATGCCGGCGTGTGCCGGGGGAGCAGGGTGATGCCGAGGTGGCGGAGGCGTGCGGGCGGAGCAGCCGTGCCGCCTACCCGGCGTTCGTGGCAAGGCGGGGATGCGCGGCCATGGCCCGGCCAGCCGAACCTGCCCGGGGGAGCCGGGAGCCTGGCAGGCGGGGAGGAAATGCCAGCGTAATTAAAGGGACGAGAGACTTGGAGTCAGCAGCTGGTTGCAGCACGGGACACGTCAGCGAAACCCGACCCTGGCATTGCAAAACCAGCCCCGGCCTCACCAGCCTCCTGCAGGCCTGGCCCCACTCCGGCATTACCCACCCGGGTGTCCTGGTATAGCAGTGGCACTGTCAGCATGCTCAGCACCCCGTGCCCAGAGCCCTACCCACCAGCCACCACCCTCCATCTACCCGAGCCACCTCAAGGGCTGGCACGGTGGCGAGGGATGCGGGGTCTGCTCCCGTAGCCCCCAAAAGTACTTCACAAGGGCTCCAAGATGCTCTTGGGTTGCTTGGCCCTTGTGCTGGGCACTGATGGCCTTGCTGTGATGTGGGACTGTGGCAGGACCCAGCAGTGGCATTGACAAGAGAACTGGTGGCTGATAGGGGGGTGCCAGTGAATGGACTAAATGAGAGTGGATCCCTGGTAGCAGCACAGCTCCTCCCCAATGTTGGGGGGCTGATGGTGACCCCCTGTGACACAGCACAGCTCCTCCATGGTGTCGGGCTGACGGCACAGGTCATGGCAGGGCAGGGCTGGCTGGGCCAAGTGACTCAGCCAGTTGTGGTGACCCTGCCCAGCATCTCGTGTGCACCCCACCCTCGGGTGTACCCCACCCTGGGGGGATCCACCTGGGGGAGAGACGTCTGCTGTGTTAACCCTGTCTGGCTATGCGTGAGTGCCACTGTCCCTGAAGCATGGGGGCTTGGTTGGCTGGGGCCACACTGAGGGAGAGTGGGACACAGCGCCAGTGCAGACCCCCCTACAGCTGTTGGTGTAGGAGGTGGCATCCCGGTACTGGCCAGGGCCTCCCACAGCAGCAGGGGCAGGCGGCACGTGCTGCTGTGCGACCCGGCAGCCCCTTGCACATGGCGGGGGCCCCTCCGCGGGCCATGGCAGGGGAGGTTGTCTGGAGCTCGGCGCAGGGGAGGAGGTGATGACGCTAGGGCTGGGGAAGGGGCTGGCGGGTCAAGGTGCTGGCAGTACTCCCATCTCCAGCAGCCCAGCGAGGTTTGCCTTTTCCCTGCCTAGGGACCCCCTCTGCTACCCCAAAGTATCCCTGAGATGGGGAGACAGGGACAGTGAGTTCCTGGCCCAGGCCTCTGCTAATTAAGAGTGTTATTAAAAGGAATGAAAGATGAAGTTGAGATAAGCTGGAGCTTATCACTGGGGCACAGCCACAGTGACATCAGCCAGGCACCCACAGCAGGGGTGAGCAGGGCTGCTGACAGCCATGCTCACCCCAAGAGCATTCTGTCCTCCATCCCCACTGTGCCAGTCCCCAAGGGACAAGGGGGGGATCACCAAGGAAGTGGAACAGGAAAGTGACTTACAGCTCCCATGAGACAGGAGCAAGCTTTGGGGCAATTACTAGCCCTGGGATGCTGCGGGAACACAGCTGGCTCTGATGGGCATAGTGGGGACCTATGGGGAAATGGGAGCATCCAGCTCCTTTGGCCTCACAGACTGTCTGAGTGCCTCATCAATCAGGGATTGTTATGCCACCAGTGATCTGGGCAGGAACTGATTTGTGACCTGCCAGAGCAGTTGGGAATTGTGGGAGAGCCTATGTCCCAATGGAGACTGTACCATGAGGCCAGGCCAAAGCTAGTGGGACATGGAGTGTGCAAAGGTGCCACATTCTAAATGCTGGGGAGGGGCAGCTCACGTGTGGCTTCACTCTTGCCAGCTCTGTCCTTGCTGCAACAGTGCAGAAGAGACAGGAGACCACTTGGGACTTTCCCACTCCCTCTGTGGTCCATTTGGGGACAGAAGGTCCCTGGCAGGACATGGGAATATGATTCTTGCACACCAGCAGTGGTGCATGGGTAGGGTGGTGGGTGTCTGAGGCACCTCACAGCCCTTCCACCCCAGGGTACCCCCCTGGCAGAGTCTTCCCCTAACCTTGGCTGGGTTTCTCTCTCCCACAGAGCTGACGTCATGAAGCAGCTGATCATTTGCACGCTGCTTCTCTGGGCCCCCGTGGGGCTGGCTGAGGCATGTCCTGCGGGCTGCCAGTGCCAAGACCCCAAGACCATCCTGTGTGCGGCCAGACGAGGCCACACTGTGCCTCGGGGGCTGCCCCCCAACATCCTCTCCCTCTACGTCTTTGAGAACGGCATCACAGCGCTCAACGAGGACAGCTTTACAGGCCTGCCCGCCCTCCAGCTCCTGGACCTCTCGCAAAACAAGATCACCAGCATCCAGAGAAACATCTTCCAGCCCCTGACAGAGCTTGTCAACTTGGATCTGTCCTCCAATCAGCTGCAGGAGATCACCAATGAGACCTTCCATGGGCTGCGGCTGCTGGAGCGGCTCTACCTGCAGAAGAACAGGATCCAGCACATCCATGCTGCTGCCTTTGACACACTGGAGAACCTGCTGGAGCTCAAGCTGCAGAACAACCAGCTCCGGGCTGTGCCCCCCCTCAACCTGCCCAACCTTCTGCTGCTGGACATCAGCTGGAACAAGATCTCCACCATCACACCAGGGGCTTTCCATGCTGTCAACATTGAGTCCCTGAAGATTGCAGGGCTGGGCTTGACAAGCTTAAACGAGGAGCTCTTCCAGGCCCAGAACAACCTGCACGAGCTGGACGTCTCTGACAACCTGCTGGAGCACGTGCCGGCAGTGCTGCGACGACTTGGGAGCCTTACCAAGCTCAGCCTGGCTGGCAACACCCGCATCTCCCAGCTGCTGCCAGAGGACTTCCACAACCTTCACAACCTCCAAGAGCTGGACATCAGCAACCTGAACATCAACACCATCCCTCGGGAATTCTCTAGCTTCTTTCCCAAGCTTCGGGCCATGACAGCTGCTGGTAACCCCTTCAACTGCATCTGCCCCATGAGCTGGCTGGTGCAGTGGGTGAATGCCAGCAGCGTGGTCCTCCGTCGGCCCGAGGAGACACGCTGTCACTTCCCTCCCAAGAACTCCGGCAAGCTCCTCCACCACCTGCAGTACTCTGACTTTGGCTGCCCCACCACCACTACCACCATCACCACCACCACCACCACCACCCCACGCACAACCACACTGCCACCACCTGCACCATTCCCCACCAGCAGCCATCCCGTGTTGCAGCCCAGCACCGCTGCTCCCACACCAGGGGCTGCAGTCCCCCAGGCCAGCTCCACGCTAGTGCCCTTCAGTGGCCCACTGGCCCCCACCAGCCCCCCATCACCCATCTGCCCCCCTCGCACGTGTCTGAATGGTGGCACTTGCCACCTAGGCACCCAAAACCTCCTAGAGTGCCTATGCCCGGCAGGCTTCACTGGCACATACTGTGAGGTGGAAGTGAGGGGGACAACGCCAGCCCTGGCCACACCAGCCCCACCACCTAGCCGGCGGATCAGCATTGCACAGGTCAGCAGCACCTCCCTCAAAGTGGACCTGCAGAACTATATCCAGTCCAGAGCCCAGCTGAAGGGCATCCGCTTGAGCTACCGAAACCTCTCCGGGCCAGACAAGCGGCCAGTGATGCTGCGCTTACCAGCTTCGCTCTCTGAGTACACGGTGCGGGCACTGAAGCCCAACTGCACCTACCGCATCTGCATCGGGCCCCTGGGGGAGAAAGTCTCCAAGGAGGAGCACTGCACTGAAGTTCAGACCTTGCCTGCCAGCCACCAGCAGCACTCGCCTGTCACCCAGAGCAAAGACAGCAACCTGGCCCTCATGATTGTCCCTGCGCTGGGCGCCGCGCTGCTGCTGGTGGTGGTGGTGACTGCTGGCATGTACTACCGGCGGCAGCGCCAGGCAAAGGCACACGCTGGCAGCAGGGTGGAGGCTGGCCCGCTGGAGCTGGAGGGGGTGAAAGCCTGCCTGGAGAACGGGGATCTGAGTGGCCACAGCCACAAGGTACCAGAGGCGGCCATGCATTCCAGTGAGTGTGAGGTGCCGCTCATGCAATCGCACTACCCCAGCAACAACAACACCCCAGGGCTCAAACCCTCCTATTTCTGAACCAGGTGGCATGTGGCAGCCAGGCAAGGCCTGGATGGACAAGGGGTGAGCTTCAGCAACCTGGTCCTGTTCCTCTGGGGTGAGGAATGGTGAGGAGTTCACCAAATTAAGGCAGAAACTCCCCAAACCCATAACGTGCAATTTCTGAGAGGCTGCCAGGCGTCAGGAGGAGACGCTTATGTTCCCAGCAGTGCCTTGGTTTCTGTGACTCAACACAGAATGTGGGCAGCGTGAAAAGGGGTTTGGGCTTTTAATGTGGGGTTTGGGTGGGCTTTTTTTAGCTACTGCTAAAATGAAAGCTGCAGTGGCTTGGCTAAGGGACACCCACGTGCTGGTAACAAGGGTCCTTTAGCAGAACGTGGCCTGTGACTCTCAACTCCCTGGAAGTCGATGTGAGCAATCAGGCCTGGCCGAGGTGCTGGGACCCTCGGGACCTTCCCCGGGCCAAAGGAAGCACCAAGCAGACAAACCGGGAATTGAAGCTTTAAGAACTCAGAATATTTATATGTGGTTATTTCCCATTTTTCTGGGAAAACTTTCTTTTTGTTGTCGTTCTAGGTTTGTGTACAGCTCTTTTTGTAAGGCAGACCAGAAAGGTGTCTTTTTTTTTTTTTTTTGTAAGAAAAAAAATTAAAACACCACCAAGTGAGAAGCTCTGTGCACCCCGAGCACTTCTGCAGGCACTGGCCATGGTGGGCAGGGGCACAGGTCCCCCGCGGTGGAGCAGGAAGGTCAGTCGCGTCCTCCCGTTGTTGTTGGCGAGCGCCAGGATGAGTCAGGGTAGTGGAGGGGGGAGTTTCCCCAACTCTGAGCTTTTCCCTCGCCGGGTGCTGCCCCCGGCTGCGGGCGCTGTGGAGTTGTTCCCAAAACAGAGGCCATGGGTGTTAAATCGGCCCCTGCCCTGTGCATCATCCAGCCTTACTTCATCCCTCTCTGCCTGCCAGATGGCTCAGGAGCCAGCTGCAGGACAAACAGCCTAGCCCAACCTCTGTGACCTCCCAGGAGCAGCCCCGGCAGCACCAGCACCCCCAAAGAGATACGTGTCAGCTTGCTCGATGGCTCCAAAACTGGGGGTACGTTCGAAGCCACCCCCGAAGCGAGCCCCTGGCCCCTGGAACAACCGCTTCCGTGCGCTGGCCCCGGCAGCGAGGGCTGGGAGCCGGCGCTCGGCAGGTTCCCGCTGCCAAGTGGGTTCTGCTCCAACCCTCTGGTTTTAATCGTTTTCCAATCCTTTATCTTTCAGCCTGGAATTTTCCAGTTTGGGGCCGTGCCCACCGAGGTATGTTTGATTTGGAGACAATGAGCAAAACCTGGCTGAAGCACAGCGGCTGCCGCCAGCCGAGCCGGGGGTCACCGTCGTGCCACGCGAACTGCCGCCCGCACTGCCGGCGCTTCGGGAGGCCTTGCTCCGGCGCGGGATTCGGCCCTGACCCCAGTCCCGCTCGCCCCGGGGCCGACGGCGGGAGGGGGACGACTCTGGATGCAATTAGGGGCGTGGAGTGTCGGCGGGGGCGTCTGGCGAGGCACTCCCCCAGCTCCCAGGTGGGCTTCCGGCAAGGCTGGCTCCCATTAGGGCCGGCGCAAAGGCAGGAGGGGCCCCTCGCCGGCGCGGGCTGCTCGGTGCGGTGGCCACGCTTGCCTGCTCAAAGGGCCTATTGTGGTCCTCTCCCCACAGATTTTTCAAATTAACATCCCGAATTCCTCTGAAAATTGCTGCTGTGTAAATATTTTCGCTGCGAGCTTTGTATATTTTCCAGCCCAGCGAGGAGAAGAAAAGTCCCTGGCGGAGCTGCGGCCTCGTGCCTGGTGCCGCCAGCCGCTGCTGCAGCCCCCCGAGCCGAGCCGAGCCGAGCCGAGCCGAGCACAGGGTCGGCCCTGCTGTGTCTCCCTATAAGCACCCGGTGACAAGGGACCTCAAGACTCTTCCCTTCTGGCCCCTTGCTGTCCCTTCACCTCAGCTTCACAACTTGTCCTTTGCCTAGTGAGGTGACTTTGCTCGCTTACAATTAGCTGGAGGTTTCCAGGAATCCCCGTGTGCTGGGGATGCTGGGGACCTCCTCAGCAGGTTCCATTACTCCTGGTGGATCTCCAGCAGCTCCACAGTGACCACACTGGCTGCTGTGGCACAGCAGGAGCAAAGCAGAGTTTCGCTTGTGCAAGTGCAGTGCAGCCACGGAACCCCAAGCCAAAGGTTTTGAGGTGTCTCAGCTGGGAGGTGGGGGGAGCAGCACAAGAGAAGCAGTGGGGCTCAGGCTTGGCACGAAGTGTGGTAAGAATACTATAACCAGGATTCAGCACCCTGTGGAGCTTAGACATCCCCTGAACACCCACATCTGCACCCATGCAGTGCTCAAAATATTCTCTTCCAGCCCCAAACTGGAGCACAAAAGTCCCGCTGGCCACTGCCAGCCCCAGCGCACGCCAGCAGCAGCTCGGGGCGGCACATTGTGTGGTGCTGCTAATTCCTGCGAGCTGAATCAGCGCTGGGGAGGGATTGCAAAACCCCCTGAAATGAACCCAAAACCAATCCCTCTCACTATGCAATCCCAGTGGGGCCAGCAACCCAGCATCCCGGCCAGAAGCCACTCAACAAGGAGCCACCAGTTTATGGGGCTAAGTCCTGCTGCCACAGCGCTGGCCCGGCCCTGTGCCCCAACTGCTGTGAGCCTAGAGGACTCTGGCTTCCAAAGAGCCATCCCTGGCCTCATGGCAACGGGAGCCTGGTCCTCTGGGTCCCCCAGGTCCCCATGGCTGGAGCAGGGCTCTGGGTGACACTGCCTTAGTGCAGTGCAAGGGGTCCCATTCCCTGCATCTCTGGGGTGAAAACAGACATGTGCCCATCCCACAGTCCCACATGTGCTGCCACAAAGTCTGAGCTGCCAGGAAGATCTCATGGGGAGGCAGAAATCCCACCAGCTTCCTGGAAGGTTGGGGAGGCAAGGGAGTGCTAGGAGGCCACAGAGGTGGTGGTGGGCCGAGGTTGTGGCCCGTCTGGGAGCGATTTTGGCGCTGCTGCCACTCGCTGCCTTCCCACCCGAGTGGCACAGGGCTATTTTTACAGTGTAATTACCAGGGCAAGCAGCCACCCTGACATCAGCTGCGTTGTGTGGCTCTCCAGGAGCAGCTCCCCACACAGGGATGGGTCCCACTGGGGTGGCACCCATTGGGGTGGCCTCTCCCCACTCTTCATGTCTATGGTTGGCGGCCAAGCCCAGACACTCCTGGAAAAAGGGGCCAAGGGCAGGGATCTCAAGGGGATGGGAACAGGGATGGACCTGTCCTCAGGACTTTGCCACCAAGACCTGACCCACTGGGCTGAGTGCTGTCAGAGACAGCCAACACAACCCAAAAAAGCTGTTCAGTTCCCAGAATGAGGGGAGACAGGGCACTGGGGCCAGGCAGGATGCAAGCAGGGTGGGCCATCAAGGTCTCATTACAGCTGATAAAGGCACCAGGATGGCAGTGGGAATATGTCAGTGGGGTGAAATGCTATGGTACACACAAGGGTTGCAGTTAGGAGATTCTGGGGCTGCAAGCCTGGTGCCCACAAGCTGGCTCAGCCACAGGGTTTGGATGGGGGTGGGGAGTTGCTGGGTGCTGAGCATTGTCCCTGGGTAAGTACCCAGACCCCTCCATGTCTTGCTGCAGTGCTGGGGAACCAAGCAGCCCAAAATCCCTCTGCAAACATCCTGCTCTGACATCTCTGGCACCTCCCAGCTCTGGTGGACTTTGCACCACGAAGGGTGGTGGGGATCCTGCTGTCCTCATCCCCTACCCCGTGGGGCTCTGCCGGACACCAGTACATGCCATGAGCACACAGCTCCTGGACCTTTGCAGACTTGGCTGCCTCATACCAAACAATGCAGCCACAGCCCTGACCCGGACGTGGTGTGGACAGGAAGTACCCCCAGCTTCTCTGGGGACATTTTAGGGACACCAAAAGATGTGGTGACACAAGGGAGCTGCTGTTCTTTGGCCCCAGTGTGGTGACAGCCCTGTCCTTGGGCAGTGCCGTGCTAGGCGCCGGGTGTGCAGCAGCAGGGTCTGGTCACTGACCTCGAGTTGGATCTGGTAACTCAACCCCACCGGTGCTGGTTACAATTTAGGGCAGTAATAACCTATTGAGGCCCCTTTCCTGCCCCCTGCCCTGCTGCTCCTTCAGCTAATTAAAAGGGGCTGGGGAGGGCAAGACAAAACCCGAGTTGAAGGAAGTGGCAGGCACCTGAAGGTGGTATGTTGAGGACCATGGCATGGAGAGGAACCCACTCACAGCGCCTACCACCAGCTCTGGGCATCATCATCAGGGGTCAGCTCCTGAGCACAGCCCTGGCATAGCTGGGGTACTTTCAAAATGAGCTTTAGGGCAGTCACAAATATCTGCCCTGCTCAGGATTTGGGTTGGGGAACCCCCTAAATGCATTTACTACTCCCTACTCTCTGCCCTCTTCTGCTGTGGATGCTGGGCAGGGGCACAGCCACCTTGTGGAGTTCATTTTGAGCATGGACGGTGAGGTGGGTGTGCTGGGGTGGGAGTGTCCCCCACCTTGGGCCATGCCACGGCGCCGCTTTG
The DNA here is from genome assembly GCA_013400475.1 of Tricholaema leucomelas. Taxonomy (NCBI): domain Eukaryota; kingdom Metazoa; phylum Chordata; class Aves; order Piciformes; family Lybiidae; genus Tricholaema lacrymosa; species Tricholaema leucomelas. Next base: position 1,674,442 of record WAAF01004804.1, on the reverse strand, counting down.
GGGTGCCACGGAGTGCCTGGAATGCATGGTGCTGGCTTGGCAAGCATAGATCCATGCGGCAGGGTGTGGTAGGGACATGATGGGGACGCAGTGGGGACACGGTGGGGATGCAGGCTCCCCTTCCCGCTGGCCTGGCGGCAGTAATGAATGGTATGAGCTTCCTGCCCGCCCACTGATTGCTTCCTCAAAAAGCCTCAACGAGCTGCTGACGCTGCGCCCGGCTCCCCGCCTGCGGCTCACGCCATGGCCGCCGCTGGACGCTTCTCGCTGTCCCATACTGGGCGCCCACGGCCGTGCTGGAGATACGCAATGGGCACCCCAAACCCATGGCTGCTCCACCGTCCCTGAGATGCTGCAATCACCATCCTGGGAGCTTCCAGCACCCCCTGCACTGACCCTGACCCGATCTTGCAGCTCCCATCTTTGGACACCGCCTTGGCAATACCCCTAAACCAGACGGTCGCGGCTCTGGGGCTCCCAAGCATTGCACCCCACCAGCATGGGGATGGTTCTGCCACAGCCCCCTCGCTCGGCACCTCTGCCGGGAGCCAGCTCAAATTCCCCTCCGCCATTTGTCATCCCGGCGAGATTTACAGGGGGGGAGTGGTTGGGGCTGGAAGCACGTCTGGCCCCAGAGTGGCTGTCTAAAAACAGCACCTCCTGCTCTTTGGAGACTCCCGGCACGGGGTGGGGGAGGATCCTGCTCACCCCCACCACCCCCAGCCCCTCTCCTTATCAGCCAGCCACGCAACCACAGCGCGGCGGAGCCGTGGCGTGCCTGCGAGCAGCGCCCGCCAGCCGCATTCCTGGCGGCCGATAAAGCCAGCAGCCAAAATAACCCCAGGCCCGCGAAGGGGCTGAGCGCAGCCCGCAGTCTGCATCCCATTTAGCCAGGCTGGATCGGCCCCGTCCAGCGCTGAGCGGCGAGAGTCAGAGTCACAGAATCGTTTGGGCCGGGAGAGATCCTCCGGTCCAACGCTACCAACGCTACCGAGGCTGGTGCTAACCCATCTCGGCAGGATTTGGGGTGTTTCCCGCCGGATTCGCCACTGACAGCAGGAGAAGACCCTCAAAGCGTCCCCTTGCAGCACACTGGGTGCCCTGGCTTCTCTCGGGAATGTTCACTGTGGATACTAACGACGGCTCATTTCATGAGGTTGGGCATGGCAGCCCCATGGCTCTGCCCATTGTGCTGGCAGAGCTGAGGAGCTGGAAAGCTGTGAACTGCTCTCCCCTGGAGTTTGCAAGAGGGTGAGCCTCTCCCCACTTGCTCCCACCAGAGCTGCTCCCCCCAGCCACTGTGCCAATGCTTCCTCATTGTGCCTATGGCCGCCTCCCCGCTCCTGTCAGTCCTGGCTGCTGCCAGCGTAGGCTCAGAGCTGACACCTCAGTGCAGGGGCAGCCAAGAGCCAGCCCCACCATCACAAGCCACTCAGGTCTTTGCCACAGGCCCCATACTGGCCCTTGGTGGCTGCCAACCACCCAGCCTGCTCTAGCATTCCAGCCTTCCATGGGGCCAGCCTGCTGTGTGGTGAGGGTCCTGGCAACTTTGTGCTTTGCCAGCAGCTCTAAGGAGAGATAATGGCTTCCACCATAGCCTGGCAAGGAGCTTGTCCCAAACCCTCACTGCCACAGCAGAAAGAAGGGACTTCCTCCTCTTCCTCCTCCCAGGCAGTGTGGGAGAGGCCAGAATGGGTCTAACTGGAGTGTTCCTCAGCGGTGCCCTACAGACAGGAGATGGCTCCATCGTGCCTTGATGAGGGGCACTTACCCCTTACAGCCACCAAAGCTCCTTTTCCACTTCCTCATGGGACACTCAGTGAGCATGGCTCAGTTGCTGGCCTTGCCACGGCTGGCTGGGCAGCCCCATGGCACCATGGCACAAAGCAGTGTAGCTCCACCACAGGCAGGAGGCTGAGGCCGAGCTGCTCCAGTGAGCAGCAATGCAAAAAGAATTTGCTCACCCACAGCACCTTGTGCCACCCTAGTGCCTATGCCCACCCACCTAGCAGTCACCTCAGACACTGATGGTGCTGTTCCCAGCAGTGCCACCACATGCCACAGCACACTTGTGCCATCCCCAGCACTGCCACTGCCCTGCCATCCTACCCAAATGATAACAGGGATGCGGCCACACCATCACCAACCTTGTCTCCAGCTTTGTAGCTGAACACTGCCAGTTCCAGGAGTATTCTGTCACCTGCTGCTCCATCACCATGCTCCCTTCACATCTCTGATCATGGCATCCCCATAGTGCCATCTCACGTCCCACTGACTGCCCTCCCACCCTGTGGTAAGCCCCGGTCCCTACCCAGGTGAGTTGTCCAGCGCCACAGTGAGCATTGCCCCGCTGAACCGTCGCGTGTCCCACAGCTTCACCTCCCTCTCCCGCATCTGCAGGGGCACAAACATGGCATCAGTGGGCACCAGGACTGCCTGGCTGGCCCTATGGCACCACCTCCCTCCATCTCTAGCAAGCACCATGTCACCTGGCAAGGGGACCTCCTGCTTTCATGGGGGACAGGCCACCCAAAAAGCACCCGGAGCCCTGGCACAGTGGCTGCAGAGAGTGGGGCTGGGACACCCTGATCACACCAGGGCTGCCTTCCTGGTGAGGACCATACCTGGCTGAACCCCACGGAGATGAGGCAATCGCTGGAGCCCATCCAGAGCAGCCGGGTGTCCTTGTTGTTCTCATGTCCTGGGACACTCTGCAAGGCACAGGAGACATGGCCATCACTATCACCAGCGGGCATGCCAGGCACACCATGCGGGACACGTGCCGCACTCATGGTGGCCGTGAACCTTCCCAGGGCCAAGCAGATGGAGCCGAGTGCTGCCTCCTGACTGCTGAAGTGCCCAAGGTGACAGCAGTAGGGACAGCCTGCAGGCAGTGACAGTCCTAGGCACCCACCCTGTGCCAATGCCAGCATGGGTGCTTTGTGGAGCGGCTGGACTGGCTCCTAGTGAAGAGTGGCAGCAGGTAATGTGAGTGTGAGGGGGCATGGACCCCCAGGGCTCTCCCCACACTCAGTGAAGGGGCTTGGGGGCTGTGAGGAAGCTGCTCCATGCCAGCAGATGTGAGAAGAGGCTTGGCCACAGCCATGGCCACAGTAACAGAAGGACTTACTTCCCCAGCTGCATCCCTGAGCTCGCGATCCATGACGAATCCTGGCTGCAGGACCTGGGTGCCCCGCATGCTACTGAAACACACGGCACACTGAGCCTGCTTGTGCTCCCCACACCACTCTGACCACCTGCAGCCTCACTCTGCCTCTCCTCAGTGGGGTTGGGACACCCCCCACACACCCACCCACTCCACAATCTTCAGCCCAGTCACCACACTGGTCCCAGTTATGCTCTGCTAAGGAGGGAAGAGGAAGAATCCTGGTGGGGCTGCTGGTGGCTGCTTGCCAGCTCCCATGTGGCCCCCAGATGGGTCCTGTGGTTGTCGATGTCTCAGCGGGAGCCAACAGCCCCATGGCGCAGGCAGTGCTTGCAGCCTCCTCACTATCGTTTCTGAAGCACCAACAAAAGATTGCAAACCATTCCAGGACTGGCATGGAAGAGCAGAGGGCTCTGCCAGAGCTAAATCCAGCATAGAGCTTCTGGCATCTCAGTACCAGGTAGGAGGGACCTGGTGTGGGGGCAGAAGGGGTGGAGTAGGCACAGGAGGGTGCCCACAGGCCCAGGCAGGCATGCAGACTGCCTCTGGTGATGGAGAAGCAGCATCTTCTGGGCTGCCCACAGGCAGGCTTGGGAGGCTGCAAGATGGTGCCAAATCTTTCACCTCCCCACCAGTGAGGCCCTGCTGGGAGCAGCTTCCTGCATTCCCAGTCCCCAAAGAATGCCCACTCTCTGGAAGGACCCATGGCTGGGGCAGGAGAAGGCACACGGTGCCAAATCTCCCCTTCCCTGGCTCTGGCATGCCAGCCTCCTTGCCAGCACAAACATGGTGCTTGCCAGCCAGTGTGGCTCACTTGGCAGAGGCAGCACTGGCCAAGCCAAGCCTGGCACTCCCAGGCGCAGGGGCAGGATGTGGGACAGGAGGGGCCTGTCCCCCACCTCCAACACACTGGCACAGCAGCCAGGTTCTGGGATGAGAAGGGAACACATCCTAGGATGAGTGCCAAGAGGGATGGAAAGCCCAGGAGCCAGGGCCAAGCCTGCTCGTTGGCCAGAACATTTCTGCACCTGAGCTGTGCACCATGGCAGCCAAAACTCAACAGCTGGAGATTCCATAGCCAACTGTGCCAGCTCTGCTGGTCCCCAGAGCCAACCTGCACAGCACCCAAGAGGTGGCAGTGAGTGGCAGTCCCCGGGTCACCCAGCACAGCACTCAAGGGATGGTGCTGGGTGTCAGTCCTGCAGGCCATCCAGCACAACACCCAAGGAATGGTGGTGGGTGGCACAGCTGGCAGAGCACAGGGCAGTGCTGCTCCCATCCCACATTGTGCTGGCGGTGGCACAGGGCCAAGTTTCCTGCATTAGTTCCGTCCCAGCTGAGCAGGACGTATGGCAGCAAGTATGCAGCCAGGCTGAGGCTCTGCTTTCGGTGGTGCCTCTGCAGAGGTGAGTGTGAAGGGCTGGCTGGCAGTCAGCCTTAGGTGGGTGAGACCCCCAGGAAACCTGCCCTCCCTATCCCCCCTGTCCCATGTCCTCTCCCCTAGTGCTGAGGGTTTGGGCAGAGATAGGGTGATGTGACCTGGCACCGGTGTGGTTTGGTCAGTGGGGAGCTTCAGGGTGGCCATAGGGCTCCTGTGGGGCTTCCCTGGAGTTGGCAGAGCTGGGCCAGGTGGACACTCAGCCTGGGGAGATGCTGGGAAGCCCCCTACCCCCACTCCGTGTCCCTGGAGCTGGGGCCAGTCACAGCCTGAGGGGTGGGCATTCCTCTGGAGTTGCTCATTCCCTGAGCAGGCTGAGGTGAGCCCACCAGCTCCAGGCTGGCACCACAGAGACCTGAGAAGGCCTCCCAGTTCCCCTGCCACGCCAGCACCGAGGCATCCCAGCCTCCTCCAGCCCATTGTGTGGGCCCAGCCCAGCTGGTTTGAGGCAGCCCAGGGTGGGGGGAGCTTGTGCTCCCTCCTCAGTGCCGGATCGGCTGCATTGGGAGGGCTTCCTGGCACTATCCCTCTCCCCACCTCAATCTACCCCTCCCAGCACAGGCTGAGGTGCGGTGCGGGTAGCCATGGAGCTCTCTGCTGCGGGCTGTGGGGGGCCAGTGGAGGGGATCAATGCTGACATGTCCGATGCAGCTGTTGGCAGCGAGGCTGAGTGAGCTGGGAACAGCTGCCTGCAGGGAGCGGCCGCCTTGGGCTCCGCGGCTGCTGGCAGAGCCCGACACGGAGCAGCTACGGCTGCAGGACTGGTGACGCCCCTGGGGTGCTCCCTGCCTCCGCAGGAGCAGCTACCCTCATCCGGGATGCAGGGCAGGGAGAGCTGGAGATGGGGAGCCCAGAGCAGAGCTGCAGGGTGGGATGGGTGGGAGATGGCTGAGTGCCCACGAGCATGGCTAGCTGATCCCTGTGGGAAGCAATCCTAGCAGAGACCTGTGGGCGCAGGAGGCACCAGAGCCAGGCTGAGCCATTCTTTTGCCAGCAGGAAGCAGGCAGGAGGGGTCACCTCAGCCAGGGGCACTGCGGTTCTGGGACTTCTCTCTCTCATAGTGAAATGGTGAGCCCAGGAACATGGGAGATGCCATCACTGCCCTCATGCCCCAGGAGGGTATTGGGGGGCAGGAAAGACGAATGGCTTCCAGGGGAGCTGAGGGAGCTAACCACAGCCCCACATCCTCCATGACCTCCCTCCACTGCCAAATCCCATACTACAGGGAGAACAGAGCAACCTCTCCCAGGCCAGTCCTGCACCTCTTCTCTGTTTACAGCTTGAGGACACCCTGAGCTGCCAGCTGCCCCCAGGAAAGCACAAGGATCCCAGCCACTGCCCATGGTGGCCACAATGCTCCTATAGCCATCACCCTGTTGGCACTGGCCCCTGCCTGCTGCTGGGTGTGGGGCATCTGTGTCATGGTGGGAATAGACTGGGGAGAGCCTCCTCCCTGATCCCAGATGAGCAATGCCACAAAGCCTTGTTGCCCTGGAGAGCTGGGAACCCAATGCTGTGCAGGATCTGCCTCTGCCACCCTGCTGCCAGCACAGCCCCACACCTCTATCCAGTCCCTCCTGCCCTCAGTGAAGCTAATACAATGTCTCAGCAAGAGCAGAACCCCAGCAAGGATAGAAAGGTGAGCAGGCTCCCACCAGAACAGCCCCTGTGGCTGTAGAGGCTCCCACCTTGGCACAGATGCCCAGGCACAGGGCTGGGCTGGGAGCATCTGGTCTGGAGAGACCACAGCACTCATCAGCACGGGTCTCTCTTCTCCCACATCTCATCCCTCCTTGTAGACAGCAGCCCCACGGGCTTTGCCACAAGGCTGTTCCCAACCCCTCTAAAACCCTTTTCCCTCCTTCCAGGAGTCCCAGCTCAGGCAGCAAGCTGGAGGCACCCAAAATGCTGTGCCAGAGCCACAGTCCTAGGTAAGCGAAGCATCAGCCCACGTCCTTGTACCAGCACCCTGCAGAGCTGGTGAGCGCAAGCAGTGCCCGCTGTGTTCCTGCATCCCTTGTGATGCTGCTGGCTCATCCCAAATCCTCCTCGACTTCCCCATGTCTGCCATTCCAAGAGGCATTCCTGGGAAGGACGGCCGAGGGGGAAGCAGAGCAGAGGAAATATAAACAGTGCTGCACAGCTACGCTGGGGAACAGAAGCATGAGAGCGCCGAGCACGCCGTGCTATAAATAGGCAGCCCAGAGCCAGGCCAACTTTTTCAAAGCTTCCCACGGTCTCCTTGGGAATGTGGGATGCTCTGGACCTTCCCCCAGCCCGGAGGAAGCTGCTGCTGAGGCTGGGAGTCAGGTACCCCCGGGGTGACCCCGGTGTGAGATATCACATCAATGGGCTGGACAGGGACGAAGGCTAGAAGTCTCTCTGTGTCCCAGTGCACTTTCCCCTGGTGAGTGGTCCCCAACCAGCCCTGGGCTGATCCCAAGCAGAGGTGACATATTGGCGTCTGTGGGGTTCTAGCTGTGGGCACAGAGGGGTCACCGCAGCCTGGATCTCCACCTTTCCACAGCATCACCCTGCCACTATGACCATGCTGCCCACAAAGACCCTCCCCCTGCTGTACTCTCCCACCATGATGAGGGCTGATATGGCCCATGGGATGGTAGCCACGGTGTGGGGGAAGGGCTGGATTCCCTTTCCCACCCCTGGGGCCATGGGGCAACTCTGGCCTTGGGGTGACAGCATGGTCCTGCCTTACACTGGGTGTGCTTGGAGGGCTGCAAGCCCCAGGTGCTCCCCAGGCACCAAGCTCTACCCACGTGGTATGGGGAACAAAGTCATGGTTGGGACAAACACACGGTGACACCCAGCCAGCTGTCCCCAGGTGCCCTCAGCCCTGCTCATTAAACAGAGCTCATTAAGACGTGAGCAGGAGCGTGCTCGCCCGGCACGCGTGGCCGTTCCCTCACCCCCGGTCCTGCCGAAACGCTGCCGGGGGAAGTTTCTCGTGAGAACGGAGCCAGCTCCTCTCCAGCCCACACTGGCCGTGCTGGGCGGCAGCCCCGCGGCCCGGCACCCGCCCTGGCCCCGTTAATGGGAGCCAGGTGCTGGCCAGATGCTTGCAGCCCCTCGCCCAAGCATGGTGTGTGTGGGTGGGATGTGGCCTATCGCAGCCATGCCGTGTTCAATGGACACGGCTGCACTGCACTAAACTGGGGAGCAGGCTGGCATGCAGCCACGCTGCCCATCTGGCATGGGGCAGGCCCCACCATGTACCAGTTTTCTGCCCCTGGGAGCCACCTCTCATCTCCAGTGATTTTGGCTGACATCTCTGTCAGTAAATCCTTTTGAGGATGAGATGTTCATTGACTGGTGGATAAATGATACTCATCACAGTATCACAGTCTCACAGTATCACCAAGGTTGGAAGAGATCTCATAGATCATCAAGTCCAACCCATTACCACAGAGCTCAAGGCTAGACCATGGCACCAAGTGCCATGTCCAATCCCGCCCTGAACAGCTCCAGGGACGGCGACTCCACCACCTCCCTGGGCAGCCCATTCCAGTAGCCAATGACTCTCTCAGTATCTCACTTGGACTTGTTGAACACCATCCCGTTGGACTCTGCCCATCTGTCCAGGCGGTCAAGGTCCCGCTGCAGAGCCCTTCTGCCCTCCAACCCAGCAGCATCTGCCCCCAGCTTGGTGTCATCTGCAAACTTGCTGATGACTGTTTCGATGCCCTCATCCAGATCATCTATGAAGATGTTAAAGAGGACAGGGCCCAGCACCGACCCCTGAGGGACACCACAAGTGACCGTCCACCAGCTGGCAGTGAAGGGGCGAACAGTTGTGTCAGGTGTGAGCAGGTGATACTCATGTAGAGCTGAAGGTCTAACAGTGTCTCCCTCCACCCTCCAGACTGCTGTATGCACCCCGCTTAGGAAAGCACTATTTCAGAGGATGGGTAAGACCATGACTCATTGTGCAGGCAAGGTCACAGAATGCTTTGAGTTGGAAGGGACCTTAAAGATCATCTAGTTCCACTCCCCCTGCCATGGGCAGGGTCACCTCCTACTAGACCAGGTTGCTCAAGGCCCCATCCAACCTGGATTTCAACACTTGTTCCAGTGCCTCACCACCTGCATGGGGAAGCATTTCTTCCTAGTGTCTGATCTAAATTCAGCTTCTCCCAGTTTAAAGCCATTATCCCTCATCCATCTTGCCACCACCAGCCCCAGGGACCCAGGGCTTCCCAGGACCCACAGGAGAGAGTGGCCAGGGAAGCAGGCAAGTAGAGATGTCAACTTAGGGCCCTTTGTCATACACACGTTGCTGTGCCCTGCACTGGTTCTGGGGACCCACACAGGCCATCAGCTGATGTATACAATCATGGACTAGTTTGGGTTGGAAGAGACCTTTACAGACCATCTCACACAACTGCCCTGAAGTGAGCAGGGACATCAGCAACTACAGCAACTTGCTCAGAGCCCCAAACAACCTGACTTGCAATGGTTCCAGGGACAGGACACCTACCACCTCTCTGGGCAACCTGGGACAGGGTCTCACCACCCTCAACATTAAAATATTTTTCCTTCTCTCCAGTCTGAATCTCCCTCTCTTAGTTCAAATCTATCGCCCCTTGTCCAGTCACAACAGGCCTCGAAAAGCACTAAAAGGCCACAAGAACATCTCACTGGAGCCTTCTCGTCTCTGGGCTGAACAAGCTCAACTCTCTCAGCCTGGCCTCACAGCAGAGGGCTTCCACTCTCCTATCACTGCTGTGGCCCTACTCCAACAGGTCCCTGTCTCTGCTGTTCTGAGGATGCCAGAGGTGGCCCCAGCACTGCAGGGGAGGGTTTCAGCAAAGCAGAGCACAGCACAGCAGAGGGACAGAATCCTTTCCCTTCACCTGCTGCCCACGCTGTTGGAGATGTAGATCAGGACACAACTGGCTTCTGGGCTGCAAGTGCAAAAGCACCCTCATGGTGCTCTGACTCCTGTTCCCAATGCTGGTGCAGGAAGCACCTCAAAGACACACCCCAGAGGGACATGGGAACATTTCATGGGGTTTGCACTGCAGGGTGGGTGAGGATGGGAGCAGTGAAGTACTAAGCCCCAGCAGAGCTGGGGCTGTGAGGAACAGGATGTGAGTAGCTTCCAGCAAGAGGGTCAAGGCAAGGAGGGTGAGCACCAGCATCCGCAGGAGGGGAGGGAAGGCTGCAGCTGGAGCAGTGGCCTTGGGTGTGGGTGAGGTGGAGTATGAGACTCACAGGACCTCTCCAGAAGGATGGCAGCACTTAGATCCAGCCCTGGCTTAGCAGAGGTGGTACCTGCAGCAGCAAAGGGGTGGCTCTGGCACATCTGCTGCCAGTTTCAAGGCACTGGGCAGCAATGGGATGCAAGCACAACCCTAACGCTTTCAAAGGGGCTGCTGCTGGTCTCTGCTCCAGCCCAGACGCAGCAATGAGGGGCCTGTGGTCCAGCAGGATGAAGATATTGCTCTCCCAAGGGAAATCATGGCCTGGGTCTGTAGTGGGCACCCTGTGGGGTCAGCCAGACTGCAGCCACGCCACTGTCGCTGCGTCACATGCTCCTGCCCACTGCTGGGACATGCTCAAAATAACTGCCCAGACACAGAGCCAGGAATGGGGGGTACAGCCACCACAGGGGACGCAGGGTGTGGGCAGGCCGATAGTCACCCTCCTCACCATCCATCCTCAGACCCCAGCCCTGCATGTGAGGCATCTGTAAGGTCTCAGGGCAGCCCCAGGGAATCTCTCCCCCAGCAGCAATCTCTCCTCCCCAAGGCTCTTATTTTAGCTCCTTTTCATCCCTTTCTCCCTATGCTAATAAAAATCAGACTTTAATAAGGCAGGTTTGGCAAATTAAGAGGACCAGCCTTCTGCTGAGGTTGGCTTCAGCACCGCGTGCTGCAAAAGGATCGGCAGGAGCTGGTGCCGAACCTGAGCTCTTCGCCTGCTGCAGAGGAAACCCAGCCCTTGGCGCCGCGGGAGCCAGCCCGGCTGGAAAACCCATCACACCTCGTTGCGAAGAAAGGGTGAGTTCAAAGCAGGGAGCTCTCGAGGTGCTGGCACCACACTTCAGCCTGGCATCGACCACTTTCCTCCGCGCGCTGCGCCGGCGGAGAAGGAGCCTCTCCAAAGAACCCACCCCTCCAGCAACCCGGGAGGAAGAGAAAGCAGAACACCGGAGCATTATTCCTCTTGGCTGAGCAAACCCAGCGCAAGCTTCCAGAGGATTTATGGCTTTTTAACGTTTTCTCCTTCAGCCCAGTAGTTTAAGACTAAACATCTTCATCAGTTCTCGGCTGGTCGGGTGGGGGCTGCGGCGCGGCAGTGCTCTGAGGTGCATATTTCTCTTGGCAAAGCCCGAGCGCCAGCCCCGGGCTGGGTCAGACGGCAGCGGAGGGAAGCGAGCTGCCTGCTCAGAGCAGCCACCATCACTCACACGTTATTTTTAAGAGACAGAGTCCACCCTCCCCGGGAGACTTGGCTCGAGCCCATCGCGCTCACGGCTTCACCGAAATGCCGCAGCACAGCCCAGCAGGTCTGGCGCAGAGAGAGGCACGGGTGGGTGAGGAGGGGGGACTTGGGAGCAGACACTGCTACCTTCCAGCCCCATCAGGCAGCATCCAGAGCAGGGGAGCATCGCAGGGGCTACTCGAGGGCTGGGAGCTCTTTGCCCTGGATTGCTCACACATGGGAACCACTGGGTTTATAGATTCACCGACTGCATCGGGTTGGAAAGGACCCTCAAAGGTCATCTTGTCCAACCCCCCTGCAGTAAGCAGGGACCCCTCCAACTAGATCAGGCTGCTCAGGGCCACATCAAGTCTGATATCGAATGTCTTCAGGGATGGGCCCTCAACCACATCCCTGGGCAGCCTGTTGTAGCTGTATACGGCAGTGATGTATTTACAAGGCTGCCCCAGGGGCCATGGCACTGCTTGTACCCACCAAAAGCACCCAGGGCTCTTATGGGAGCTTAATACCCAGGCTCCATGGTGGCAGAAAAGTCACAGTGCAGTGCAACACCAGAGCACTGGCTCCCAGACGCCAGAGGCCATCAGCTTGCTGAGCCCATGGGCACACGTGAGCCAGTGGCAGGAGAGGCACAAGGACTGTTAGAGCCGGCTGCAGCCAGCTCACCCTGTTCTCCACTGCATCCCTCCCCTCCCAAAGGCTTCCAGCCCCTTCAGCAGCAAAGGCTGGCGGCTGGTGGCAGGCAGAGCCCCCAAGCCACAGGAAACCTCTAATAAGAGGATGTTTCGACTCCACGACAAATCATAAGTCCTCGACTTATTTCCTCACTGCCATTATTTGCTGAGCTGTTTGGATCCAGCCACCCAGCCCTCGCTCTTGCCAGGTCCTCGTCCCCAAGAGCCTTCTGCCCAGCTCCTGCACAGTGGCACAGAGCCCAGCAACCCCCACGGGGCTTGGCAGCACTGCCTGGAGGACTTGGGATCGCTGCCTGGAGGATTTGGGATTGTTGCCTGGCAGCTCGCCAGCCCAGGCAGAATGGCAGAGGTCCCCTGTGCCTAATCCCACTGGGACTAAGGAGGAGGCTGCCCACTGCCCCTGCCCTCAGCCCACACCATCACATTGCCTTTCCCAAGCCATGCCAGGGCTGGCACAGTTGGGGCCCCAAGCCAACCCCATGGCAGGCATTGGACATCCTGACAGTACCTGGGAAGCAGCTGGGCTGGCTCGGGGGTCAAAGATCCGCAGTTTCTTGTCCTGTTGAGACACGAAGAAAACAGAGGAGGGTTAAGGACCCTGGGAGCAGTGGGATGTCAGGCTGTATTAGGCAGAAGGCTGGAGTGAGCAGCCCCTTTCTTCCTGTCCATCACTCTCCTGCCTTGTCCTTATGGAAGGCCACACAGCATTCTCAGTACCCTGACAGCCTCAAAACTGGCCCTAGAGAAGGGTGGAGCCTCCAAAGCAGAGCCAGGGCTGGAGCCTGACCCTCAGATGACACCCTGTCAATGCTCCTGAGCATGTTGCCTAGCACCTCACAGCCAAATGCCCTTGGATGTGGGCTGGCTGGAATGCAGAGGCAGCAGAGAGGTGCCCTGGTACCAGTTTGCTGCCAGGGGCCTATATGGGGAGCACACATTGTGATGGCCAGACCCACATGTGGAATGATTTGGGGGCTGACCCACAATCCATGGCACAGATCGAGGTCTTTGTCTCCACACTCATCCTGCTGGCTCAGTATGGGGCTCCAACTGCTCACTCAGCGTCCATGCTCGGTCTGCATGCTTAGGTGGTGCCCATGCTCCACCTTGGGCCCACCAGCCCATGGGCTTAGCCCCCACCCTTGTCACAGTGTGGCTGACTCCTCGCTTAGCCTGCAGGCTTGGTCTGCACACCCAGCTGGGCTTACACGCTCAGCTGGGCTTGCAGAGGCAGTCCTGCTTCTCCAGTCGCTGTGCACGCTGCGGCAGCTCTCTGGGCCTGCACGCTCAGTGCAGAGGGGAGGCTGCTCGCTCCGGCCCCACGCTCGGTCTGCGTGCGGCGCCAGCTCAACCTCAGAGAATCACAGGACGCCAGGTTGAGAGGGACTCCAAGGCTGGGAGCCTGCCCCCTCCCTCCCCCTGCCCGCTCGGCCGCCATATAGCCGCACCCCCTGCGCTTGCGCGTCCCAGCGCGTCCGGCGGCGAGCCGCAGGCGCCACCTAGTGGTGCCATCATCCTCAGCTCCGGCACCGCTCACTGGCCCCATCTCTGCCCCTTTCGCCCCGAAACAGAGCTGCTCTGTGCCTCGCAAGAGCTGACTGCAGCCGGCCTGGCTGTGGCATACGGTTGCAAGGTCGCCCGAACGAGTCACTCTACCTTGCAGGAGGTACCAAGGAGGTGCCCGTCTCGCTTCCAAGCCAGGCTCTGCAGCTGGTCCCCGTGGGCATCCAGAGCTGTGGGAGGACAGCAGGCTCAGCACGGGCACCAAGCAGGGCTCCTGGCACAGACAAGGCAGGAGCCATCGCTCTGCCACCCGCCAGCACCGGGAGGCTTCCCAGGGGAAATGGCCTGGTCCCACCAGGATGCTGCTGTGTCCACACGTCCCTGTGCTGCTGCCAGCTGGATCCTAAGGGCAGGAGCCCTGGGAATGTGACACCTCTGTGCTGCCACCCAGCCTCCTTTCCTTATCAAGTTAGCTGAGGTCTGGGTGAGGCTGGTCATTACGTGCCCATGCACTGGAGCATGCAGAGAGAGGGACCTGTCACCCCAGGGGACACCCTGGGCATCACAGGAGCCTTTAACACCACTGCATGAGAGTGCATGGGAGCCTGAGTGTACACCAGAGAACACAAGAGTTTCAGGTACAAAAGCCACCCACACTGCCTGTTGGGTGACACCGAGGTCTGGACTTAAGCCTGTTGTTTGACCCCAGCCACCAGTATGGTAGAGGCAGAACTGTCAAGTGCTCTGGGATGGAAGGGACTTTTAAAGCTCATCTAGTCCAACCCCACTGCAGTCATCACGGACATGTGCAGCTAAGGTTGCTTAGAGCCCCAAACAACCTGACCTGAAATAGTTCCAAAGATCTAGGGTTTGGAAGCTCTCTGGAAAAGGACACCCCATGACCAATATGGACAGGACTCTGTCAAACTCACAATAAAGTTTCTCCTCATGTTGAGGGGGAACCTCCTGTATTCCAGTTTGTACCCTCATCCTATTACCACAGGGCACCACCAGAGACTTCCTCTTGGCCCCTTCCTTCCAAAGGCCACCCAGCTTTCAGATATTTGTAAACATTAATAAGGTCTCCTCTTAGTCTTCTCCAGAATCACTGAGCCCAATCATCAATGTAACACCATCATGGAACCACTTGTCCAGCTTGCCCAGCACTCTCTAGATGGATCCCATCCCTCAGGTGTGTTGATAAACCTCATGAACAGGAGCTGGTGGGCATGGCCAAGCCTACCTGTCAGTGACTGCTGCTGTCCCAGGTCCCAGACGGTGACTCTCTTCCCCATGCCGCTGGCCAGGACACCATCTGCTGTGGGGTGGAACTGCAGCACATCCACTGGCCCCTCACACGGCCGGAGGGTCAGCCCCGAGCTGCAGGGCATGTCCTGGCCACTCTCAGGCAGACGCCACACCTTCACCTGCAGCCCCAGGGAGAGGTGATCAGGCCCCAGACACGCAAGCTGGACCCAGCGGGGTGCCATCTGGGCTTGCTATTTCTCCAGGCTTTGATCCCTGAGGGTACCAAATGATCCCTCCTTGTAGCTTGGTGAGATCAAAGCTGCTGGCATCCCAGGTGGGAGAGGGCTCATCCCTGGCTGACACCATTTGTCCTGCCCCCACAAGTTGGGGACATCCCTCACCACTCCCTAAGGATGGCACCCTCCTCCCCAGTTCCTCTTATTCCCATTGCTCTGGCTCCATGGTGAATCTCAGAAGCACGCCGAGGACACTGGGTGCCCTATTGAGACACACAGTACCAAGCACTCACCATCTCATCAGCAGAGCCTGTAGCCAGCAGGAGCTGATCAAAGGGTGAGAAGTCAAAGTCTGTCACCACATCTGGAAGGAGAAGGGCAGCAGTTTGTCCTCATCTTGCTCTTGCTGACACTGTGTCCCCCACCTTTGCTCTACCCCAGTCCCAGCCTCATCTCATCCACACATGCACAGGCAGAAGCAGGCACCAAAGCATTTTAGAGCAGCTCAGCTTTGCTGCAAGGGCCTGAACCCCTCCATGCTGTCCATCAGGGTCTTGCACTCACTCAGTGGGCACGGGAGCCCTGAAGGGTGGTGTCCCACCACTGCACCCCGTCTAACACAACACCACCCAGGCTCGGCTGTGATTTCAGCACACACATGCCCAGGAGGCCCAGGGAGAAGCGGGAACAGCACAAGGGAATCTGTGCCGGCCCAGATGGCAGCGAACAAGGGGTGACAAGGGTCCCTTTGTGATGCCCCAGCTTGGCGTGCATGCTACAGGGATGCTGCCTGTGGCTGCGACGGCAGGGCCCCACGGGAGGGAGGCTGACACCATCGGCAGCAGCCCCACGGATGCATTTGGCACGCTCAGGAAAGTAGGTCACTGTGTACTTTTCCGCTTCCAGGAGGCTGCGGAGAGACAGGCCCGGGGGGCAGGAGAAGCGAGCAGCTCGTTCCGCTGCCTTTGCCCCAGGAGGAGAGCAAACCCTGCCCCACTCCAGAGGCGTTGCTTCAAAGGGCTCCCGCTAAAGCTCACTATCAGCCCTTGATGTTGGGCTGGCTCCCTGTGTACCCCTCTGGCACCCCACGGCAGCAGCGCAGCTCACTGGATCACTTGCCAGTGTGGTGCAGCTCCACATGCCCAGCTCACCGTGCTTGCCAGGGCAGGGACCCAGCCTGGGGGAGAAGCACAGGCTGGGCATGCTGTGCCATCCCGCAGCCATGCCAAGGCACTGCACACCAGAACCAGTTCCCACTGTGCTGCTCTGGAGCACCTTTTGGGAGAAATGGGTGGTCAAGTGCTCCTTGGGCTAGCACTGCTGCTCCAGCACCAGAAAAAGGGTACCCTGGGCTCCCCAACACTCTCTGCGTGCCCAGGTAGGAGGCAAGACCCTCATCCATGCAGCATGGGCTCCTTTGCCAGTGACAATGTTGCCAGCCACCTTGCTCTGCTCGCACCAGAGCTTCTCAGGGTGACATGGCCACCAGTCTGGCCTGTTCCTCCTGTCACTAGAGCTGAGTACACACATGATGATGCCATCCCCAGCTCCTCTGTCAGCCAGGCACTGACTGTACTGGGTGTGCAGTGAGTAACATGGGAAGGATGTGCTGGGTGAATAGCATGAGCAAGAGCTACATGACCAGACTTTGCTGCAGCTCGAGACAGGAAGGGACATGGATCAAGTCATCTCCTTAGAAAAGCCCAGCCTGGCAGAGCCCAGCATGGTCAGTGTGGCTGCAGTTGGCATGTGCACTTGCACAAGTGATACCTGCCAGGGTCACCCTGCCCTGGGTGATGGTCTCTGGGTTAAGCCAGAGCAGAGTCAGCAGACATTCAGCTCACCTGAGTGGCAGCAAAGCTGAGAGACAGTCCTCTTGCCTCCATCTCCACACTCCAGCGGCACAATGCCCAGCACACCTGCAGGACAGGACACAGGAGCAGTTCACAGACCTGCCCATGATGCTCCCAGGAACCCCCACAGTAGGACACAGCTTGGAGGCATCCAGCTTTGCAACACAAACCAAGAGGTGCAGAACTGTCATCACCTTTGGGAGAGGACTCAGAGAAAGCTTCTTTCACTTGCCTCCTGGGGTCCATGGAGCTGACCCAGCCCCACAGGGATAAGTTCCATTCCACCTCCCTGCTAACTGCAGAGGGGCTGGACTAGATGATCCTTAAAGGTCTCTTCAACCCAAGCCATTCAGTGATCTCTTTGTGCCTCACCTGCTGCCTCAGCATTGAAGGCAATCCAGCGGCAGCTGGCCTTCACGTGGTTCCCATGGGATGTGATGGAGCCTGCTCGGATTCCCCCAATCCAGGCCTGGGATGGAAAGGGAAAAAAATCCACATCAGGAGATGCCTCTGTTTTGGAGGAGCTTGACACCATGGCCAGAGCATGGCTGGAGGGGAGGCAATGAAGCACTGGCAGAGCATTACCACAGATCCTCAGCTCCCATGCTGATGGATGTGGCGCTACCTGGAGACTGCAGACATCATCTGGACCATGATGGAGGCACATTCTGGGGCCCTGTCCTCTGGGAGGGCTGGGGCAACATGGCTGTTCACACTCACTGCACAGAAGTGCAGCCCCCTTGCTGGGGTGGTGGGCTTTGGGCTAGCTTCATCAGGCTTGGGAAACAGGACCATTCCAGCTCCCAGTGCTGCCTCTCACCAAAACTCCCAGTCCTTGGCTCTCCCATGGCAGGAAGGGCTCAGAGGACTTCAGGATAAAGGGGAATTTGGGAAGAGACAAAGGCTGTTGGGCTGCAAAGCAGCAAACCACCAGGCTGTGGAGTGTGGACACACAGCCAAGGAACTTCATTATAGCTCCAAAACCAGAATTCCACTTTGTGTCATTCCCATTACTGCTCCAAGGCACCCATGGAGCACTGTGACACCCCATATCAGCTGGATCTGCTCCAGGTGATACAGACACCTGTCTGCCGCCAGGAGCTCCCCTTCAGCCCAGGGCTAAGTCCAACCCTTGAGCAAAGGCAGTGGCAGGCATTTTAACGGCTGCCACCATGCCTGTATGCCCACTGGTGGCCACCAGCATCCCACCCGTGTCTGGAGTGGTGAAGAGAGACCTCACAAACAGGACAGAGCTCTTTGCAGGGAAGGGAGCTGCATGTGTGGCCCTGAAAGGACAGAGCCCCAGGTTTCGTCTCCTTGCACAGCTTCCTTTTGAGGGCTGCCAGAGAGCAGCAGTTCCTGCAGCACTTCCTCTGGTCCTTGTCACAGCAGCCTAGTTAGCGGCAGGCCTCTTAACCCTTCTCCTGCCAGAGGGTTGGTTCTTCTCCCTGCACTCAGCAGGTGGGTGAGCCAGGGGCTGCAGTGGGGATGGGGACCAGGTCTGGAGCATGAGCAAGAGCCAGAGGGAAGGGCCCCACAATCCTCTATCACCCCGCACTGGTCCCTCAGTGAGGGGTGTCACAAGCCACATCTGGCCCCCAGCTTCCAGGGGTACATGCAAGGACCCCCTGTAGCGAGGTTTGGCAGAGAGACTACTGAGCTGCTCCATCCTGGCAGCGCAACATCCCTGCATGTCGGCAGGAGCCCCCAGGGAAGTGATCCTGCCCGCAGCGTGCCAGGGCAGCCAGTAGAAGTTACAGCACCGTCCAGGCTCCATCCCCAAAGCAAGCTGCAAGCTTTCAGGGGGCCTCTGCCAGCAGAGCCCTGCAGACGCTCCCTGGAGGGGAGAAGCTGCTCAGGCGAGATCCTTGTGTTTACACCACGCCTCCTGATCCGGCCAGGTCAAGTGTCTGCCTCAGCCTCTGTAAACAAGCTGCTCTGCTCGGCTGGGGACAGGAGCAGTGCTTCCAGCCGTGACACCTGAGATGGCTTTAGAGACAGAACGTCCATCTGCCACCTCCTGCCCTGCAGAGCTGGGTGATGTGGCCTTGCTTGCTGGGCACATGTTTCACGCCTGGATGGGAAATGCGTTTTGGAGGGGACACCTCCCATGTGCCAAGCCTGGCGCAGGCTGCCAGACGCAGAGCAGATGTCTTCCCATGCAGCAGGGCAAACGTACATTGTCCTTTAGTGCCCCACAGAGCTCCTCAACACAGGAACCAACACCAGTGCAGTGGTGACAGGGACATCCCTGCCTGATGCCATAACCTCCCCACAATGGGCATGCCAACACCCACACTGCACAGATTTGCATCCTGGACTGGCTGTTGGCAGCAACTCCTCTGCACTCTGAGGCTGACAGCCAAATGCTTGGCTGGCTGAGACTGTGGGGACATGCCACCTGCTCTGTAGACACATTGAGCCTGGCATGCCACAGAGATGGTGGGACGCTCAAGGCTGGGTACAATGACAGGGACTATCATGTCTCCTCCTTACAGCTGAGGCTCAGGAGTATGTGTTGGGTGCTTACCAGGTCTGCAGAACCGTGTGAGCATAAGGTGGGCAAGTCTGAGAGGTTACAAGGAAGGAGAGCAGTGACATCCAAGGGCTGAGAGATTGTTATTTTGCTGGCTTTGGGGTCCCCCACTTCCCAAAGGTGGCATGACAAAGGGGTTGTAGCAGCACCACCTGTCCAGCCTGAGCCCTCCACTTCTGGCCACATGGCCTGTGCTGGAGGGCACTAGCTTCCTGCACCTGCATGCCAGCCCAGCACAACTGGTAACCAGAGCAGCCTGTACTAGGTGACTGTCTCATACTGTCCCTTCCCCACGTGGGACCATCCCCAGCAGGGACCCTGCTCCAGCTGTGCCAGCACCCCATGGGCTGGGAGTCATAGATGCAGGATCCCACCACGCACCTCCACCACGTCAGAGCAGCAGTAGCCTTGCTCATGTGGAGCTGCTGGATGAAGGGTGTCCAGCTCAGGGAGCCCCTGGAAAGGCTACGTGTCCTGGTCACATTCCCTGATGTGGCTCACTCAGCACTACCCACCCTGACCCAGTATCCCTGCCCTTGCCTTGCCTGATCTGCAGGCAAAGGATCTGTGGGAGTGCCCTGGCCAAGCTCCACAGCCTGGGGAAGAGCAGGGCAGCACTGCCTGCTGCTGGCACCATGTGCCAAGATGGATCACGATGCTTGGCATGGCTAGGACTAGTTATTCATGGGCCAGAGGCTAGAGCTGATCACCACCTGTCCTTGTGCTGCCTAGTGAGACCCACTAGACCTGCCTGACATTGGCAGTGCCAAGGTCTGTGGCTGGCAGGCAGGGTGATAGAGCTCAACACTGTCCCGCAGGGCCTTGGCGCTTCCTCTTTGCCTGCGGAAGTGGAGTGCAAGGAGCAGGGCTCAGAATTTCATGCTCGGGGTGCATGTTTCCCCAGCTGTCATGGGCAAGCCAGTGCTGCCTTTGGAGGGCTGGGCACCAGTGAGGTACTCAGCCAGTCTGGGATGGTGGGCAGCATGAACTGGAGCCAGCTGCCTGTGCCTGCAGTGCCCAGCCAGGGTCTCGCAGCAGGAGGGGCATAGCCTGGCTCCCTGCTGCCACGGGGATGCCCACTGCAAGTCAACAGCAACGGCTGCACCGGAGCTGCTCGCGGCTCCGGAGACCTGAAGGCTCCCGGCAGTCCCGTGGCAGGGAGGCGCTGTCAACACTGGGCCGGGAAGCGGCGGGTGCCAAGGAGGGGCCGCCCAGGCGACGCTGCCACCCCGCGACTATGCCCTATGGGGGGAACTCAGGCACGGCCCCGTTGTACCAGCGGTACGGCTGCAACGGGACCCAATACGGTACCTTGCCGGGGCCGCTCCACTCCACCCCGACCCCACCGCCCCCGCATCACTCCCCCCGTCCCGGGAGGCGGGGAGCGTCCCGCGGCTCTCACCTCCCTGCGAGGCATCCGGGCCTCGGTGTGCCGGAACTTGGACGCCTTGAAGCGGTTCATGGTGCTCCGGTTGCAGTGCACCGAGCCCAGCCCAGCTCCGCCGTTCCGCCCGCCCCGGGGCTGCCGCCGGCCACGCCCCAGGACACGCCCTTGCTCGTTAGCCCCGCCCCCCGGCTGGGCACGGCCCCGCCAAATCCTTGCCACACGTGTGTCTGGTGCTACTGGCCAGAGTCCCACGGGGTAGGGTAACGGCTCCCGGCACCCTGATCAGACCCAACCCCCGAGAGTTGAAACTTCCCAGGGATGACCATCCTGGAGGATGCAGACGCATCACTGAGATTTGGGCCCATGGTTGCCCCCAGACCCATGGTTGTCACCAGACCCATGGTTGCCACCACCTGCAGGTTGTGACCGTCTACTGTCACCCAAATGTCCTGCTGGAGACAAGGGTGGTTGCTCCTTTGGGATCCAAACTGGGATAATGGGAAGTTTCCAGTCCCACGGGCTCAGTATCTTTGTCTCCTCCATGGCCTTTGCCACATGCAAAGGCTGCTGAGAGGAAGGCTGGATCTGAGCCCACTGAGGCCTCAGGGTCTGGCCATGGCATCATCCACGCCAGTGCAACTCAGGTGTCCTTCCCTGCCACCCAGGCTGTATGTGTGGTGACAGCAGACAGGATCTGGCACATCCCCCTCACCGCTCGGCGCTGCTGCCATGTCCTCCCACACAGTGCAGAGCTGAGCTGAGCTGAGCTGCTGAGGAGTGTTGCAAAGCACCAGCCCTGGTAACGCAGGCAGCAGAGAAACGCACTCGGCATGAGCTCCCCCCTCTGTGGAGGAAAGCTCCTTCCCTCGGCGCAGGCGGTGTTCTGGCACAGCCACTCTGGGTTCAGAAAAGCCTCAATTGCATAGAATCGTAGAACAGTTTGGGTTGGAAAAGACCTTTAAGCCCACTGAGTCTAACCATTAACCCAGCACTGCCAGGTCACCACTTAAACCACGTCCCTCAGCACCGCATCTGCACAGCTTTGAAACCTCTCCAGGGATAGGGGGTCCACCACTGCCCTAAGCAGCCTGGATCAGGCCTTGACATCCCTTTGCGGCAGAAATTGTTCCTCATGTCCAACTTCAACCTCCCTTGGTACAACTTGAGGCCATTTCCTTTTATCCAGTTGTATGTTCCTTGGGAGAAAGGGGCAACCCCCACCTGGGTCTAACACCCTTCCAGGTAGCTGGCAGAGAGCCAGAAGGTCTCCCTGACAAGATTCGTGCTCTAGACTGTTCATCAGCTTCACTGCCTTTCTCTGGACCCGCTCCAGAGCCTCCATGTCCTTGGAGTGACAGGCTCAAAACTGAACCCAGTACTCAAGGTGTGGCCTCACCAGTGCCGAGTACAGGGGAACGGTTCCTGCCCAGGTCCGGCTGGCCACATTATTGCCGATCCGAGGCAGGATGCCGGTGGCCTTCTTGGCCACCCGAGCTCAGCTTTCCAGCCACAATTCCCGCACCGAGGCAGAAGAGCAGCCCTCAGAACACCCCATGGAACCACCGATCCCGCCGCAAAGCCACCATTTCCCAAGGTCCGGCTGCCGTAGCCCCTCTGGAGACCGGTGTCGCAGGGCCCGGCTGCTCCGCAAGCAGCTGCGAGGACCCCACCGAGCCCTCCGCTCCGCACAGACCCAACCACCCCTTCCCGACGCGCCGCGCATGGGCAGCGATAGGGCCCGGTGCCAGCATTGCGCATGCGCACTGCGCCCTCCGCCGCCGCCCGTAGCGCGGCCCATGCGCAGCGCTGTCCGCCGACCAAGATGGCAGCCGGCAGCTCGTCGCGCTGGCTCGGGGCGGCCGCTGCCATCGCCGCTGCCCGGAGCCGCGGGCCTGGGGAGAGGCGGCTGCCGCTCGTCTGGCTCGTTCGTGGACTCAGCCTCCCGCCGCCGCACCGCGCCACCGCCGCCCGCCGCCTCCTGCCGCTGTGCGCCGGGCTCTGCGCGGCGGGTGAGCTGGGAGAGGAGGAGGGGGTGGCGGCGGCGGGCTGGGGCGGGTCGTGGCCAGCCGCGGGCTGGTGTGACGGGGCTGGATGGGGAACAGTCGCCTTACACCAGTCTTGTCCCTCCTCCTGCCCTTGGCGGCGGTGGCCCGGTGCGGGGCCTCCCTCCTCCTGCCCTCACAGCGGCCCGTCTGCCTTCCTCTCCCGCAGGTACGAAGCGCGCTGCCGCCTCCGCCGCCTCCTCCTTCCACAGCAGCGCCGGGGCCCGGTCCAAGGAGGACTATTACCAGGTGCTCGGAGTGCCCCGCACCGCCACGCAGAAGGAGATCAAGAAGGCCTACTACCAGGCACGTGCGGCCGCGGGGAGCCCGTGGCGGGGGGGCGGGAGGCCGAGGGCCGGGGCACTTGTGCAGGGTTTGAAACCCCCCCGAGGCCGCTTTGCTCTGGATACAAGGGGAGGGGGCGGTGGAAAATCTCAGCACGTGGGGCTGGGACCTCCTCAAAAGCATGGCTTGCCTGGGCCGTCATCTCAGGTCTCCCTCCAGAAGGCCCTGGGTTGCTGTGATTCAGGGAACTGGCGTTTAGTTCCCTAAAATACAGATGATGCGATGTCAGGCTCTGAAGTAAATGATCTCTGTCTCTAACAGTTTGGATTTTGTTGTGTAGCTGGCAAAGAAGTACCACCCTGATACAAACAAGGATGACCCTAAAGCTAAAGAGAAGTTCTCTCAGCTGGCAGAAGCCTACGAGGTAATGTGCAGGATCGTATTGTCATGACGAAGGAGGCAGGATTGGAGGGGGTATGGGGGGAAGCATTTCTTGTGTGCATTGCTTGTGAAACCGTGGCTGTTTTCTGATGGCTTGGGCATGACTGTTTCTGTCTGCAGAAAATAAGCTACCCCCAGTATGTGGTTTAGCTGGCTGTGTTTTGGGCTCTTCCAGTTTGTGCTCTCTCCCAGCAGGGAGGGACTACTGTAAGTTATAAATTGGTGAGATGTTGTTTTCCTCACGGTGAGCTGAGAGGTATCAGGGCAGCAGCAGCTTTTCAGCAAGTCAAATGCTGCTCAGAGCTGACGGTGGTAGGAAGGCTGGAGAATATGGGCTTGTTCTGGTCGTGCCAGGAGCCTAGAATTCTGAGAGATGGGTGACAGACACAGGCTGCCCAGTTCCTGGGCATCCAAGGATCCATATTTGCGCTGATGGCACTACTGTTTTGCCTTGAAGGTGCTAAGTGATGAGGTGAAGCGGAAGCAGTATGACGCGTACGGCACAGCGAGTTTTGATGCTGGTGCAGCTGGCGCTGGCACTGGTGCTGGGCGGCAGTACTGGAGCAGTGGTCCCTCCATCGACCCAGAGGAGCTGTTCAAGAAGATCTTTGGAGAGTTCTCAGGATCCTCTTTTGGCGATTTTCAGAATGTCTTTGACCAGCCTCAGGAGGTAAGAAGTGTGTGTATTTTCCAGGTGGTGGGCTGAAAGTGAGAAATGAAAGAGAAAAGGTGGAGAGGGACAGTGGCCTCTCACAGACCACTCCAGGAGGCAGCTGAAGCAAAGGATTTGCTTCTGGAAGCACCAGAATGTGAGTGTTTCATTGTGTGTGTAGGAGAGTTACTGCTCCCTAGGATCAAGTGATCAAGTGAGACGAAATGGCCTCAAATTGTGCCTGCAAGAGGATGTTCAAAGAACATGTGGCCGTGGCACTTTAGGATATAGTTTAATGAGAAAGGTGATGTTGGGTCAGTGGTTGGACTCTCTCATCTTAGAGGGCTTTTCCAACCAAAACAATTCCATGATTTTGTGATTCTGTGTCATTGGTGAGCTGTGCAGCTACATTCTCCGCTCCTTCAGATAGAACATTCTTCTGTGCTTCAGCTGTTTCAGGTGGTGTATACTGACAGCAGCTGGTGCTGCCCCACACTCCTGGGCTTGCAGAGTCACTTTTTCTGCTGTATGCCCATCTACATGGGCCTGCTTTGATCTCTAATAGTACAAACCACAGCACACCTTTGAACCATAAACTGAGCCTTGCAGCCTTAGGTTTGGCAGCTTAATTGACTTCATTTTGCAACTTAATTTGCTTCATTTTGCAGTGAAGCCCATAATAAAACAAAACAAGTGTAGTGTTCTTTTGCACTGCAGCTAAAAGCTCCTGTGGGTATTGACGGTGGTGGTTCCTATGCTGCCTTCAGAACCCTGCTTGGGATTTGGTGCTTCTGGCTTTACTGAAAATGGCCTTTTGGTTACAAACAGTTCTGTGCAGTCACCTTTGCTGATGGCTGCCCTTGGTAAGTGAAGAGTTTATTGAGGAAAAGCAGGTACATCATTGGGACTGACAGCTTCTCCCCCACCTGCTGCTGCCTTCCTGTTAAACAAAGCCTTTAGAAGTAGAAAGGGTTTCCCTGAAAGCAGGACCACACTTCTGTTTTTTCTCCTTTCTTTGCTTTTTTAAAATCTAATTTCTGCTACAGCTGCTGTTCAGATTGATGTAGTCATCATTCTTGTAATGTCTGCCATCCTTCTGTACTCCTTTTTTATTTATACAGGACAGGTCATTGCCTCCTTGGGCAAGAGCGGGTCATGCATCCATCCCTTCTCTTCCCCTCAGGTGTATTTGAAGCATTTCTTGATGAGTGCACAAAGAAGAATGTGACCAGCAAGTCAAGGGAGGTTCTTCTCCCATTCTGCTCTGCCCCAGTAGGGCCACAGCTGGAGGCCTGGGTCCAGTTGTGGGCCACCCAGTTGAAGAGAGTCAGGGACTTACTGGAGAGAGTCTAAGTGCAGACAGTGAAGATGCTGAGGTGCTCCTCTCTGAGGAGGAAAGGCTGAGAGCTGTGTGGCTGTTGAACCTGGAGAAGAGCAGCCTCATCGGGGATCTCATCAGTGCTCAGCAAGAGCTAAAGGCTGGGGGGCAAGAGGATGGGGTCAGACTCTTGTCAGTGGTGCCCAGTGATGGGACAAGGGGCAGTGGGCACACAGGAGGAGGAACCCAGGAGGTTCCATCTGAACAGGAGGAGAAACTTGTTTGGTGTGAGGGTGCTGGAGCCCTGGAGCAGCCTGCCCAGAGAGATTGTGAAGTCTGGAGAGATCCCAAACCCACCTGGCTGTGGTGATCCTGGGCAAGCTGCTGTGGGTGCCCTACTTTAGCAGGGTGGTTGGACTAGGTGACCTCCAGATGCACTGTGCTGGGATTCTGTGATGTTGGGCTAAACCAGTCTGCTTAAGACCCTGTCATATATCCGCTTCAGATCCTTGTTCATATCTCCTCTGCAGTACATCATGGAACTGACATTTACCCAAGCTGCAAAAGGTGTCAACAAAGAGATTGTGGTGAACATCAACGACTCCTGTGAGCGATGCCATGGTAAAGGACATGAACCTGGCACCAAGTCACAGCGCTGTCACTACTGCAATGGCACTGGCATGGTAAGTGCCTTTAAAGGCACAGGTCCTGCTGTACTTTGCCTCATTTGGGCCAGCTGAGCCCTTCCACAGGGACAAACTAGCACTACAGTTATCAGCTTGTACTGGGTGACACCAAGTCAGCCTGGGCTTGATGTTAGTAGGCATGAGGAAGATTTTCTTTGTATTGCAGTAGTGCCCTACCCAGCTAAAAGCACTGCCCTTCAGGCCTGATCAGCTGGGGGTGTCCTCTCACATTAAAGCCTGGAGATGGAAAGTGGTGTTTCCCTTCCCCTTCCCACAAGACTTACAGTTGTGCTGGTTCTTGGTGGAAAGTGGAATGTAGTGGAAGTCAGATCTGATCCA
This sequence comes from Tricholaema leucomelas, assembly GCA_013400475.1. Lineage (NCBI taxonomy): Eukaryota > Metazoa > Chordata > Aves > Piciformes > Lybiidae > Tricholaema lacrymosa > Tricholaema leucomelas. The sequence goes on along the minus strand of WAAF01004804.1, from coordinate 1,648,151 downwards.
GCTTCTTGGGAACAGCATCCTCTCAATTTCTGAGCCAGAGTTCTGCTCCATATCTTGCTGAGAGATATCTCTGTCCTCTTGGGTTCTGTGTGCCATTAGAAGGACTCAGTTGTGCTGGGCCAGTCCCTGACAGTGCTCTGGAGCAGTGGAAGGCACCACCTCACAGCCAGTATGTCCATGGTCTGTGTTTTCCTTCCCAGGAGACCATAAACACCGGCCCTTTCGTGATGCGGTCGACGTGCCGGCGTTGCGGCGGTCGTGGCTCCATCATAACCACGCCATGTGTAGTGTGCCGAGGAACAGGGCAAACCAAGCAGAGGAAGACAGTGATGGTTCCTGTGCCAGCTGGTTAGTGCTGCACTCTCTTAAATAACTATCAATATTTACTTCCACTTGGCCTACAGCAAGGCACTGGCCTCCAAAGCATGGCTGGGTCCTGCCACATGGGAACCAGAGAGTAGCATAAGAAGTTCTGTGTTGGAGAAGTTGAGATCAAAGCAGGTTGACAGCTTGGCAGTTGAAGGGGTAGTAATGAGAGGAACTTTCTGGCCTTTGGTATAAATGTCAGCTTTGCCCTTCCTGAGCTAAGGTTTTGGTTCTTACATGGAGCCTTCTGAGCAGCTTTTGAAGAATGAAACTTTCCAGGTTTTGTTACATTGGATTTTCGTCTGTCCGTGATAAGTCCTGGAGAGAGGGTGGGAATCTGGAAAGCCCTAGCCTGGCTTAGTGCTGATGCTTTTTCCTCAGCAGAGAAGATAAAATGAGTGGTGGGGTTGAAGACTTGCTTCTTTGAGACCATCCTGCATGAACAGCCTGTCCTTCTCCTGCAGCTTGTGAGGATGCCACCGTGTCCCTTAGGATGGGCCATGTCCCTAAAGAATTCTGTAGGGACTGAAGCAATGAGCCTGCTTGGGGCATAGTGATCACCTCAGAGGTGTGAACCTGTGCTGAGTCCTCCTTCCCTTGGCCACAGCTCCTGTGGACAGCATTGCTCTGCTGCCTGCTGCTAGGTCTTGTGCCTTGTGCCTCTGGATGTGCAGGTCCTGTGGTGGTGGCCATCTTTTGGTGGTGGCAGGAGCTGAGGGTACTCGAGTGGCTTCTAATGCAAGGTAACATTTCCTCTTTCTTTCCTGGCTGCAGGCGTTGAGGATGGGCAGACAGTTCGGATGCCTGTGGGGAGGAAGGAGATTTTCATTACGTTCAGGGTAGGTATTGTTGTGTTCTTGGCCTTTACCACCATTGAAGTTGGCTTCTTGTTCCCCAAGTGCCTGGGAGGTGCCTGAGTGAGTGGGGATGCAGTGGGAAGAGAGAGCGATCCTTTGGAACAGCTGAGGGAACATGATCCACCTGAAGTTTCTGAGGTGACAGGACATGATCATTGTAATGAGTGGTATAAGGGTCAGTCTGCTCAGCAAGAATTGTGCTGCTTGTTCAGGGTGAGGCCTTTAGCCTGCATCAGAAGGCAGAGTAGACTCCTGATGCCTTGGGTCTTTGCCTTGGTAATGTGAAGGAGCCGTCTGCTTGCCTTGGTGGGAGCAGGGAGGGCTGCAGGAATGCCCGTGAGAGGCTGGCTGATGTAGTGTCCTTGTGCAGATGGACATGAAGTGCTGCTTAGCCATGTTCTCTAGCTGGGGCCCTCTTTAGGCTTTCTGTCACTGTAGTCTCTGTCAAGGAGAAGATTGTTTTTTTCGGTGCTTTTTTTGTGGAGCAGGAAGATTTTTTTTCTCTTTTTGCCCATGAGGTTGCTGCAGAGGTGCTTGCCTCCCTCTCCCCTTCTGGCTTTCCCTTGCTCAAGGTGCTGGGCAAGGCAGTGTCTTCTCTGTCTGCAGCATCAACAGCTGCAGGGTTTGGGGAGTTGCTCAGGCAGGGAGCAGACCTCCTCCCGAGCCTCTGGCTAATTGTGGTTAGATCAGGATCTGTGTTTTCCTACAAGACTGAACACTTCCTAACCCTGCAGTAAAGGGTCTGACTACACAATTCTGATATGTTTTCATCTGAGGACCTTTAATGCAGCTTACCAGGAGAATGTTGTGGTGCTGTGCTGACTTCTCTTTGGAACTGCCTCCCTTCTAGGTTCAGAAAAGTTCTGTATTCAGAAGGAATGGAGCAGATATCCACTCAGACCTCCTCATTTCCATAGCACAGGCTGTTCTGGGAGGCACAGCCAGGTGTCAAGGCTTGTATGAGACAATCAATATCACAGTGAGTACCTTGCTGAGGAAGAGCTTGGGCACAGATCTGTGTGGGGTGGCAGAGGTGCTGCAAAGCTCCTAAGTCTGCCAGCATCACAATCCAGGCTTCTTCAGGACTGAGTGTGGGGAGTTTGTGCTTTGCTTGGTCACACCTCCTGCCCTGCTGATGTGTGGGGATTGGTGAGTTGCTGGACAAATCCTACCCATGGTCAGACTGTGTAAAGTTCTTCACTTGCTCTTTCAAAAGCTTTTCACCCTTGCTGACTCTGAATGTGTCCAGATGTATGGATGCACCATCTTGGCCATCCTACTTGGAGGCTTGCTGGAGAAGCAGGAATGTTGCAGCTTGCCCTTGCTTGGAAGCTTGCTGGAGAAGCAGTTAATTTTGCTAAACATGCCATTACTACCTAAATGGTTAACCAGGAGTAACAGCTGTGACCCCTCTGTGCTGACAGATACCCCCTGGTATTCAGCCAGACCAGAAAATCCGAATGAGTGGGAAAGGCATCCCCAGGGTGAACAGTTATGGCTATGGAGACCACTACATTCACATCAAGATTAAAGTTCCACAGTAAGTAGAGCTAACAGCAGTGTCCCTGAAAGCTTGACCTTCTCCAAAAAAAACCCACTGTTCAGGAAGACTTTGTGGAAATCTTGAGGAGCTCATCAGTTTCTCACTCTGCTTTTCATTCTAATGCAAAGCAGACTTTGTTTTTGTTTGGTGATTCCATTTGGCAGCCCAGCTCTACAAATCCTGATCCCTGGCCATACAGGACTGGTTGGTGATTCCACCTGGAGCCTGGTGATGTCAATTAAATGTTTCAGCTTTTAACACCTCTGTGCTCTCACACCTCCAGCCTAAAGGAACCAAACTCCTTGGGTGTTGCTTTTCAGATTGCTTGGCCACTCTTGGCTCCAGCGGGGAAGGAAACTTTTTAGCTTATGTTGCTGTCCTCACTAAGAGAGTTTATTTCCTGAGCTCTCCCCACCAGATTTGTGTCCTGGTGCAGCTCCACACAGCTCTTCTCAGCACATCTGAGTACTTTGGTGTTCACTGCAGTTGGTGAACTCGCTGGTATCTCTCCTCTGGCACTGGGGTTTGTGCTTTATAGTTGGCCCATTTTAAGAACACTGTGGGCATATTCATCTTGTCCTTCAGACACAAAGATGATCTGAGGGCTGGAGCACATCTCCTGTGAGGACAGGCTGTAAGAGTTGGGGCTCTTCAGCCTGAAGAAGAGAAGGCTTCGAGGAGACCTTGTAGTAGCCTTCCAGTATCTGAAGGGGGTCTACGGGAGGGCTGGGGGGAGGGACTATTGACAAGGTCTTGCAATGCCAGGATGAGGACTAATGGGTTTACACTGGCAGAGGGGAGATTTAAAGTGGCTGTTAGGAAGAAATTCTTTACAGTGAGGGTAGTGAAACACTGGCACAGGTTGCCCAGGGAGGTTGTGGCTGCTCCCTCCCTGGAGGTGTTCAAGGTCAGGTTGAATGAGGCCCTGAACAACCTGTTTTAGTGGGAGATGTCCCTGCCTATGGCAGGGGTTTGGAACTGGATGATCTTTGAGATGCCTTCCAGCCTAAGCTGTTCTATGATTCTGTGATTCAGTAACTGCACCTGGTGTGCTGCTGGAGAAGATTGAGGAGGTTTGTAGTTACACCTGCCCCATAGCCACCACCTCTGTTTGGACCTGCAGGAGGCTGACAGATCGTCAGAGAGCCTTAATGATGAGCTACGCCGAGGACGAGGCGGATGTGGACGGCACAGTGAACGGGGTCACAAACACAGCATCGGGTGAGTGGTGGGAACTGGCTCTGCCTCCCGAGGGAGCTGGCTTCCTGGGGAGAAGGGTGAGCCAGGGACACTTGAGACAGCCTGGCAGCACAACCTGCCTGGTGTGGAAGGGGAGTGCTCCTGCCATGCTTTGTGCACACAGGGAACCTGGGGTAGGAGTGATCACTGGTGGTAAGGGTTGGCTCCAGCCAACAGCAGTGTCCTGTGTGATGGAGGGTGTGAGGTCACTGGGGGCTCTGTAGAGCTGTATGCTCAGCTCCAGATGAAATTCTGTTTCAGCAGTTACGTGGTTTTGGGGGCGAGATGCCTGGCACCAGCAGCAGCTAGAGGTAAAACATGGTGGAACAGTGAGCTTTGTCTTTCACTGTTGGGAAACCGTTTTTAATCTGTCCATATTGCAACAGTGAACTTATAGCCAGCTGGATTTCTCTCTGTGCTTGAAACCTCTCATAGCCAGCTGGATTTCTCTCTGTGCTTGAAAGCAAAAAGGGCATTATGACTGCATAGAGCCAGGCAAAGGTGAGAGTCTTTCAAAGCTGCTAAAGGATCCCAAGAACTCAGGTCCTCACACATGCCAAAGACTGAGCAATATAGGCAGGAGTTGGCTTAGTGGAAGGCAGCACCCACCAAATACTTAGCAGTGTTCTGCTCCATAACACAGCAGTGTCTTTTTCACTGAGGATAACCACTAAAGGACAGCTTTAGGGAGAGAGCTCCAAGCACAAAACTTTCATTCCAGCTTTTCAAAGACACTCCTTTTTAAAGACAGTCCAGATGTGAAGCAGCATCATCTCTAGATGATGAAGCAGCGCCAGCAGTGTGTGGCACAGGGACAGGCTGTGGCTGGAAGCTGTCCTTGCTCTGGAAGCAGAAATGCCCTGTGTGAATGGGGGCGGATCTTGCCCCAGGCCTTGGGATTTCCTACCATTGCATCAGTCTGAGCCTGCCTATCAGCACGGGGAGGACTGGAGTCGGTGCTCTGTGTGTGCAGAGAGCTTGCGCGGCACGCAGGGGGAGGGGGATGGCTGTTGATGGTTTGATGGAGAAAAAGCAGATTAGCATAGATCAAAGATCTGCCTTGTACTTGCTGTCCCTCTGCAGGGACAACCTACTTCTCAGGACCCGTTTGTGCAGGAAAACTCTGCTCCTTGCTGCCCAGAAAGATTCCTTATCTGAAGCACTTGGGAGTGCTTCATTCCAGCCCAAGCTAACTTTCTCCTTGATACTGTTGCGTTCTTTGCCATTCCCTGAAGCAGGCTCCTGGCACAGTTCCACAGTGCTTTGCTCTCGAAGATCAAGATACCGGAACAGGCTGCCCAGAGATGTGGTTGAGGCCCCAGCCCTTGAGGCATTCAAGGTCAAACTTGATGCCATCCTGAGCAACCTGATCTAGTTGGAGATGTCTTTGCTCCCTGCATGGGGGGTGGCCAGGATCACCTTGGAGGATCCATTCCAAGTGCGTGCATTCTGTGGTCACAACAGCATTGTGAAGCAGGAGGAGAGACTGTTCCAGGAGCCAGCACTACACCTTTCCTTTCATGAGAAGTTGTGCCTGGCTGTGGCCAAGCTGACAACTTGATTTTAGTCAGGCTCAATTCCAAGCACTTGTTTCCAAAGCCTGTAGGACCCCTGCCTCGATGGTGCAGCACAAGAATTCCCTGGTTGGTCGGAGGGCTGGGGAAAGGGGAAGGGAAGGGCATTACCTGGGTTTGTAGTTGCCTCTTCCATTTCTGGGGCCTGGGCCAGTAGTCCAGTACTGAGGCTTGCTGCCAGGTGCAGGCAAAAACTGCTGCTTTGGCCATTCCCCATCTAAACTCAGTGAGGGGACTAGGGGGAATGGAGCAAAGCTGGAGATGGGTAGGTTCAGGATGGGCATGAGGAGGAAGTTTTTCACCATGAGTGTGGTGAGAGGCTGGAAGGGGTTGCCCCGGGAGGTGGTTTAGGCCCCATGGCTGGAGGTGTTTTAAGGCCAGGCTCGATGAGGCTGTGGCCAGCCTGCTCTAGGGTGGAGTGTCCCTGCCCATGGCAGGGGGGTTGGAACTAGATGGTCCTTGTGGTCTGTTCCATCCCTGACTGATTCTATGACTTTAACCCTCTCAGTTGGCCAGGGATGCTGTTACCAGTGGGAGATGTGTCTGACTGCAGCCCTTTGCTGTTTGTGTTCAGGTGGAAGGGCCAAGGCTAGTGCTGGCGCAGGCGGGGATAGGCCTGAGGCTGAGGAGAACAAGGAGGGATTCCTCTCCAAACTTAAGAAAATGTTTAGCTCCTGACACCCCATCCGAGGTAGGAGGCCTCTTGTCTTTTTTTGTCTTTCCCCCACGCTGGGCACAATTTGCACTTCTTGGGAGGTAGAAGCAGCACAAAAGCACAGCTTCTCACTTAGCCTCAGGCCTTCCAGCCTTGCTGTGAAAAGCTCTAGCTGTCTCCTGGGACCTGCAGCAAAGCACCAGGGACTAAACTGCAGAGTTGCAGGCTAGAAGAGTGCTGGACAAATCTTCTGCGTGGTCACTGGCCTCCCCTTCTTTGTTCACTCCCTGTCTGTGCCAGATTCAAAGCACTTGAGGGTGTTCCTGTCAGCTGGTAAAGCTGGGACAGGGCAGTTCTGCCAGCACAGAGCTTCTGATGCTGGTACCCTCAGACTGGACTTGTCCCCACCACAGTCTTAAAGCACCATGAGGGAATCAGTAAAGCACAGCAAAGTCCCTGCCACAGGAACGAGCATGGCGTGCTCCTTCAGGGTGCCATTTAGTTGGTGTAGGCTGCTGTGAGCGAGGGCTGGAGGCTGGTGGCAGTCACTGGTGTCCTGGATTGCAGGGGCTCCCAGCTTGCCTGTGCTGCATGACTGACAGTGTGGTGGCAGAGGAGGTGCTCTCTTAGGCCAGTTCTGTCAGGAAACAGGAAAGCTTCTTGCTTGCTTCAACCACAGGGAAGCGGTCTACTGGAAACTAAGAGCCAGCAGCAGCTCATCTGTGCAGCCCAGAGTGAACCTTTCTGGCAGCAGGCTCTGGAGAGCAAAGGACATCAGGCAGCAGCAGAGTGAGAGTCCTGCCTGGAGAGGCTAAAAGCACTGAGGTACCAACCAGCACCGCCCTACCAAGCCCACCCACAACGTAGGAGATGGTAAAGAAGGAGAAGGGCAAGAGTGTGGCTCTCTCGGCTGCTGCTGGAAGCTTTATTTGGTAAACGTTGAAATGTTCTTTAGAGTCAAAAGCGGGGAGGGGAGGGGGGTTGTGAAATAAAACGGGCCCAGAGCAGAGCAGTTTGCTGTATGGAGTCCTGACACTGGCTGCTGCTTGCTCAGGTACCCTTCTGAATGTAGATGTGCTGGGTCACTGTGGCACCAGTGCCCTTCTCTAGGATACTGGGCGGTGGGAGGTCTCCCTGGGGCTGGGACTCATCTGAGCCCAGCACTAATCTGTAGTCCTGCTGAGTCCCTGCACAGAGAGCAGCCCCAGAAGCTGTGCTTTGCCTCAGGTTTGCCTGGCCCCCAGACTTAACTGAAGTTACCACACAGCTGCTGTTGTTGCTTCTGAGTGGGTAGAATATCATCACCAAGCCCTGTGCCAGTCTGGGACAAAGTCTTTTATTACTTTAGCACAACACCCATAGCATAAAGGATTGGTCAAAGATACATGTGTGAGATAGAAGTGGCTGGCTCCTTCCAGCCAGTGAGTGCGTTTGTGGTTCCTGCGGCCTCTGCTGCTGTTAGTGCTTCTGTGCAGGTCCCACCAGCCCAACCAGGGAAAGCAGGAGCTGCTCTAGGCTTGCCCTTCTTGATTTGCTGAAATAAAGCACACGTTGCCTCCTGATTAAAGCTGTCTGTAAAGTGACTCTGTATCCATGTAAATAAGATTGACTTCATAAAGATATTTAACACCTGCTGTGCCTCCCTGCCTTGTCTGTAACGCCCTGTGCCTGCCCCTGGCAGGAACAAAGGTCTGCTGTGGGATGAGGAGAGGGCTACGTGTCCTGAGCCTCCCTGGTGGACATTAAGCACAGACTGCCGAAGTCCAGGACTCTCACCAGGGCAGACCCTTAAGCAGCTGGTGGTGTGTGGAAGGAGCTTTATAAGCAAGTCCTAAATCCTAAGCTTGGAGTAGCCTGGTCTAGTGGAAAGTGTTCCTGGACTAAATGATCTTTAAGGTCCCTCCTAGCCCACGCCCTACTGGCTTGCAGCAGTTTTGCAGAGGCTTAACTCGCAGGGCAGCAACTGAATGTAGCTCTTGGAGGCAAAGGGCAGGGCAGGCCAGACCTGACTGGATTAGGCTGTTTTCACGTTCCACAGCACAGAAGCCTCTGCACGGTTTCCATGTGCTGAATTTCCAGGCATACTGCTCTGCTCTGCCTGCTGGATCTGCTGTTGTGCCTGAAACCGGCCCACAGGAGAGCTTTAGTGTTCCTGTTTGCCTAGGAGCCTGCACCCATCATGGAATGGCCACGGGTGCCTGCACACAAGGCCCTGCATTTTGGGCCCTAGGAGTACCCAGCATCCCTCCCCCCTGCCAGTGGTGCTGCAGGCTCAGAGCTGCCTGGGAAGGGTGATCCTAGAAAAGCAAGCCCCCACCACTAGCCTACGGCATGCAAAAACCCAGAATTGCCAAACACCTGCCTGAGGGAGGTGTGAAGGTAGAGCTTCTTCCAGCTGCCTGCAGCTGTGCAAGCAGTGTTGCCCTTGTTCTAGTGCTGGCCTAGTCTCAACCAGGCCACTGGTGCACTGTCATGGTCAGACCTTCACCGGCAGTGTGGCTTGGCACAGCTCACCTCGGTGCAGCAGAGGCTTGGGAGGAAGAGGGAGGGGAGGCTCAGAGGGCAGCCTTGTTGTCCATCACCCACTGGGAGAAGGTGCGGGCCTTGGGGTTGAGTTTCATGGTCAGGGCCACGTTGCGGTCTGGCTTCAGAGCATAGAAGCGGAACATGGCACTTAGCTCACTGCTCCCTGGGAAGTCAGGGCTTGCATACTCCTCTGGGGACACCTGCAAAGAAAGGCTTTGAGTGATAAACTTCCCATGGGAGAGACTGCTGAGGCTGTTCTCCAGGTGCAGTGAGAAGGCATCAAGCTGGTGGTGCAGAGATCATGCCACACAGATGCTGAGGAGGTTGCTCTGGCTCTGTCCTGTGCCAGCCACCCCCTGAAGCCACAGCCAAGGCAGGGCAGTGCCCCTGAGCACCCTGCAGCCCTGCCTGGCAGACAACAGCCCAGCTTGCCTTGGACCAGCACCTGGCTCCAATGCACAGCTGGCCTGGGTACAGGCTCAAGCCTGCGCCCTGCTCTCCCCAGACTAGAGCAGCTGTGAGGGAGCCTTTCCCTACAGCAGGGCACAAGCTGTGGCTGAGGGGTTCTAGAAACAGGCTGGGCAGGCTGGAAAAGCTCTGGAGAGCCAGAGCAACCCAGGCTGCTCCAGCACCCACCCTTCTACCTGAATCAACGTGTGGATCTCTGTGCTTGTGCAATACGCTGGAGCTCAGGGGAAAGAGCTTCTTGTTTGTCCCCGGGAGAGCACATCCTGGGGAGAGCACTGGGAGGTGCTTTGGTTCTCTTGAGATGTGCATTGTTCCCAGAGCTCTCCAGCGAGCCACGGCAACACTCAGCAGCGGTATCAGCTGCCCGAGGGAGCGGCATAACCGAAGTACAAACAAGAAACACTAAGGAAGTCCTAGGGCACAAAGCAGTAGCACTGTAATGGTGACACAGCAAAGCCCTCAGGGTGGGGCATGAAGCCGAGACCTGTTCTGCAGCTCCTCAGCCCTACGTAGTGACTGCCTATTGCTCTTCTGGAGTCATCCTGCTTCAGGTATCCCTCAGAGCCAGGCACGGACCTGCCCAGACACACCTGCACTTGCCAGGGGCACGAGTTGTCCCAGTGACAGTAAAGCAGTGGTAGTGCCACCTCAGAACCTCACAACACCCAAGGGAAGCTGCCTACCTTGCTGGCTTCCACTGTCTTGCCCGTGTGCTGGGAGAGGACTGCGGCGTACTGTGCCACGGTGAGCTTGCCGGTGCTCAGCCCGATCACCTGGCCTATGTACTCCTCTGGGGCCTTCAGCAGGGAAAGCACAATGGGCCCAAGGTCCTTCACTGACATCCCATCCATAGGGACATCCCCCATGGGCAGTGCTGTATGGGAGAGATTGGTTCAGGTCAGCCCAGTGAGAAGCACAGCAGCAGTTTCCAGCATCCTGCCTCTCAACACAAGGTGAGGAAGAGCCTGGGGCACCTGCTACACTGTGACACATCTGAAGCCCCACCTCTGGCCCGCAGCATCTCAACTCCCTGCAAATGGGGTGTCCAGAGGCACTCTGGGATCTGCAGAGCAGCCCTCAGCACCAGGAAGAGGACCGGGATCTCATTTATTTCTTGCAGGCCACCAAAGAGGTCTCACAATGTAGCTGCACTGCGGCCAAGCTGGCACAGGCCTCTTACCCCCACCAGTCTGCAGCCCTGCGGTTTCTTCCACACCTCAGTGAACCTCTGCACAGTGGGAGCAGGTGAGAACTACCTGGAAAGCAAGAGGCCCCCCTCTTACCTAGGACAAAAGTATCTCCCTGAGCGGCCTTCTGTGGCTTGAAGAATGAGAGGAAGTTCTCAAAGTAGAAGGGCAGTCGGATGGTCGTGGTGGGAACACCAATCTTCTGGAAGTATTCCTGCACCTCACCTTTGCCATCAAAGTGGGGCACCTCCAGCTTACCCCCTGTCAGCTGCTTCACATTCTCCAGGCCGCTGTACACAACATGGTGCAGACCCAGGCGCTTCGACAGGTCGGCGAGACACTTCCCCTGGGCAAAGGGTGAAGCCAGCTATGAAGAGGGGAATGGGACACAAGGAGGGGCTCTCACCACCCCAGCACCCTCCCCTTCCCTGCATGGGCAGGAGGGCATGATCCAGCACGCAGCAGCTGAGCAAGCTCCTCTGGCACTGAGCCCTCAGTTGGAACCACGCCTAAGCAGACCCAGCCCAGGGGGAGCTGAGTCCTTTTCCTTACACCATCCTACACCACAAAGACCACACAGCCTCCCTCCAGCTTTGCTGCCAGCTCCTCCTCAAACCCACAAAGGGCAGCCCTAAACATCTGCAGGGACCGATGTACCTGCCCTAACCTATCTTAGCTCTGCCTGCCATCCAGGTGGGGCCACCACACCACCCTGGGAAATCTGGTGAACGCTACCCTTGTGATGCCTGGCACCACAGCACACTTTGGCCCCAGAGCTTCAAGCAGAAAGCTGCAGGACTGGGAAGCCTGGGGAGGCTCTGCAGGGCCAAGTCTTCCCACTTTTGCTACTCTGACTCCAGGGCAGTGCTCTCTGCCATACCAAGGCTCATGGCATTTAACAGCTCCCTGAGGCACTAGATCCTAAAGCCGCGCACCTGTGAGAGAACAAGGAACACATTTTCACTTTGAACTGGGACCTGGTTTGTTTGCAAGGCCTCAGGGCCTTTCTGGACTGGCCACTTGACCTGTCAGGGCTTCACCAGGAGCTGTCCCCATGACACCAAGCACCACAGGGCTGTCCCTCCATCCCCCGTGCCCAGACCACATATTGCCACTAAAGAACCTCTGGTACCTGCTTGATTTCCTTCTCTTTGCTGCAGTGCTCCCAGAAGTTGGTTAGGATGAAGGCTCCATAAGCACCTGCCAAGGCCAGCTCCAGTGATGGTATGTCATCCTGATCTGCCTTCACCACCTCAGCTCCCTTCTGCTTCAGCGCCTTGGCCTCCTCCTTCATGGGGCTCCTCGTTACTGCCCGGACCCTGAAGGTCCCATCTTCCAGCAGGGCACGGGCCACGGAGCCCCCCTGAGCTCCTGTGGGTGCAGAGCCCTGTTCAGAGCCTGTGCCCCACTCGGGGCTGTGCTCATGAAGGGAGCTGGGGCTGCGAGGTGGAGCTGTCTGACCCTGCACTGTGGCATAAGGATCAAGCCTCTCCATCCCATCCTCCCGACCGCCCCTTCCCCGCGCTGCTGCTCCTGCCAGGTGGGCGCCTTCCAGCCCTGCTGAGTGCCCACGGCTGCCCCGAGCCCGGCTTCTCTGGAAGCTATCGATGGCGCTGCCCTTCTCTGCGGGCACCTCAAGCCCCTCTGCCCCGACCCTCACCCTTCCCACAGGCCTGCGCCAGAGCCCGGCAGCCCCGGGCACGGGCCGGGCCTTTCCCCGGGCACTCACCGGTTGCTCCGAACACCACGATCAGTTTTTTCGCAGCCATCAGGCAGCGCGGGCGGTCCCGGGGCTCTGACAAAGGGAGCAGCACAGAAGTCACGCAGGGCCTGCCTCCGCCGTGGCGCAGCCCAGCTCAGGAGGGCTTCCGCGGCCACGAGACGAGACGGGGGCGGCGGGGGACACAGCGCACGGACAGCTAAAGGGGCCCGGTGCAGCCGTCGAGCAGAAACCAGGGACAGACCCCTCCGAAGGGCCAGCGGTGTCACGGGTCCACTCACCACGGTTCGGCTCTGCGCCGTTCCAATCGGCTTGGTTCGGCTGGACACGGCCGCGTGCCGCTCAGCTCAGCTCGGCTCGACGCCGCTCACCACGCCCCACTCTGCTTCTCCCCCCGCTCCGACGCCGCTCTTTTATGTCCACCTGAGCGGGACGCGCCTGTCCATCACGCTGCCAGGCTCCGCCCACCCGGTAGTCTCTAACCAATCGCCAACCTCCCCCTACTCGCCCAGCCCCGCCCTCGCCCCGCCGGTCGCTCTGGCGGGCCCAGGTTTGTCCCCTGCTGCCTTCGGTCAGCTCGGGTGCTGCACCGCCGCCTTGCCCTGCCCGCCCCGAGCAACGGCTCATACGGCAACGCACTTAAGACCTAAGCCTTTGCCTTAGCTCATAACTTGCAGTCTTCCCCTTTGTGTGCTGCTGGGACGGCTTAGCTGCCCAGCGCTGCCCTCGGAGACCACTACTGCCCTCCCATGAGCTCAGCAATAGCTCAGCATTCACAGCTAAGAACAGTCACTCGCTTGCAAGGCAAGACAATCTTCATGCAGAGCTCTTTCAGTCTCAGCACTGACAGCCCAGGGATGTATGACAGATCTGAGGATCTTTATTTCACAGTTATCAACAGCTAGAGGGATCGGTTACTTATTGTAGCATCCGCAGGTAGGCAGCAAACTGTAGTTAACAACATCGTACTCACTTTGGGTTTAATCAGGATGTGAGACTGTCCAGCTGTGCTCAAGCTACAGAGCCTACTCCAAAGGCTGGCAGTGAAAACCAAATCCTAACTCTGGGAAAAAACAATTGGCCCAATCAGGGATTAGGAATAAAATCAAAATATTGTCACACTGATGCCAGGGAAAAAAAAGAAAACAAAAAAGAAAGACTTCAACCAGCAGCAAGTAAGAATATTCACCAAGGGGAATCAATAGCTTGGACAGGAGAGGGCTAGCCACAGCCACAGCTGGAGCACAACACAGCAACCTATTTCACTACATGGAGCAACACACCCTACCTACACCTCTTGTGGCATTCAATTAATCCATCTTCATCTCTTCCCAGCCAACTCACAGTGCAGCAGTTAGCCACAGCACTGTGTGCAAGCAGCTACTGAGAGCAGTCCACGGCTCAACATCGTTTGTAATGGACTAGTGTCATCTGTCAGAGGCTTGGAAGGTGTGAAAAAAAAGGTGGAAGTTGTTTCACATCACTGCTTGGTGCCCTGCTTAGGCAGCAGTCCTGGACAAGGCTGCTCAAATTGTGTCTCCAGATATGCTGACACTGCCCTGTGGAGGGTCATACCATAGTGAACCACAGCACTTGTCAGGCTTACTTGGACTTAACTGGCATGTTGAAGACATTGGAAGTACCATAAAGGCTTGAGGACTCCAACAAGAGTTAGTATGGTCTGTAGTTCCAGTAACTGGAGAAGACAGAGATCTAGAAAGCAAGAAGAAAGGCAGGTAAGTTTCTGTATCCCTTGAGCTGCAGAAGAAAGAACATAGCTGAAGCATCCGTGAAGGCTGAAACTCGCAGCATTACCCACTCCCAGCACTGCACTGCAGAAGGGGAATTTACTGCTACTGGCACTGAAGAGACTTTGACCACAAAGTTATTCGCTCAGAGTAGCAGCCAGGTGAGCTGCAGAGCTGGAATAGAGCACTAGTATTTCGGAATCCAGTCTGCAGAAGTCTTCATGCCTGCTCTCCAGTACCCTGGCATTTCCTTGCTTACAGCTCATGACTGGGAACACAAAAGCGTCTGCCTGCTCCTCTCCGCCTAAGTCACTAGCTAAGGAAAGACACCTGCCACACTACCACACATTAATCCAGCTGGCTGGCTACCAAGCAGTGCCAGCCTGCCCTCTAGCTCCAGCACAGTGACCCCATTGCCTGTTTTCACTTTATATTCAAGTTGTGCAGCGTAACATCACATCAGATTCTTAGGAGATCCGATGTCCTCTTAAAATGGAGTTAAAACCAAAGCCCCTTCTCTAAGGCCATTACCTTGTCCTTCAGCTGCTGGCAAAGCTGCAGTGAAACTGTGAAGAAGACAAGGGCATCATTTAACCACGGGACAACACATTCCACCTTGTGGACGTGGCTGACTTCATACCGCTGGCTGCCAAACTCACTGGAGTGGGGAGAAAGAGCAAGTACAGCTTTACACATGACAACAGAACACAAAACTTTACTGTCCTGCATTCTGTCAGGTGATGACAATTCCTCCTCACTAAAACCAGCACTTGGCAAAGTTACAGACTGACCAGATTTAGAGCTAAATTTAATTGGGTTAATTAGCAACATCACCGCTTTCCAGAGTGACACCAAGGCAGGAAATGCAGGTAGCAATTTTGATGGACAGACAAGCTCATGGCACTCTATGGGTGGGCTGTATCCTGAAAAGTCACATCTTTGGGCCTGTATGACCAAGTCATTCAAGAAACACTCTCATGGACACGTGCACATTCACAGTCACAGCAAGTGACCCAGCCCAGCTTCTCCACTTAACAGATCCTACAATCAGAACTGATCGGAGCTTTTCCTCAGCATGCTTCTGCACCTGTTAAACAGCCTTAGAGTGACTGCACTTACAACATAGCTCCAGGGTTGTGTAAGATGGACCCTCCAGCAGGCTTGAAGTTCTACAGGAGAAGAAAAAAGGTCATTAGGATTTTGACACAGCAAACAAACTGCATCTGCCTGAGTGCTCCATTCTCATAATGGATCCATGTCACTGGTTCTCTTCCTGCACCTTCATGAAAAAACAGGCCTTGAGTCCAAATTTTAGCACCATGAAAACAAGACAAGAAGTTCCAGAAGACAAACAAAAGACAGGTTTTAGGTAAATACCTTTCTGGAAGGGCAGTAATTCACAAAGCTCCAGAGTTAAACTCTGTTTTTACAGGACACTGAGCTGACCAAAATGCAACAGGTGAAACAGAAAAGCACCAATCAAGACTCCATTGAGAAAACCCAGGAGGCTACTCTGATGTGAAATGGATTAATACAATAATGTCCTTCCAAAATGGTGCTGAATGATCACACTGTATTGTAAGAGAAAGCACTGCTTGGCAAAAAGTAGTTGCCGATTTTCTCTGGAGCACTGCTGTTTTTTTCTGGCCTTAGCGGCTATGCCCCAGGCTAGATTTGAAGCCAATGTTCTGTCTGCAGCAGACCTAAACACAGACACTTATCACCAGCTGCAGTCTTTTCTGCATTACCTCGTGCACAGGACACTGCACCATGTAGCAGAGTGCAATGCCCTCCTCACAGCGGGACATGGAGAGGGGCAAACAAAGGAGGCATCACCTTGGTTGTGCTGGGCTGCAGCACGTGGAGCTGGTAGACAGTCAGGCACAGCTTGTTCACGTTAATGTAGAAGTTCACAAGGATGTCTGGAGGCAGAGCAGGGGTGAACATTTTCTGGTGAGAGAACAAGCAGTGCCTTTGTCAGTGACAGCACCATTACGCCCTACGCTAGGAAACCACTGCCTTTTGCTAAGCCATACTGAGACAGACATAAAAGACTGAACAACTTGCAGGCAATGGTTGTTCCTCTTGCTGCACTTGGTCAGATGGTGAGTGCATGACAGTGACAAAAAGGAGTCGTGCTCAAAAGATAAGTTATCTCTGGGCAGAGAACAGACTGAGAGCCAGAGTCCCCACACTCAAGTCATCTGCTTACCCACAGGAAGATACAGAGCAGCCGAAAGTGCTCAGGGTTTGCACTTGCTTCAGCCTCAGGGGATGCTTCAGAAACCCACTTCCCCCAGGATGCAGCACAATATCCAACTGCTGCATGCTGCAGGACTGCACGGTGGCACCACATACTTACTGGATACTTACTGTGAGACCACCGGAGGCAATCTCTGGCAGAGTCAGCGCGGCCGGAGTGGTGAGCCGGTTTCGGGCTCTCGAGAGCTGCAACATCACAGCATCCATGAGCTACGAGACAAGGTACAGTGCACTGCTGAGTGGCAGTCCCTGGACAGCTCTGGACAGTGTGATGCAGACTCCTACAGCCTTTTCACAGTGTTACACCAACTACCCCCACCCCTTTGCCCTTCCAGAGATTCTTGGGAGGGGTGGGCTCCCACACACGTGTTTTAATGGTTATCACCGTTACAGGCACCTGCGAGACAGCCCAGGAGTGATTAATGGCAGGGACTGAAGAGAGAGAGCAGCTATTCATTACAAGAATAAGAAGAGAATGTGAGGTCAGTTACTGATGCCACAGAAGCATTGACTAACTCCTCGTCAGCTCTTCTGTAAGGCAGGCACTAAGGCATGACAACGAGCTGCATCCTAGATCTCCCCATTCCCCAACCACAGGTACAAGGACTGCTGCAGGGGCTCCCTGCTGTTCACAACCATCCGACCTAAGGCACTAGAGATCAGCTCCTTGTGAGCCCAGCCCTGCCAGAAACCACAGCTTAAAGAGTAAGTTGAATCTCCTCTGAAAGCTCCAGAAAGCATTTCCAAGCAGAGGGCTGGGCTTTACTGCTGTGCAGCAGCTGGTCTGTATCAGGCCCATCAACTGCTACTAGGAAGTGAGAAATTATCAGTAAATCACAAATACTAACTAGTCTTTGGTGTGCCAATGCCTGCCTTGTTTCCTCTCTCCCCAGAAGCACTGACAGGGAAGAGCATGAGCTGTGTAACCATATCATCCAAAGGATCAAGGGAGTTAGTCCTGGAATAACTACTGTGCAGGCAGATGACCATCCACCACGCTGGAGAGGTGGAGTTGACCTTTTGAGGTCCCTTCCAAACCCTAACATTCTGTATAGCCTTGTTACTGGTGCTAAACTGCTACAGATGCACAGCAAATGTGAGCTCACAGCATACTCCACACAGGTACATATGGGTACAGCTGGGGAGTCCATTTCCAGTAAGAGACTCTAGACAGTAAGTAACTGTGTTTAAAACAACAAATGGAGAGAAGACAAACACACGTTCCTGCCCTGGCAGAGAGGGGTAAGTTCTCCTTACCTTGAGAACTTCCGAGCCCGTTTTGAACTGGTAGTTGACATCTCTGTTCATAAGCAGGTAAATGGCCTTGTTAACATGGTTTCTGGCATCCTGGATCTGCAAAGGTATAAGAGCAGCCCTGTTAAAAGAAAGACTCTCTACAATATGCACGAGGAAGTGCATATCTACTGCTTGGAGGGCGTGTATACTACAGAGAGTTATGCACCCAGAGTGAACAATACCTGCTGCAACTTCCACTGCTTGTCTTCCCGAAACGCAAAGTGCAGGAGCTGGTTATTTTTGGGCATTTTCAGATTAACATCCTTGAAGAAAGAAACAAACTGTGAGAGAAGCAACATCCATTCGCAGGACAGAGACTGCAAGTCCCACTCCATCCTGTCTCTCGTTTTGGCAAGCTGATTTCAGCAGTCCTGGCACAGCCAGAATCTCAGTTCTCCTACAGGAAGACGCTAATGCAAATGATAAGTTGCAAGGCATTTAGTGAATTGAAATCCAGGCAGGACTTGACCTCATCTCAGAAGGCCCTCAAGAAAATTTGTTATTACATAACAGAGGTGTTCAAGGAAAATAAATTCCCTATGGAAGACACCACAGAGTGGGGAGGGATGGGTTAGATACTGATCTTCAACAGCTGCTGGCCAAAATCTTTGAATACTGGCATGGCATAAGGATGACTTCTCCCTCGAGGTCATCAAAGTGTAAGAAGGATGACTCCCACCCACTGAGTCAAAGCAAGAACCACTGCAAATACTCACAGCTTGACACAGGGCGTCTCCCTGCAGCGTCAGCACACCTTTCACCTGGTCTGTGCTGGAATGAGAAGAAAGATCTGGGCAACATACGTCACAGAAGACCAGAGACACCTATCAAATTGCCAACTTGACACAGCCTCTCCCTGTCCCCTGTAGCTACCCGAGTTGTGTCCTTGCCAGGGGTCAGCTGGGGGATGTAGAAGAGCTCTACACACTTTGAAGTAGCCAGCACTTGGCCTATGATCAGTTGCTGCCCTATTCTGTATGAGCCACCTCACCTGAACTGCCCTGATCAAACACTACCTCCGTTTCTGACATCACGCATAATGTTCCACCTATCAACAGTCTGGTTGCCATTACAGGCAGCTCTGGTAGGCACAAAGACAAGGTATTAGAAGAGTTACTGACACTGGAGTGATACATGGCAGTGGAAAGCTATAAACCCCACCCTGCCTCTCTCCTTCTCCCCCAGCAGAAAAAAAAAGACTAAATAAATAAAAACCCAAGCCCTTTCAGAAGTCCTGCAGGGTGGCTCACAGTAGCAGCAGAAGACCAAAGCACCTGGGCCTTCAAGAACTCTGCCATTCTTATGTTTCAGTACAATACAGACTCTTTAGGTCAGCACTTTTTGAGATCCATTTTGCAATAACAATGAGTGAAAATGATAATCAACTTTAATACTTTAAGATCTGAATAATGCAACCCTCGATGCCAACACAGGATCACGGCACCGTTCCATGCAATGATCACCAGGCTGTTCCTAAGGACCAAGGACCTTTGCAGCAAGCTTGTGACTCCACCAGAGTGCAGCTACCCTGACAAAAGCCTGTGCTGAAGATCAAAAAGTGGACAGCTGCTTCAGAACTGAACTTCCATAGGTCTCAGCTTGCTCTTTGTGAAGTAGATTTATTATTGCTGTTTCAGGGAGACTAAAGCAAAGCTACAGCCAGAGTCAGAAACTAAGCCAAATGCAGAACTCAGGTCAGTCTTGCACTGACAACTCCCTGAGTGCAGAATCAGTGCAATATCCCTGGGTAGAGGTGCCAAGAGCAGCAGGCCGATGCACCACACTGGTGTGTGGTCAGGAGTCAAAGGCTATGTTACCGGTGTCAAGAGGAAATGGTACAGCTCTGGCTAAGGCAGTCCCTGGAGCCACAGAATGCTACACTAATCTGCTACCAGAGTGTTTGTTTGCTTTCCTTAAGGTGAAATCTGCTATTAAAGAAACACTTTTTATTCTGGGGCTGCTGTAGTGGCCTTTGCCATGGGTGCCCCAGGAACCCTTTTCTCCAGCAGGAGGCCCCAGCACCAATGCAAGCACTGCTGGAGTGGGAGCCACAGTCTGTACGAGAGTGGCCTGGTGGAGCATCAGCAACCCCCTGATCACCACTTACCCTGATGTGCTCAGCACAAAGTTCTCTTGCTTGATGGCTCCTCCTGAGCCACTGGGGGGCAGGGCGAAGCGGTGAGAGGCTTCCTACCCAGGAGAGGACAGAAATAAAGATGAAGTGAGAGCAGGAACGCAGATGTTGGCAAGTAGCCAGAAAGGTCACCTTTTCAAGCCTCCTGCAACCCATCTAGCAGAGCACATGAATTCTCCTCCAGCTCAGGCAAGGCCCAGCAGAGGCTTAGACCACGCAGCTCATCGCAAAAGGCACCCACCCAAAGTCCTACAGTCCAGCACCACACTCCAGAGTCAGAACAGGTGGCCTGTGCCAGAGTGGTTGCAAGCAAGCCACAGCAGCAGCACAGCATAGTCCTGCATGCCCCTTTCACAGTGCACTGCCATCAGCTGAACAGCAGGTCCCTCACCCACGTGGGAAGTCTGGAATGAAAACCAGCTGCTGCCTGGTTACAGGTGCTGGTGATTGGTCTTTAGCCACCCTTCACCCTTAAGGCTACAATAAATTCTTTAAAACCACATGCTATGAACAGACATTGCAGGCTATTGTCATCTGCTACCAAGTCACAGCCTGGGTCAGCACTACAGCATTTCAACCTCCTCTAGCACCCACTCCTCTCTAGCACCCCCACCTTTTTGCACTGGTAGCACACACTAACTGCTGTCAAAACTTTGCAACCTTATGGGGCTGGGCCTGTTGAAAACTGGTCTGGGAGAGTGCTGGGCTCTCCTGCACACAACCCCCTTTGGTTGCTTCACCACCTGGCTGCTTAGAAAACAGCTGAATCCAGCAGCCTAGGCTGTCCAAAGGTGCTGCAGGCTTCGCTGAGCACTTCACTCCTCGGAAAGGGGCAGGGATCAGAAGAGAAGTGAGTGCATCAAGAGGACAGTTCTGAAGGAGGAGACTGCATACTACTAATTCTTGCACAAGCAGCAGCTTGTCAGCTAAAGGCTTCAGGCTTGTTTCTACCCTTGCGTGACAGTTACACACAGATACAGATCCTCCGGTTCAGAAAATATTCCTATCCCAGGCAAATGCCTGGCAGAGAGGTCTGGCTGCCTCCACTGGGCCTCTTCCAAGCAGCTCTCGCAGTGAATTGAGATCCCTCCATGAAAATCAGTTTTATTGTGAGTCTTCAGAGACCAGAGCACAAGCAGGCATTTGGGATAGCACTAGACGAGCATGATGGAGTTTTTCATGCACCCTCTACCATGATTTTTTCACAGAGGCATAATCTACCACTATTCTCACACGGGAGAGCAAACAAACTCACCAAGTCAGGTGAAGGAAATTAACCTTACCTTCAAAATGTCTTGCAGCTGCTTCAAAACAGCATGGACCTCTTCTTGTAAAAGCCATTTAAATTCTTCCTCCTGTGTTGTGGAAAGACAGAAGTGGAACCATTAGAAGTCAAACACTGGAAATAAGGCATATATGCAAATTATTTAAGCTGTAAAGACATTGCTACGGCTATGATGTTTAAGTTGTGTGGTAATAAAAGATTTCTTCTTCTCCCCCACAGCCAAAACAAATTATTTTCATTCTTGTTTTGCCTTTAACAAAGCAGCATCCATACAAATCACTGTGCCAATAATCACAGCATCAGGGCAGAACAGGAAACACTGGATGTGAATTTCAGAGTAAAGTACAGAGCCTGCTGCGTTAGAATCTGGGGCATCTTTTAAGCTGCTGGAGTGGGCTGACCTTGGCTGGTTGGCTGTCAGACACCCATCCAACCTCCAGAGCAGAGAGGAGTGAAGTAAGATGATAAACAGACAGGCATCCTTACCAATTACAGTCACGGGCAAAACCAACTCAACTTGCAGACAAATTTACTACCAATTAGATGGTGAGAAACAAAGACAAAACTAAAATGCTTCCCCTTCCCCCAGCAGCATTTTACCATGCAGCAGCCTAAAAATAAAGCAAGCTAAACCAAAAAGTGGGTAGGGGGAGAGAAAGGTTGAGGATTCCCAGTCATTTGGGGAAATTTAGTAACACGTTCAGATCTGCTGAGGTGACACCTCAGGCTTCAATCTGCCACAGAGAAGCCTGCATAAAGGAGAACCGCACCTGAGCACTCCCATTAAACCACAAGATCTCACACAAAAGACTGTGAGAGAAAAGGGGACAGAAGCAAAGGACAAAACCAGGAGACTGACACCTGCTACCTTATAAGAGGGGTGAAATTTTCCACATGGGAAGTGTTAGAAGGGAAGGAATCGACCAATTTGCCCAGAGAAAAACTGGAAAGGTGTGATAAATTCAGAAATGCAAGGCTGTGGTTCTGCTAGGCAGTGCTTGTTCTCCACGAGAAACTGACTGCTACGTCCCCACCTTATGGAAGAGTTATCCAAACAAAGAGTAGGACAAAGCATTCTGTTTCAACAAATCCTCACCCAAAACAGGTACACACAACAAACCTAGGAGGGATTCTCTTGTCTTTCAAGTCAGCGTGGGTGTAGGATCACTGACTTCCACCATTTAAATCTGCTTTTGTTTCTGGGTATTGTGCTGACACGGTGGATCCTCTACATGCATTCTTTATGTAAAGTTTTCCCTCCTCCAGGTTCCCAAAGGAACAGAAATCCTACAGGTAAAGTACGGCCTTTACCCCACTCTCGACACACAGATGTTTCGGTTTCAAATCATCCCTGGTCTTTCAACACCACAGCAAAGCATCTTCCCTCTTCAGACCGAGCCAAGTTCACACACCATGCCCGTACACTGCACCGGAGTTGAACTAGATGATCGTTTGAGGTCCCTCCACCCCTTAACACTCTGAGATTCTATCATGCTGTGGGCTGTGTTTTTGACGGCCACTCACAGCATTCCAAAACACAGGAACTCGAGAAAAATCTGGTTTTCACGTGCAGCTTTCCACCCAGCCTGGCTGTATCTCTAAAACTGTCTCCCTCGTCAGCAACCTTTCTTCCATCTGATCCAGCTGGAGAGGTGTGCAACATCAGCTCTCCTGCCTTTACCACATAGCCAAGGCTGCTTTGACAAGCTGCCATTTACCAGCTCCGCTATTCCACTTAACGGCGTATCAGACTGCGACAAAAGCAAGGTCGTGCAACGCATTTCGCTGTTTATCGTAAGCAGGACTGGCCCCTGAAGGGACCTGCCCCGGAACCAACCGGGGCCAACAGAAGTCACACTCTCACTGCCCAGGGAGAGCGCACTCGAGCGGGGACTATTATCTATTATCATAACTAAAGGGGGGCCTGGAGCGGATCACGTCCCGCGGGATGACCGCGGGCCTGACGGCAGCACGGCAACAGAGGCCGGGGACGGCTGGAAAGCCTGCCCTGGTACCACAGCCGGATACCCAGGCACTGCTCTGCGAGCCCGCCGCGATCGCCCGACCACGCAGCTGTCACCAGGCGGCCCTTACAGCGCGCCTCAGCGAGGCGCCGGGAGCCGACGGCAGAAGGCAGCCCGGCCGCTGCCCGAGACCGGTCAGCAGACGCAGCTCTCGGGCCCGGCAGCCGGAAGGGGCCTGCGGGACGCCGGTAGGGCTGCCGTTTCCCGACTCACCAGCACCGCCCGCTCCGCCGCGCTCGTCATCGCCGCCGCCATCCCACCGCCAGTCCCGCCCCGCTGCGGCGGCCCCGGCCACTCCCACTGCTGCCGGCACCGCCCTCAGCCCGCGGCTCGGCCCCCGCCCGGCAACGGGGCCAGGGCGGTGCGGGGTTGGGCAGGGCTGCGCTGCCTGCCCACTGGGGCGCGGCGGAGTGACGTCAGGCGGCGCCGGCAGGGACCGGCTGGGCGCGGAGAGCGGAGGCCGCGGCTTGGGAGCCGGCAGAAGCCCCGGCCGCGTACCCTCTGGCTCCCTGTCCCGCTAATGGCACCGGCCAACACCTGCAGCGTGGGGATGCAGGGGCCTGCTGCTCACCACCTCAGCAAGGTGGGTTGGCAAAGGGAACACTGAATTCAGAGAGCAGGTAAAGATTCCAGGCGCAGAGTTTCTGCAGTACCACAACTCCTTGCTCCAGCACTTTCTAGATTGCTTTTAATGAGTGCTAAAACTCAAGCTTTTCCTTACTTCAGCACCTGTTATTCATTTTAGCTAAAGCACAGAATTAATCAGCAGTAGGCCATTATGTTTCGTACTGGATCATCTGCTCTTTGACAGGAAACGCTGCCTGGATCATCAGGAAGCAACATTTTGGAGCTTGCAAACACTTGAGTTAAGGAATCTTGTCTTGGGAAACCACGCCTGCTGCCGACTTAGCCCTCAAACAACCCAAGCGCTAGAAGGAAGGATACTCCAGACTGAGCAACTGGGCCACTGAGCTACCAGCACTTAGATAACATAGTAAGTCATCAACACCAGAAAGTGCCTGGACCTCAATCTCTCAGCAATTCTTAGTTTTAAAACCAAGTCTTCATCCTCCTTGCAGTTCAGAGGCACAAAACCCTCTCTACCTGAGGAGGCTGAAATTGACCCAGATTCATCAGTGCCTGAGAAGATCAGGTTCCTGCAATGACTGAAATGCTCATCCGTTTTTCAGCGACTCATTTTTTGATGTTGAGGAACACGTGTAGGTCTTCAACACCATAACACAGGTTGGACAGGCTTCAGAAACTGCCACAAAAACATTGTGTTACCAAGAAAGGTTTTATTCTTTTCTTTGCCAGTAGCTTTGTTAATTGCACCAAAAAAAAAAATAATCTTTGTTTTGCCATTTAAACATTTTCACACATCCTATTCTGAATGACAAACGTTAATTAAAAACAAGGCAAAATAAAATTCACAACCTTAATTAACTATATAGGATCTATTGTTGAGGAAAAAGGAAACTGCTTTTCTTACAAGCTTTGCACAAGTGTCACATTTTTCTCTTTAAAAAGGAGGGAGCCAAAAAAAGGCAAATTGCTAAAACAGAAATCCTCATAAAAAGGAACTTTACAGAATTGTCAACAATATTAAGACGACACTGACTAGCCAGTTTTATTAGAGCATCTCTCAATCTACAGCTTCCCCCCCTTCCTTCCCTCCAAATCTGAGGCCAAGGAACAGATTAAGACCCATCTTCAGATGCTACAGACATAAATACAGGAATCCCAGCAAGACTGACACGAGCCAATCTCACGTGGCATCTGAAAGTCTGGTTTGCACCATTTCCATCCCTCCTCCTCACTTCGCATCCACTTCAGAGCTCTTGGTCTCCTTCCGCTCCTCTCTGAAGTATCTGCACCAGTACAGCTGGCTGGGCAGCACCGCACCCTCCAAACACTCAACATGCACCTGCCCCTCCAGAAAGCTGCAGTCACACCTTCCCAGAATAAAGTACAGTGTTCAACTAGTCTGCACCTGCCATTCCACATAAATAAAGATCTCCATTTTGAAAACTACAGTATTTCTGGAAAACAAAATCTGCAGCAGTGAGTTGCCCAAAGAGTGGCTCTCCCTTTCACAAATATGCTTTTAATTCACCATGAAATGCACATTGCAGGACTTGAGACCCCTTTTGTGTTTTCACTCTGTCCAGAGGCACCACAAAGTGAAAGAGGAGGGAGATCCTCCACTACTTTTGCTCTGACCAATGAGACCTCCACAGGCAAGGGTTAAGGACAACTCAGCACAGTTCCACTCTCAGCTGGATCTGAGAGTACCTGCCCCTTCCTCCCAAAAGATTTCTTAACACTGTTAAACCTGTGGTCTTATTTCCTACCTCCCAAACACAATTTCCCTCAGATCCCATCAATACACCATCGACGTGAGTGATTTCTTAACTCCACTGTGTTTAATCAGGGCCTTTTGAGCACTAAGAGCTGAGTTAACCAGGGCCTTCTGGATGGAAGCGGTGTGTCAGAAGCAGGCTAATGGTTGGCTACCTCTAGTGCCTTTAATATAAGCATCTGCATACAGGATGACAGTTGCACTGACAAGACACGTTGTTATGTGCAACTAGTATTGTTCACATACCTCACTGACCAAGGGCCAAGTGATGACCAACACATCTAAGAGATGTTGTCCACAGGACAGAATGTTTAACACAGTATCAGCCCAGGAGTAACAGCAATCACATGAGGTGAAATATCCAACCAAGTAACACTGAAGGCCTTAGATGCCATGGTTTGCAATGAGTGTCTGCTACTTCCTCCGTTTCTTAATAACATGCCCCTGAACAAAGCAGCTCATGCTGCACAAAGCAAGATGAGCAAGAAAACCTAACTCACAGGAAAAATTCTCTACAGTCATTAGGTTCCTAGAAAAATAAGATGATGGGAAGCACAGAACTCAAAAGATTTAAAAGAACACGGTTCAATTTGAATTTGTTTTCTTTCCCTTCAGAATCCCAACCTAAGGGAAGAGATTGTGCCACTGAGAAGTGATTTTGGCCAATTAAGTTTCTCACTGGCATTTTACTAACTCCCAAATCTAAACCACAAAAACCTTCCTAAAAGGCTAATACTGAGAACAATTTAACCAAAATCTCAACAAAACAACTAAATATACTACATTTGCTTCCTTTGGACTCTGGGTTGTTCTGCTATCAATACTAGAGAGCACCTTTGCTCTCTAACCTTTGTATCTACAGTTGAAGTTCCACATTTCCAGATTAAAGCTCAGCAGTGGTCTTCACCTCCCACTTTACTGCTCTTTCTAGGACTTGGTATCTGGTCATCAGCAGTCTCGCAGGTACAGGGAAAAGTCTACTGCTGTGCTAGTGCTGCACCCAGAGTAGTAACACCAAAATCTGACATGCATGAAGATTAGTACTCAGCACACAAAAATATCCCTGTGAGGTAGGTATTCATCACCCACCTTTAGAGATGGGCAAACAGGCTAAGACCTGTGATGACCATGTAAAGGCCAGAGACAGCACGTGGAAAGCAGCTCAGGGTTCTCAGTCTCTTGGCTCTACAATCACTCTTCTTGCCTCTTTCAGACTCATCGCTCTGCCTGTGCACACCTTTATAACTCTTTATACAAAAGAGCTAACACCCATCCCATCACCAACCCAACCTAGAAGTACAGCAACACAGGCTACGGCCAGGAGCAACCGTAGGGTTTGCTCCCTCCCCAAATAAAGTACCTCTGGCCCAGTTTTAGGTTGCTTCTCTCTTGCATTTTTCTAGGCAAACATGCTGACCTCCAGTGCTTTTTGCGGGCTGGGCAGATGTGACTAGCCTTTTAGGAGGCTCACTTACACTGGCATCCTCCCATTTTCAGTATGCTTATGTTCCCTAAGCTACAGCTGTCTGTACAGGGGAAGACATGGATGCAATCTGTTCTTCTTAACAGTACAAGAAACTCCTCTAGCAAGGTGCTGGGAAAGTGAAAGTTTAAAAAGAAACAGAATCAAGACAGTGTTGCATACAACCCCATTACCTTCTGGAACTGCCATTCTCCTCCATGGGAGGTGCTTTGTTTTCTAACAGTGGTCGATTAACAGGAATGCTCCTCACCTTACTTGGGACCAAGGACTTTAATGATATTCACAGGTAGATGGGATGTATGTCACCTGCCTCCTTAATGCAGAGGGTCCAACACACGCGTTATTTCACAGCAAAGGAGAAAAGGGATCATTAGAAACAGCATCTTGGACAAGCATACAAAGAGGAAAACAAAAGCAGCCAAGCAGCAGATTGCTGGCAGAGTTGCCTCAGAGCTTCTGAACAAGCCGCCACTGTTCTGTTCCATGACTGTCAGTGCATGGCATGGATTTTTCTAATTAGACTGCAGCAATCCGAGACCCCTCCTCCCCACCTTCTGCCACCAGGGGAAGGCTCACCACAGCAGCTGCCTCCATGGCAGATCTCAAAGTCTGTTTATAAAAGGAAATGGAGAGACAGAGATGGACTGGTCCAGAGTTAAAACCCAGTATCATAATAATATTAATCAATAATCATAGTATTAACAGTAAGAACGGTGCAGCCTAGTGGATGTAGGCCCTGTACACTGCAGACATGTCGTTGTCTGATTGGTCCAATGCCTTTGCTCTTTTATAGACCTAGAGAAAAGAAACCAGAAAAGTATCAGTGTGCACTCTTGTGCAAAGCCTTTCTGCAGCAGAAAAAAAATTCTCTGCTGCACTGCATACCAGAGAACTGCACAGTATGTCAGGTAATTAGCACAGCGCACATCAGAACACCCCGGGTCTTGCCCAGGCCATCTCCATTTACTGATGTGACATTCTAAAGCCGCCTACAACCAAACCAAATCCATTTCTATCCTAGCCAAAGTATATTTCAGTTATTGTTCCCTTGTCTTAGAGATGCTCTCATTCTTAGGCTTTTGTCTCTTCTTGACAAATGGCTCTACTGAAGAAATGCTGAGTAAGGCACCTGAGCACTGAACAACTCTTACCTCGTTGGCAGCAGCTGCCATGGGAGTTGGGTGGTTGACAGAATCGCCCAGTGCAATAGCTAATCTAAGATCCTTCTGTATGTATTTCAGGTAGAAATCAGGTTTAAAGTTTCCTTGCAAGATATCTGTCAATACGAATGCGTGCAAAAATATAAGCATGACAAAAGTAAACCAAGCCCATGCTGCAAGGGCATGCAATTCAACATCAAACTTCCCTTTCCCAAGCTGATCACCAGGAACACTGCTTTTAGCTCTTCTGCTTCTCTGCTATCTTCATCTGGCCACAGCAGATACTACTACCAATGATAAAGCGAGCTCACATTTCTAAGCAGCCTGCCCTTCATTTAATTCATTACCCTGCCCCAGTAAAACCTTCACTGTGAACTCAAGTCTTAAGTGGGCTGTAGATAATGCAGAACTTGGAGCAGATTCTCAGAAGCCCTGGCTATGAAAGGGAAGGAATGGCAGTCAGCTCTTCATTTCCAGAATGCTTATAACACCCAGAATCCCAGGCTGATGAAGATGGAACGGTTATTGTCTCCCTTCTGCCATTATCTGAAATGCTGCTAGGTTGTGACAAATGTCCTATAAAAAAAGAAACAATGGAAGAGAACTTTACTTTGGCACTTCTGGTCCAGGAAGATGCTGGCAAGTTGTCCCTGATTGAGGATATCCAGAAGGGTCTGTTGGGACTGGCCAGTCACTTGAGCCAAAGTCAGTCCTTCTGCTATCGTTGCCATGAAACTGCCTTGGACCATGTTCACAATCAGCATCATCTTGGCAGCATTGCCTACTTCACCTGGGAGTGAGACACACCGTTGGCCATTCCTCCAGAAGAGACACAGCAGCCTTGCTCCCCCATCCCACATAGTATTAACACTACTGGACTCTCCATATCAAGCACTTGGTAATTCTCCCTTCCCTTGAAGACTTCAGAAAACTTATTTTCCAAGAACTCAAAAGGAGGAGAGAAATCATAACAAAGCATGATATAAAATACAGAGCAACACAGATCCTCCAAAATGAACCAGTGTTCAAAGAAGAAAACCTAGGCTGGAGGCTCTGAAATTGGCCAAGCTGCAGTAGAGCACGCTGGTTTCCCCATACTGCCCAAGGAGACAAGAAACAGATGACAGAGGCCTCTCAGGCTCCTTGCTGCAACACCCAGTCCTTGCCCTGTCTAGCCTATTATGTGGTAATTACCTAGAAAAAAAGAGGTTTTTCCCATCGCTTGGAAACAGCTACTGCAGTCCTCATATAAACCCCTGTCACCAGCTGCCAGGATCACAAGCATCCCATCGTTGGACAGCTGCTGATTTCCAGAGACCGGGGCTTCCAAAAAGCGACCACCCCGCGACACTATCACCTGGAAAAAAGAGCAGGGCTGGTTAACTGTGTATGAACAGGAGGTGCTGGTGCTGAGCAGGAAGCACAGCAAGTTTTCTTTAGGGGACACCTGTCTCTTAAGACAGAATCTAAAAGCAAAACAATGATCAGAGCACCTCCACTATGGGGACAGGCTGAGCCAGTTGGGGTTCTTCAGCCTGGAGAATAGAAGGCTCCAGGGAGACCTTTGAGCAGCCTTCAGTACCTGAACGGGGCTATAGGAGAGCTGGAGAGGGACTTTTGACAAGGGCTTAGAGTGACAGGATGAGGGACAACGGCTTTGAGCTGGAAGAGGAGAGATTGAGACTGGAGCGATGAGACATAGGATCGCGTTGTGCAGAGAGGTTGTGGATGTCCCCTTCACAGAAGTGTCCAAGGCCAGGCTGCACAATGCCTTGATCAACCTGGTCTAGGGGGTGGGCATCCCTGCCCATGGCAGGGAGGTCGGAACTGGATAATCGCTGAAGTCCCTTCCAGCCCAAACCATCCTATGAAGAAATAGCTCACACATATAAATAGAAAAGTAAAGCACTGTTGCTCTGATTCTGCAAAGAGTACTTGAAACCAAAAGTTGCCTTCACAGTGCAGCAACACTTTCCTATACCCACTGCTAGCATGCATGTTTTAAGCAGGCAGATGAAGTGCTTTAGCCATAGCACACTGTGAAGGCCAAGGAACCAGTGGCAGAGTTGTACAACTGGGGCAGGAATCTCAGATGCTTGACTATTTATTGCCTTTTCCCCAGAGGAAATGTCTTTGACAGATCTCTTCAGGCAGAGGTTTACTAATATGTATGACTCCTCGTTCTCCAAATTCATGTCACACTACTGCATCACCAGTAAGTCTGCTTAAAACTTCACCAAAATAGCTCCCTCTCGCCGTGCAACAACACATGCTGTGGTTAGGGTAAAGGATAACAACTGAGATGCCAAAGAGGAAATCACAAATACCACATTGGAAAGAATCAGAAGACTTCTACAGAAACCCTCTATAATAATATTTCTACAAGATGAAACACAAAGGTGTTCTTGTTCCCCCACCGTGACATTTAAAATTAGCAGATTATGCTTTTTATCAATTTAAGGACACTTATTCATCCAGACAGCATCCTGTCCTTCAGAGTGCTACAGGACACTTATCTGGTTACAAATACTTCTTAAGAGATCAAAACTTGGCTGACTCTTTGCATTGGTGCCAGCTAACAGCCCTGCCAAATCTACAGGCTTTGCTGGTCAAGATTTGACGGCTCACTATGTCTTAATTGCTTGGAACTGGAGTATCTCCTGAAAGGTGCCCAAAAATCTTCAGAAGCATCTTTATTATCAACAGTTCACTGCCTGAAGCCACAAGAACTGCAGGGCTGCTGCTGCATCACAGGTGTTAGAAGTTCAGGTCAAAGTGATTACCTGGGCCAGCTCTGTCACTGTATCTGCATCCACGGTGGACATGTCCACGTAACACTTCCCTGGGCGAATCCCTTGCAACACTCCACTCGGACCAAGTACCAGCTGTGGGCAACAGAAGAGCGGTAAAGCAATAGGGTGTCTGCAGAGAAACTCAGACCCTGCAGAGCAGCAGTTCAGGTGGTAGATTTTTAGAGGGCTCTCCAAACCTACCCCCCAGGATTATTATTTTTCAGAAGGCATGATTTTTGTTGGGACAGTTATTTTCGAACAGCTAAACTGCGCAGCACCTACAGTGATCCACGTTACCCTGGTAAGTAGGAATCAGAACTGGCATGCAGTATCTTGTAGTCTAGCTGGTGGAGGTAAAATAAGAGCTAATCCTTACATCCTTTGCTGCTTTTGGATCTGATACACAGGCAAAGGTGATGTCACAGGTGGAGACAACTTCAGCGGGGGTTCTTCCCAGCCGTGCCCCCTCCTGGATGAACAAATCACACTGCAAAAGTCACAAATTCAAACATAAGAAAAATCAGCTACAGACGAAATATATTTAGTGTTTTGCTGAAACAAACACTGCTGCTAGACCAAACCTAACAAGAGCCAGGGATACTAATTACACAGCATGTGGGTTGTCTTCTCTTGCTTTGTCCACAAACAAAAGGGGCTCTTTTGCAGATTATCTGAAACCCCAAGTGAAGAACTTCAAAAGAAAGATGCAGGAAAATAGAATGCTTAGGTGAAAGAAGAGACTGAATGATGTTGAGTTTTGGAGAAGAGAGGAGGTGGCAAAAAATGGTAAACAGGAACAGCAAAAGGTGTTACTGGAAAGCAAACAGGAATATGCACATCGGAGAACTGAGAATGGTGGTTTAGTAGGCTGCTCCTTCAGAACCTTAACTCCTTCTTACTTTATGCCCTCATACCACCCATCTTCTGCAGTGAGAAAAGAAAATCTTTTAATCCCTTTTAATAAAGTAACCACACTGCCCTTCTTGTCTCTGATCTTCCACCATATTATTACAGCTTCACATCTGCTCCAGTTACCTCCTTTTCTTTCTCCCCTACAAAGAGTAATGCTAGCTAGAACACAGGTTTAACATAAGCTCCATTTTCACTGTGAATATACCTATAAAAGCCTCCTCACTCCAGTTTTATGACAGGGTAAGTTTTCAAGAGAACCTTTGTTACTGCAACATGAAGAGAGCAGTGGGTACACAGATGAGGCTGTGGTCGAGCACTGCATCTTAACACACCACTGCATGGATCAGCCCCCAAGCACCTGTTCTTTTTGTCCAGCCTCATGACTTGACTATTTCCAGAGGCACTTCACATTGCATTCCTCAACACATATATAAGGTTGTGATTTTTCTGGCAGCTCTGTCACATTCAACATGGCAATGGGGTGGGGACTGCTCACATAAAAGTGACCACACTAAGACAGACTACAGCTTCATCTAGTCCAAAGAGGTCACCAGCAAGCCCCTAGGAAATAATAACAGAACAAGGTGGCAAACACAGACTCATAAAATTGTCAGGGCTAGAAGGGACCTCAAAGATCATCTAGTTCCAATCCTACTGTACAGGCAGGGAGACCTCTCACTAGATACAACATACTTGTGTTTCTTTGGTATCCTCTCCCAGGCACCACTGATTGGTGACTCCAGTCCTCCCTGAGCCAAAAGGTGGTAACTACACGTTGAGAAGAGATGAAGTGTCACCTGTCCCTTAAGCATATGCTTACCTTCTCGGCAGTCCGGTTCCAGACGGTGACAGTGTGACCCATCTTTAGTAAGTTGGAGACAATGCCACTTCCCATC
This sequence comes from Tricholaema leucomelas, assembly GCA_013400475.1. Lineage (NCBI taxonomy): Eukaryota > Metazoa > Chordata > Aves > Piciformes > Lybiidae > Tricholaema lacrymosa > Tricholaema leucomelas. Next base: position 1,615,662 of record WAAF01004804.1, on the reverse strand, counting down.
AAGCCAAGCCCAAGAAATCCTATCCTGAGGGGAAGAGACAAACATTAATGAAACAGAAAGCAGTTGGTGTCAGTCTCTCATGGCCTTGGAAATGATGAAGAGCAAACCTTGGAGCATCACCAAGTGCAAAAGCCCCAACCCACAAGAAAACCAAACATGTTTCATCGCAGCCACAGCTAGAAGGGGCAGCTACTGACCTTTTAAAAGCAAGCTGGTATTTATTTTGCTTACCAAGCATTCCTAACAATTTCCTGAATAAAGTCTTCAGTCTGCTTCAAAAATCTACCTAATTATTGAAGTCTGGGTGGTCTGGTTTGGTTTTGGTTGTTTGTTTTGGGTTTTCTTTCTTTGGAGGGTTTGGTTTATTTTGTTAAAATTGCTGCTCTTGTGTTTTCTGTTGCCAGCCACTGCCTTCCTGAAGATAAAGGGAACATTTGAGAGATCAGCAAGCGCTTCTCTTAATTAATCCTCTGATACTTAAGCTAAGTCAGATGTATGATGACTTACTCATGCTATTGAACAACACATTAGAATCTCTACCATAAAATAATCCTGCAAGGTCTACTGGGCTAAGCACCACACACACAGCAGAGATGCAGTCACCAGTCTATAGCTGCAATTTTGGACAAAAGGAAGGAAGGAAGGAACAGACCAGTACAGGACAGCACGAATGGCAACAGCATGGTCCCAAATACACGCTACCTTACACCATGCCTCCCCTCCAGGCTGACAAGAATTCTGCTCCCCCACTTGCAGAAAAAGACAAGTGTCATCCCTTTCCTTTCCAGTTACTTGCAAAAGGAATGCCTTTGCAGTCATTGCTGCAAGGATCTTTTCCTACATCTGCAGTTAGCTTCACACCAAACCCACAGCTCTAGCGGGATGCCGGCAAAGGGCTCAGCTACAGGTCTGACGTAACTTCACAACGAAACCTGCCTGGTAATTCCCCAGTTAATTCTTCAGAATCAGCCACACTACAGATGCACTGTGGCTTTTACAAGCCACTTGCCCTCTCCCGGCTAGCCAAGCTGCTTTTTGTTGGAGCACACTAACTCAGGCAGGTCAGAGCAAGTCTCTATAAGGCTCCTTAAACAGGCCAAACAAGGTCCACCTATTTTGAAGGCTGCAAAACAGAGAAGATATTCTCTCTCCCCCAAACCACCTCTGAGCCACACTTTCCTGAGAGACCGTTTTACCTGAACAGCTTCATTGTTATTTTGGTGCCCCTGGAGTACAGCTGAGAACTGACATCCCATGAGAACGACCCCAACGGCAAACAGCAAGCTGTGGCCTGAACTCTATTTGAACAGAGCGGAAGTTACAGAGTGAAACAGGAAGCTCAAGTTAGGCTTCTCTCACTCTAGAAACGAGAAGGGGGGTGTTAGAAAAAACCAGAAAGCTCACATGCTGCACAGCAAAGCTCTTGTGCTGGGAGAACACGCCTCCCTCTTCCTCTTGTCTTCTACAGGCTCAGAAGAATGACTAAATAACCCCAGTCAACTGCCAGGCACTACTGGAGAAAGATACTCTTTTATCTTTCTGCCTCACACAGCACGCAAACACTGCTGCTCCGTGTTCTGCCCTACAGCAGAAGGGTGACTGCAGGGAAGTCCTGAATTGCAAACGTATCCAGATCAGATCCTATCCTGAATTTTTCTGCTGTAGAGGCCCTGTTTTTAGCTGCCTCCCTTTCCCCCTTATCCCCCAAATCAGGATTTCACACAAGGACAGAGAAGATCTGTAGTTAGAGGGAAATGTTAGGTTTATTTATTCTCAGTGACAAGCTGGATAATGGCTGCATGTATGAGCTGGCAAGGAGAAAAAGGAAGGGAAATGGCTGAAGTGCGTTGGAGATCTTACTTTTTGTCTGTAGGTGTGATACTGCCATTGACTGCTGTGCTGTCTGCTGCCTGGATGGAGGTGGATCCTGTTTCCTGGGAGGGGGAGCGAGGGAGGGAAGAGGAAAAAAAAAAAAAATACAGTGCACAGCTCTGAAGGAACTGCAAGTCCCCATGACAGTAAGGAAAATCCATCAAAACTAAGATCTGCCTTACCTCTTCACAAACCTTCAGCTTCTTTGTGATGGCTTGATAGCAGACAGTCGGCTGTATGGAGAAGACAAAGCATTCAAGGCAAGGACAGTGCTGATTTGCTCTGCTGAGCAAATTTCTTTGCTACATATCTTTGTCACATAGAAACAGGCAGCTCACCTACCCACCACCATCTGCACAGCAGGAGAACCAAAGCTTCTCTCAATGGGAGAAGATAAAAATCTATTCCAAATGTACTAAGCTCTTCCCTTCTCATCCTGCCCAAGCAATTCAGCCTGTCTTATGACACAGGTACTACAAATTCCTTTCTGCAGTTCATGTAACAGGCCCCTCTGAAGGCAAGAACCCAGGGCCTTCCTAGTCCCACATGGCCCACAAAGAACAGACCTCTAAAGCCTGCCATGGAGCACCTTGCATCGTGTCTGCTATGTCAATGCAACCATGGAAGCAAAAACTTCTTGTTACCATGAGAAGGCACATGGCTTTCAACAACTGTTAAGGTGAAGACTGCTCCCCCTCCTATGCTGCTTTTATTGTGAGCTTCTCTAGATTAAAACTGCTCTTAATCCTTCTGGCTCTACCCAGATTCTCAGCTAGGTGCTGCATTTAATTTCATCTTTCCTTTTCCTGCCGATGTTCACTGCTCAAGATAAAATCTTGCAAGGCTTCTGACGCTCAGGAGATAGGTTTGCTGTATTGCACATGGAGGCTTTCTGGTCCTGGAAATTCTCCTGCCATATTCAGTTAATTGACAAATTAATCCAGATGGAAGAACTATTAGGATAACCCAAGACAAACAACAGGGGTTTTAAACAGAAAGAAGAACTTCTCCTACCCTTCAAGATTCAATCCACAGATTGAATTGACAGCAGAGCTGTCAAATCCTGGTGCTAGATAATTTTTAACTACTTCCAACTATTCATTGTGCTCAGTGCTAAATCATTTTAAACCTTAAGGTTAGGAAGTAATCAAACTACAAAATTTCATGCAAGAACCTAATTGCTGCTAGCCCCCGAAAAGAACAGAATTGCAGATCTCCCTTGTGCTTAATCCCAGCAAAGGGCAGGATGCCAGCCCAGACACACAGCAGGTTAATGCTCACCTTCTCTGTCTGGCTCAGCAGGAAGTGATGAAAATGTGGATCACTGTCCTTCACAGGCTACAAACAGAGAAAGTACAGGCTCAGAAACATTCCCGGAGAGTCACTGAGCAACCACAGCACAATTTCCTTGTTGTTTCAAACCGCATGAGAATAGCTTAAGGTGGGAAATGTAAAATGTATCAGCAGTAGTGAAGCAGCCTGTTTCAATTAGACTGTTTCAGTTAGGCAGTTAGCACTGTGCTTCGTTCACAAAGCTAAAGCTGTTCATATCAAATTCCTCATCTTTGGACACCTGTAGGGAAACCAAAGGTTATTAACGAGATGAAGAGATCTCACATCCTGTTCTTTCCAAGGGAATGAAAATATTTCCTTTCCAGCCTTCAAGGAACTCCTTAGAAGAGCACTCTGGGAATTGTCTGGAGATTACACCTAGCACTGTCACATGTTAGGTAAATCCACATTAAGAGCAACAGAGGCCGCAGGCCCAGATATCTCAGCTCCTCAGTGAGCACCACGTGTGCTAGCCCAGTCACACTACTCTTACTCTGTTTCACTGATCACTTATGTAGTGATGCACAAAAATGAAAAGGTTTCCAAAGGCTGCTTATGAGGGAAATCAAACAGAACCACCCCATATCCAGACAGGGAGAGACTATCCACATCATCATCTCCAGTTTTGGAAAGCCAGTCCCAGAAGCACTTGTAAAACAGGAAGTGCAAAAATGAGTGCAGCAAGTGTGAATCTGCAAACAGTTCCACAAGGACTGAAATCTTGCTTCCCAGAGTACTTCTTGGTTGCCCAGGATCACACAATGGTAGAGGTTGGAGGGGACCTCCAGAGATCATGGAGTCCAGCCTCTCCTGGCAAAAGCAGCATCACCTACAGTAGTCTGCACGTGAATGCATGCAGGTAGGTTTTGACAGTCTCCAGAGAAGGATGTTTTCTAGCTTTGTTACACTACATAATGACAAAACAAGAGGGTTTTGTTTTGTTCCTACAGGAGGAAGGAATCTCACTATTTTACAGCCCAGTCAAAAGGTTCTAGATTTGCTTTCACAAACTCAGTTCTCAGATCACACACAGCATAAAGTTTCTCACCTCACTGACGCTTGGTGGCCATTTAAATCCGGCCACTGTCCCAGTCATCACCCTCTTCACTGTACTTGACTCGGGAATTGTGAGGTCCTGAGGAGATACAGAGAGGATCAGAAAGAGCTTACAATTTGGCTCAGTGGCTGGCCACAGCATGTTGATCATATGAGCACACAAAAAGAGCTTTGAAAAGCACTACAAATGTTTTCCATTTCACATGTCTTTCCATGAAGTGTTAAGTTTAACACAGAGTATTGTCAACACAGGCGAGGTGAATAAAACATGAACTGCCAACAAAGGAAGTCAAATACAGTTACGGCTTTGGGAGAATCCATTCTTCAGATGTGAGAGGAATCACTGCACTCGTGTAACCATGCAATAGGAAGAGAAGCAACGAACACACACAATCCAGCATTCTCCTCTGGCAGATGCAGAAAGCTAAACAAATTAGTGATGACCAGGGTCAGAGGTCTGAGCTCCTCTAATCCTCTTCTGTCATAAAAAAGCAGCCTACCTGCTAACAGAACCTTGAAAGCATGAGGCTGATAGCCACATCTGCTCAAATTGTAAGAATCCAGGAGACAGAAATGAATGTCTGGACTGTCCCATTCACTCAACAGGCCCCAATTTGTAGCAGCATGGTAACACTGAATGCACTGGATTTTTACTGAGCTAATCAAAACTCATCTTTCCTATTCCCCCAAAATACAGAGGTTAAAATAGGTCTCCATGCTGTAAGTCACAGACATCTAGGGCTTTGTGCTATTTGAAGAGAATGTGCAGGACTTGCATGGCATGTGCTGTATCACTGAAATGAGAGGAATCACATTATCTCCTCTCCTAAACTGCTCCCTGAAAATGCACAGTATCTTATTGTTCACACAGACCCACCAGAGAACAGCACTGTCTGTAAAAAAACCCTGAAGACTCCTGGGGGCAGCTCCGATGCAATTACTTCATCCGTCAGCAGAGACAATTTAGTTATCAGGCTCCTACCTTAAAGTGTCTAGAGAGAGCCTTGCACACTAACATTCTCTCCTTAAGAGACCATGCCGCTGCTTCTACTGGTAAATCATGGATGAAACTTGATCTGACACCTATTAAGTCATGTTGGGGCTTTCAAAATATTCATTTAAGTTTAAAAATCAGGGTGAGTGATCATGTATGTCTACAGAGCACTTCTAGATAGAGCACAACTCAGCCACAACCAGATTCTTGAATTTTGTGCATCCTTATTACTTGGAAAGCCAGAATTTGGACTGTGACGGGGCCAAAAAGCCCCAAACCCCACAAACCCTACCCCAACACTGCAGTAATTCAGGACAATGACATAAATGTCTTCTAGTCTAGGGCTAACAGTTTGGGACTGTTATGAAAACCAAGAAAGAAGAAGAAAAGATTTCAGAATTATTTCACAGGCTGAAAACTAAAGCAGCATTGGTCTATTTCCATTGCAATCTATTTAATTGTCACTATCTTACTTGCCAGAAGCCGTAAGGCTACTTTCCTGCATTAGCTTGCTTACTTTCATGGTCTGTGGCCAGACATTTACCACACAGCTGGCCACCTATTTGCAATAAAAACTGTTTAAAACTACTCCAATGCAATTTTGCCAGTAAAAGAATTTCTACTACCACAAATTAACACACTCGAAGCACTCTGGTGCCTAAAGGTAGCTAATACAGTAAAACCTAAGCAGGCCATGTGTTGGCACAACCAGAGCTCTCCCAGACATGGGTCTTGATCAATTTTGAAATTTATCCTACTCAAAGACACAAAAGCATTTTCCAAGTAGAAAAATAAAAGGCTTGGTGGCTCCACAGGAATGTGAAGACATGCAAGACATTTTGAGAGGGCAAAGTATGTTGCTGGTGAACTGTTTCCCTGTATCATACAAGTCGCAAGTTCTGTAATTAATAGTAAGAATTCACAGGTAAGCATCCATTCTTCCCCTCCCTCAACCTCCCCCCCGCCCAAAAGGAGAAACTGATGGGCTCTACTGGACAGCCTGACTAAACAGAAGCTGGCTCTAACAAACCAGAATTTCCTTCAGACCTAGTGTCTGAGATGATCAGCTTTGTTTTACTGCATCAAGGAAGAGTTTGCTCTTCAACCACTGAAGGATAATTCATTCACAGTTTTGGAGATCAAGGACTACCATCTTGACTTGCATCCTGAAGAACACTGAAAGCAAATATTGTGAAGCACAGTATGGCGTGATCCCCTTGAAGCACAGGTGAACAAGCAGGCTGAAGTCTCCCAATGGTCTTCAGGTGCAGTGTCGGATGGAGCATGTTCAGTGAAATAATCCAGTGAAATAATTATCCATTTGGAAGGCAAGATCTGGACCAAACCAGTCCACTCCACAAGAAAAAAGATGGAAGTCTAAAGGAGGGTAGACAAAGCACTGGTGACTACTACTGCCACCTCAACATCCAGAAATAGAGAAGTAATGGGGATAGAATAGTAATGTTCCAAGGCTGAACCTTCATAATGGATGATGGAAATACACCACAGATGCTGAAACAAACAATTAACTCTTCTGGTGGATTCCCTAGGCTACAAGAGCTTTTTCTTTAAGACCTAACCCTTAAGAAGACCCACACCTCTGTAAGTACCGAGAGTGAAGCTGAGCAACCTCTAATTGCTCATCCAAAGTATGTGGGATGGAAGAAGTCAGGAATCAGATGAAGACCCACACCTCTTCACTAATCCTTCCCACACCAACTGAACTTGAAGGGCAAGATGAAAGGTGGAGTCTCACGATGCAGCTCACAAAGATATGAATAAAGCCACTCAGAATAACTAGCTGGTAAAAACTACAGGAAGAATCAACACTGTGCTTGCCAAAGGTCTAGTAGTAGTAACTAGGAGCAGCTTAAAAAAAATGACACTGAACTGACTCTTCCTGCTGGGCTGCCAGTCAAAGTGCCAGTCAACCTTGGAGTCCATCTGCAAAGTCCACAGGGCACTGGCGGACATGCACAACACAAACCTTCTCGTCCTTGGGCGGACGTCCCCGCTTTCGGGGGCTCTGATCCTGGGCTCTTTTCAAAGGTGACTTCGATCCTCTCTCTGACGAAACAGAAGAGACCCTCTTTTTTCCTTCCCCTGTGCCCTTCTTCAACTTCCCTTCAGACAAACTGGCCTTGCGTTTCTCTTCTCCAGCAGACTGCTTGCCTCTTTCTTCACTGGAATTACGACGATTCTTCTCTTCGCTGGAGTTATGGGAAGATGCCTGAGAGATTACAGAATACAAGATGGTAAGGAAAGAAGAGAAGAGCTGGAATGATTTTCATGCAAAACCAAGGATGTGAAGGACTGTGCTGATTGCTGTCAAACAAACAACAGCACAGTAACTTGAAAACCAATACTTGTTAGCCCTTTGAAGTCGGTGAGTGAAGTTCCTGGTTAGTTCTGCAAAAAACATGTCAGCTTAAGTAAGCAACTAACAGAACAAGGTGCTTGAAGACTTGCTGGGAGTGCATGTTATGTACTTCCAACCTACCAAAGACAGCAATTCTAGCCCAAGATTTAAGATTGATTTATGCAACCATCATAAGCAGATCGATTAAACTAATGGAGAAATTGAAGAGGCTAACACCGCTTTTTTCCCACCGAACAAGACTGAATGGGAAGAAGAAGGGAAAACAACCCCAAAGGAATGGAAAAAAAACACCCCTCAGCTTGCCAGAGGCAACATACTCTTTTCACATGGAAACACATCTAACCATCACTCATGCCAAGATTTGTTTTGATGCACAAAGAGCCTACTCACCTGGTCCTTGCCTTTGGTTTTTCTAAGAAACTCCTCTACAGCATCCACAGCTTGCTGGAAGCGCTTACCCTTATTAATCTTTATCATTTCCTCTTTGTGAGGGTGATAAGGCTTCAGCTGCTCCACTTTGATCCAAGCACTAGAAATAAAGAAAACAAGTATAAAGGTCTATTCTCCAAAGAGCAACTTTTTCAACCAGCCCACTTTTAGAAACACCGACAAACTAGTTTTTCTCCAGAGCAATTGATAATAGCAGCCCCAACTCACTTGCTTTGTACAATCAGAAGGGCTGCAATTTCTGCACTCACAGGCAACTGCCACTTTTACTTGGGTTTATATCCTCTCATGCTAAGCAGTGCTATGCTCTAAGCATTAATCATATTCTTTGACAGCAAGATGGCTTTTGGATGTGATCAGAGGTACTTGTTTCACACAAAGGCAGTTGAGTGTTCCTGTATCACCAAGAGGACACTCACAATAAGATGGCTCTACATAAAGTAGCAAATAACACGAACCTGCTGAGAGGCTGTTGAAAGTAGAGTTCACACAACAACCTTAAGCCATCAACCTCTCATTCAAACATACTGTCACACGCAAGTGTCCCCAAAAACTGCAGAAAATCAAACTTATACAGCTGACAGCACAGCCAACCACAAACACAACAAACACAAACACCACGGCCCATCACCGACTTCTGACATACCCTGAGGTTCTGCACAAAACAAGTGGGTTTTTTTGAGGAAACAGAACTATTTTCTTCACTGTTGATATTTTAAAATAAACTGGTACAGTGGCAGAGTTAATACTCAGGAAACTGAAATGATTTCCCTGTTTCCATTGGTGCCAATTAGGACTCCTTGGCATTTCCCAAATGGCTAAGTGGTCAAACACAACTCCATTTTCCTTCAGGTTGACAACAAACTTTGACGACTCCTTCCAGGCACCTCAGGGGAATGCCTTTGCTTTCAACACAACTTGTGACTCTCCCTAGATTCAAGCCCAGGCTTATCAGACACTGCTACAAAGCCATTTCTGTCCTACTGAAGATAGGCTTGCAATGGGTTGGGTAAAGCAATTCCTGAGCCAGTAAGGCCAAGAGTGGTTCTTAGCAGACAGCATCCCAGCCTGCAGTAAAAATCAGTCAAACTGATTTTCTCTGGTCCCAAAATGTGTTTATGCTACAAACGCTGACTAGCCATGACTATAGGTTTGAAATGTTCTCCCCAGTGCAGTCTAGCTCCTGCATGCAGGTGAAATGGTTTCATTGCTTCCTTTTCAAACACTGCAAGCATGATACAGCTACACTAAACATAAAGGTAACAACAGCTTTGCTGGGTCTCATTTGCCCCCTCCTCACAAAGTAGTAAAGCCCACTAAACTCTTTCAAACCTCACCAGGATTAGCCATTGTTTGGAATCAGGAATCAACTCGCTTCAAGTAAGACTGAATCGTTTTGGTTACACCTGGAGAGATGACACCTCCTGTCTTTGACATCATCTCCCACAGCATCCTTCTGCAGAGACTGGCTGCTCATGGCTTGGACAGATGGACGCTTTGCTGGGTTAAACACTGGCTGATGGCCAAGCCCAAAGAGGAGGAGGGAATGGAATTAAATCCAGCTGGGGCCCAGTCACCAGTGGTGTTCCCCAGGCTTCAGCAGTGGGGCCAATTCTGTTTAACATCTTTATCAATGACCTAGGTGAGGGGATCAAGACACCCTCAGTAAGTCTGCAGATGACAATAAATTGGGTGCGAGTGTTGATCTGCTTAGGGATAGGAAGGCTCTGCAAAGGGATTTAGGCAGGCTGTCTGGGCTGATAATGGACAATGGGGTGAGGTTCAACAAGATGAGGTCCTGCACTTGGGTCACAACAACCCTAAGAACACCTCAGGCTTGGAGCAGAGTGGCTGGGAACTGCCCAAGAGAGAAAGACCTTGGGGGTGTTGGTTAACAACAGCTGAACATCAGCCAGCATGTGCCCAGATGGCAAAGAAGGCCACCAGCATCCTGGCCTGGATCAGCAATAACTGTGGCCAGCAGAAGTAGGACAGTGAATCTGCACCTGTACTGAGCACTGGTGAGCCCACACCTCAAATACCGGATTCAGATTTGGGCTCTTCACTCCAAGAAGGACACTGAAGGGCTGGAGTAGGTCAGAGAAGGACAACAAATCTGGTGAAGGGTCTGGAGACCAGGTCTGTTCAGGAACAGCTGAGGGACCTGGGGCTGTTTAGTCTGGAGAAGTGCAGGCTGAGGAGAGACACAAACTAAAAAGTGAAAAACAGTCTTGAATGAAAGCTCAGGGTTAAAAAATATATTCGACAAAAAAAGGAAAAATTGTCTTTTCCATTCTAGTTTATTCTTCCTGTGTCTCCTACCTGGGCAACCTTCTATAAGATATGATTTTTGACACCAGATGTCCATAAAGCATTTGTATGTAATGTTGCAAACACTTGAAAACAAAATAACTTTCCATCAAACATTTTTCCTCTTATGTACACACAGGATCTGCCTCTGTTAAGCAATAACCTCCAAGCCAATGAAGGCAAATAATTAGACAAGAGGTCTCCAGGATGCAACATATAAAAAGAAACCACTATTTCTCTCCGGACTCATCAGTGAACTAATGTCCCAGCAAATCACCAGTAACATTACTGAAGTGTCATATTGAAGATGTAATTGTATTCATGCTGCTGCACAGTCATCTGGTACCTGTAAAGAATGGGCCAGATGAGAAATGAAAAGATGTAAAAATGGTAATGGGTTCTTCTGCTCATTTCTCCTTACCCTTCCTCAGCCTCTTCAAAACACCATTCTTTTAAAACCACTACTCATGTAAAATCCACATTGCACTCAGGAACAATGATCAAAACTCAGAATGCCTGTAAAGCAGAGGGAAGTGCAAATGTGAGCTGCAGCTGCACGGAAAGCAGCGGCACAGGAGAGACAGAACCAGATATACTAGATTCAAACCCATCATACCAGCTTAGCACAGACCTTACCCCCCAACTTTCTATCCACTCTCCTCCAGCACAAAGATAACAACTCCTAATGACAAATTGGAGAAATTATGGTAGAGGCATACACTTTTTGCAAGCCTTACAGTTAGAGATGGGAAACAGTGACACTCTGCCTCCAAACCAGTGTAGGAATAAACATCATGAAGTTTTACACTGTTTAGATATCCACACTAAACCCTAACATAACAAATTTTGAAAGACTAAGAAGAATTGCTTGGCTATTTAGAAGCCCGGCATGTAAGCACAGAATAGATGAGTCAAGATGAGCTTCCTGCTGTTAAAAGGGGACATCACAATCTTCATCAGTAAAACAGCTCGAATGGCTGAACTCTGCAATTGGAAACAGCAGCTTGTTAGTGGGGAAAAAAACCCACAGCACACACTGCTAGAATAAACATCCAGGCAGCTAAAAGGAGGGAATCTGCAAAGTATTTACACATCCAAGGATATCACTAAGAGGTGAAAACCGTTTGACTGTTCAGCTTTGGCACTCTGCCTGCAGCTCTGTCTAACAAGGTTCCAGCTGGCTGTGCTATACAGCAGCCTGGCTATAGCAGCAGAGCTCCACACAGATAATTTGTCTAAGTGAGAAACATCAGCAATGGAAGCTGACCCTCCCTGTCAGTTTAACCTACACCCCCTGGCTGCAAGAGTACCACCTCCAATACCTGGTTAACTTTAAGCAAGTGCTTTCTGATGTCAGGCCCTTTAGGGTCATTTTAGAAAGACTACATCTAGAAATTTCTCTCTCTGAAGACCAGAGAGAACAGCAGCAGCAAAGGACTGGGTGTGTGCATCCCAGCAGGATACTGAGGATGGGAAGGCAATGAGTACTCTGCTAAATCACTGGACCTGATGGCAACAGGCTGCAGAGTATTCTAATTATCTTGGATAGCAAGCTTCTTTTATTTTTCCCTTATCAAGTCAGGAAGTGGCCTTTGACCCAATCTCTTTTAGTAAGAATATTTAGTTTGGTAATTCCTGATACTTCAAAAAGGTTCTATGAGTAAGAAAGAACTGCTTCAGCTTCCTATTCAGCCTCTGATACTTGCAAAATCATTTAGCTGCTACCAAATGTCTAAGAGGGGGGAAGAGGGCAGGATGGGAGGTGACTGTGTCACACATCTCTGACAACTGCAGGGCCCTTCCTGTGAAATGCAGTGAAATGGTAACTGAGAAGCAATGATTCTTTTAGCATTGCCAATGCCATGCTGGATTACCAAGCAGGCCATGAAACGTAGGAATGTTTTGAACGGGTCCCTGCAGCATCATGCTGGTGCAGGAAGGACTACTATTCAATTCCCAGCTACTCAGGATTACTATTCAATTCCTGAACTAGTCAGGATTTAATAAATAACCAAAACTCAGCTATATGCTACACCAAAACCACTTTCAAACTTGTCAGTCTATTTTCATTCACCTCTTCACCCAGCTCAGACCCATGCACACCAGTTCCTACTTGCCAACAGGTTTCTCTCATGTCTTTGGTGTGGAAAACTGGGGGCATGTTAAGTCATAAGGAAGCAACTGCTACTAAGCTTGAACCAGGGCATTTCTGGCCACAGCAGTCACCTGGGAATCCCCAGAAGGGAAAAGAACTATCAAGTCTGAGATTGCCTACCCACTGATAATCTGGCTGGCAAACACCCTCAGCAGTTTCTGAGAGGGGTTCTCTCCATCAACTAGCATCACCTGCACCTCACACAGAGCTCATAGAATCATAGAATCATAGAATGGTTTAGGTTGGAAGGGACCTCGAGGATCATCCAGCTCCAACCCCCTGCCACAGGCAGGGACACCTCCCACTAGAGCAGCTCGCCCAAGGCCTCATCCAGCCTGACCTTAAACACCTCCAGGGAGGAAGCATCCACACCCTCCCTGGGCAACCCATTCCAGTGCCTTACCACCCTCACTGTAAAGAACTTCCTCCTAACATCCAGTCTAAATTTCCCCTCTTCCAGCTTAAACCCATTCCCCCTCGTCCTAACATTACTAGACCGTGTAAATAGTCCCTCCCCAGCTTTCCTGTAGGCTCCCTTCAAATACTGGAAGGCCACTATAAGGTCTCCTCGAAGCCTTCTCCTCTCCAGGCTGAAGAGCCCCAACTCTCTCAGCCTGTCCTCATAGCAGAGGTGCTCCAGCCCTCTGATCATCTTCGTGGCTCTCCTTTGGACCCGCTCCAGCAGTTCCATGTCCTTCTTGTATTGGGGGCTCCAGAACTGCACACAGTACTCCAGGTGGGGTCTGACGAGAGCAGAGTAAACTCAATAGGTGAACAAGTCATATCCAGGTCCTCACCTACTACTGCCTTACTCTGTCAAGGCTTAATAGGAGAGCTGTAAAAAAGTATCAGTGGTAATGTCACCTGACAAACTTGAATGTGGGAGAAATTGCTAGAAAAGAGCAGCAACACACACCAGAGTATCAGTATGAGTAAGCGTACTCATCACACCATGGAGCAGTCAGTGACAGAGCTCTGCAATCTCCTATTCACGCTGCTCATTACACAAAGCAGTGACATTCTGCCAGGTACCTGTTTCTACTTACTGCTTATACACAGCTAGAAAAAAGTATTCACAAAACATTGGTGTACTTGCCCAAAATAAGTAAAGGGATTTTCTCTTCAAGCTCACATTAAGTGAGACCAGGTTAAGTTTTTCCTGAGTTGGTTTGCTGATTGTGCTCAAAGATAGGATTTTCTCAGCAGCAGACTGGTTGTAACAGCACAGCTCTAGCCTGCATGACTCCAAGTCGGGCGGAACAGACACACCAGCTACTCTCTTCTCTGTCCATCAATATGATTTTTAAAAGAAGAACCAAGGGGACAGTATGCATTTAGATTTCATTTTCAGGTGGAGTATGCCAGTCAAAGTGAGCAAATTTCTAAACACCATTATCTAGCAGGAAACTATTGAAGTTCACAAGATGGAGATGGGAGGGGGAGATACAACAACCACCACACTGTCGCTGTTACTCTGCCAGAAAAGGGGATGTTTGCAAGCCACAGCTCTAAAATCATGTCATAAATCCTGATTATTTTGCAGCTCTGAAGGATCATTTTCAATCATGCTGCTAATCTCAGCTACAGGGTTCCAGATATATGACCTCTTTTCCCAAACTTGAATAAAAACATCTCTGTGTTCGATTCTGTAATGTGAAACACAAGAACAGAGAACAAACAATCAGAACAGAAACAGCGAAATAGGCTGCTCTGAGCCTCTTGAAGGTCTATACTTCATGGTCCTTAAAGACATAAGTCTCAACCCAGGACACGCCTCAACTTTTAGAACTTGGCTAGCTGAAATAAATGTCTAACAACAACATAACCACCAAAAAACTCCACTCTCTGCCCTCAAATCAACCTTCACCTGCCTTACATTACTGGAGACCCAACAAATGTTTCCACTGATACACAACATTCCCTTCTACCCCCTCAAGTTCAGACTTCAGTTCTCAGTGGACAATTACTTTAAAATATTGAGCAAAAATAATTTAGCAGTCAAAAATAGTTTCCTTAAAAAAATATCCATTAAGTGGTCTTGGTTCTTGCTCTTTCCCCCCCCCCAAAAAAAAAGTAAAGAATTTCCAGTCTTCTACAGAGATTTGTAATCCTCTCTCTTACTCCAAGACTTAACACAAAAAATAAACCCAAAACCTCCAAAATTACTTTCAGGTTCATGAAATACCCAATTTCTCAGCTCTGGATGTGGGGCTTTTGTTTGTTTAGGTTGGTTTTATTTTCTTTTTCCAGTGTGTAATTATCTAAGACAGCTATGACTTTGTACATATGTTTAGAATCAACAAATTCTGCCTTGCAAAAAGGTAGTCTACAAGAGTTTTAGCTTTCCTCTACTGTAAGAGTCTTCCCAAAGCAGAGCAAAAAAGACAGTATGTTCTTTTACAAATGGCAACTACTCAGCTGGTTTATTCTTCTGTCAGAAGAACAGAACCATAGAATGTATCTGGTTGGAAGAAACCTCAAAGATCATTCAGTCCAACCCTCAACCCAGCACTGAAAGGTCAACACTAAACCATGTCCTCTTCTCCAGCTCCCTCAGGTGCTCTTCATCGGCCAGCTGCTTCAGACCCTTCTCAAGCCTTGTTGCCCTTCTCTGGGCACAATCCAGCCCCTTGATGTCCTTCCCCTTTTGGGCAAGGGGCCCAGAACTGAACACAACACTCAAGAGGTGGCCTCACCAGTGCTGAGCACAGGAGTATGATCACCTCCCTGTTCCTGCTGGCCACCGTGTTTCAATACAAGACAGGACACCACTGGATTTCTTGGCCACCTGGGCACACCAACCAACTGTCAATCAATACTCCCAAGTCCCTCTCCAAGTGACAGCTTTCTAACCACACATTCCCGAGTCTGCAGCTTACCATGGAGTTGTTGTGATCCAGGCCCAGGACCTGGCATTTGGCCTTGCTGAACTTCACAGAATTAGCCTTGGCCCATGGGTCTAACTTGTTGAGATCCCATAGTAAAGCTTCTCTACCCTCTAAGCAGATCAACACAGCCACCCAGATTGGTGCCACCTGTGAACCTTCTGAGGGTGCACTCTTTCCCCTCTGCCAGATCACTGATGATGCACTCTCAGCTCTACCTTTCTCAAACATGGTTACATGCTAAAATCTAACCCTGTCACATCATATCTAGTCTTCTGAAAATGGAAAGCTACCAAGAACTTTCTATCACAGTGATAACTGAAATCCTGACAGGAGTATGTTAAGTCTTCACACACACAGTAGTGGCCACAGCATGCAGTAACAGTTGACTTTTTTTGTGTGTAGATCAAAGCAAATCCTTCACAGAGTGCCACTGCAAACACTTTTTCCATGTAAGATTCAAACTACAGAGCACAATATTTTCCCCAAGCAAAACCAAGCAGGTACATACTGATCTTCTGTTCCAAAAAACTTCACAAAGAAGCACTTTTTTCCACGAGGTTTCTTCAGATCTTTAGGTGGATTAACAATCTGAAGGTGATTAGAAGTGAAAGTTAAAATGCACATCACCAAAACTTTTACTCAGCAATTTTACTGTCATGTCTTACAGCTGTTACAGCTACTTAGAAATTTGCCTTTTTTGAGTGCTTCAAGTCTTTCTCAAAATATGTAAACTGTGTATTTCCTTAGCCCTGGATATGCTGCAGGAGAGTGATAGGAACTCCAGTGACAGCTCACTACATTCTTAGTGAGGCTTCCTTCTCCCTATCTCAAAGAGATAAAATGCAATTTTTTAATTTTTAATTAATGCCATCTGGTATTCTAAATAAAAGTTTGTTCAGTTAGGTAACTTTTAAAGTTTACACTTAAAGCTTTGTCTTTTCTCTCAGCATAGATATTAGTAGAGACAAAAGTTGTCTTCCAATTACCCAGGTGATACCTGGAAGGCTGTAAGGGAGTTTAGACACAACTTGATCCAATAATCAAACATTTTTGGTTGTCAGCAACACTGCCACCTTTGCAGTCACCTCAGCATGCTCAGTCCTTCTAGTTACACCCAAATTAAAAACAAAGTTCTTGCAGAGAAGAGGAAACAATAAAAATGGCACCGACGGATAATTCAATTTTGGTTTTTAAAGTCGTTTTGGTCTTACATCAGACAAAATCAACAAAACCAAAAGAGAAAGTTTAACTGCTCTGTACCCTAAGAGCTACTACTCAAAAACTATAGCTCAAAACCAATATCTTGAGAAGCCAAATTCTTTATTATTTCACAAAGTGCATTTAACCAATTTACTATGGGAGGAAATAAACTTGTCTTGCAGAAAGTGATAAAGTAACTAAACCTGGGAAACACAATCAGTTCCAGACTTGGATGAACTGTTCTCTGTTGCTTTTAATCTCATCTGAACTAACAGGTGTTAGTGACAGGCTAAACTTTCCGATCAAACTAGCTGACAATTTAGATGTGTTGCATTAAGAAAATAAACAAAACCAAAAGGAAATAACCCCCCCAAAATCTCACACACACAAAAGAACAAAACCCAAGACAACAACCAAAAAAGAAAAAAAAAAAATCTAATATAAACCAAACAACCAAACCAAAATAACAACAACAAAAAACTCACCAACCCCAAAACACCAACTGAACTGGAACTATAAAACCAGCAATAAAATAAAAAACCTCAAACACCAAAGCTTACCTTTCCTGGCCATGGAGGGTACCGTCCCAGCTTCCCCCTAGAGAAAAAAATGAAGTATCAGATATGAGAACCAGAGAAAAAACAACCACTCCATGTCTACCCTTTTGCATTATGACTTATTTTTCACATTATGAGTTACAACTTAACAGTCAAAACCTACCATGAAGGGCAAGGTGTGCAGTTGACACTCAAGCATTGGGTATCTGCACCTAAACTAAGCCTCTAAACAACCTGCATGAACTTGCTGGAGATAAGAATTTAAAAGAACAGAGCAGCAGCAGCACAACTACTGCTTAGAAGATCCAGTGCTGTTGTAATTACTACTCTTGTAGGAGTGGGCATTCCCTCATGAGGAAATGAAAATCATTGATGCAGGCAATCAAACCGAAGTTCATGTTGATAACTCATATCCAACCAGGCAGTGAGCTGAGCAGCCACTGATTTCCAGATCAAAGAGCTGGAATTCTTAGTTCTCAGACAAAAGCATTAACAGCAGGATTCCCTGAAGAGGAATTCCATTATCACATCCTTCACGTGCTCAACATCACAGTAAAACGCACTAAAGATATAAAAAAGCCATAATAAAGGCAGAAAAGTTTATTTCCTACACTTTCAAATACTTCCTAATGGAAAACTACACAAAACTACTTCTTCACAGAGGAGGAAAATCCACTTCAGTGAGGTAGCTTTATCATTACCTTACCCTTGTCACTTACTTGGGCTGCAGTATTCTCACAAAACCTTATCAGTCTTGAAAGAGACTGGCAAAGAACCTGTGGAACCTGCCAGTTCCTGAACACTCGGGAAGTGGCACTGCAGCCCCTCCCAGGATGGCAGCACTACAGAGCCGGTTCAGACGCGATGGCCAGGCAGGAACACTGCCAGGAGCTGTAACCGTGACCGTGTCTCATACTTGAAGTTCCATTCTTTTGCTAAACATGGCATTCATCATAGCCTTTCACACGTTACTGTTTTACTGATACAGCTCTTCTGTGATGGCTCTAGGGATAGTCGCTGCCTAGGCTGTCAGGTTCAAAGCTAAAGCAGGACAATCTGCATTCCGACAAGGAGAGTTTCTTATTAAAGGGAAAAAAAAAAGCTAAAAGGAAGCAATCTTTACTTACTTCACTTGATAAACTAGACAAATTTACAGCACTATCAATCTTTCGGATGAGAAACTGCAGTTGTCACAGCCCGAAGCACATGCTTCTTATTATCTGGGATATAAATACAAATGCATGCATTTGGGGATTAGCCATTTCTTGCAAGCTCTAGCAGGACCCTGGCCTGTCAAGTACAGCAGTGCCTATGCACTTAAACTGGTGCTCACAGGGCTCGCTGCAATCGCCTCAGTTCTCCCGATCAGGAAATACGAAATCAGGGCTCTCTACCTATTTGAGAGTCAAACTAGAGTGACAAGGGGAAATGGCTTCTTTGAGCTTCAACAGGGACATCCCAGCCTGCGAAAACACGCTGTTCTCCCGGACTCCCGTACTGCTTCATTAAAGCACTGTCAAGAAATAGCATCGATGCTTTCCCTAAACACCCACTAACTTATTTATGTCACTTCTCAACTCTCGTGGGAGGAGACCGTGCTTTCAATCTCGAGGATCGCCCCTGTCCCGCTCCTCTCATCCTCTCCACCTCACACAGTTTATTTCATGCGCCTCCTCCGAGCAGACTCCGGTGCCGGCCCGGCTAAAAGCCGGACCTGCCTCCCCATGGCCCGCTCCAGCCCAGACCCACGGCCCCTGACTGCCTCCTGCCGCCGCCCCTCGCCCCTTCTGACATCGCCACCGAGAGACAACGGCGGCGAGACCCGCTGCCAAGCCCCGCCGCCGCTTGTGCTGCTAAGCTCCTCTCTGGTCACAGCCGTACCTAAAGTACTCCACGACTACGAGGTGACAGCGCCCGGCCTGTCTCGGTTGCCACCGCACCACGCTTTCCCGGGCCGGGCACGGGCCAGGCACAGCCCCGCCGTCGCCCCGCCTGCGCTGCCACAGGCGGAGCCTCAACCTCGTTCCGCAAGCAGCGTATGTTCCACCCGTCCACCGCCGGCTGGCGGGCGACTGCCGCGGCCCCACTCTGCCCTGCTGCCGCCCGGCCTGCGCTGCCACTCACCACACCAGGTCTCCGAGCCTCAGACTCACGGCCGCCATCTTACCGACAGAGCCCCCAGCCACAGCGCGCACAGCCTGCCGGGACAGGACAGCACCCACTGCTAGGGAGGGGGCGGGCAGTGGCAGCCAGGATTGGGCAGCCCCCGTCACGTGGGAGGCAGGGCTGTTACCGGCCGCTCCCCCGAGGCGTGACTGCAGCGGCGGCACTGATTGGTCTTGCGGGCACCGTGATGACGTCAGGCCCGCTTGGGGCGGGGCAGCGGGCACCGTTGGGCTGCAGACGGTATCTCACCGGCTGGCTTTGCCCGAAGCGGGCTCAGGAGGAGCTGTCAAGCAGGAGGACTTTGTGCTGAGCACATCGGGGTGGGTGGTGATCAGGGAGTTGCTGATGCTCTGCCAGGGGCTCCCGCTGCAGCAATGCCTGCATTGGTGCTGGGGCCGCCCGCTGGAGCAAAGGGTTCCTGGGGCACCCACCGCAAAGCAGTCTCAGAGTAAAGGGAGTCTCTTTAATAGCAGATTTCACCTTAAGGAAAAATAAAGAATCCTATTGCTATCCTAGATAACTTGCCTTCAGGATTCTGGATCTTCAGAGTGTAAGGGTATCAGAAGACGTTGGTGATCTGCACTTGTGACCCCTAATGAAGTAAATTAGGAGGTGGTAGCTTTCAGAACATGGCTTGACCTCACCCTTCTGCTGTAGCAGCCAGGAGATGCTATCTCTAGACAACTGTTGTAGAGTTGCATCAACTTTTCCTGAAGACTTGCTGTGTTTGGTGTTCCACTTTTATTCTGTGTCTGATGACCCAATTTCACATTTTTTCAAGCATTTTTGTGTCCTCTTCTGCTCTGTGCCCTCACAGAAGCTTGAATGTAAGCTCCTTAAAGGGCACAAAGTTGATACTTGTACTGCATAGCCCTAAATATGCCCTACCCACTCTACTACTGCTCTGGTTTCATTGTTCTGCTTTTTCTCCCAAAGTTGGGTGGATTTAGTTCCCAATTATCTTATTCTAAATTAGAATGATTCAATTAGGTTCTTCTTACAACACCCCTGTCCTTTTTCAAGAGAGACGCACCATACTAGGAGAAAATGTCCAATTTTATTGGGTATTTTGTTTTGGTGTGTATCACACACCCCCTGCCCCTACTTTTCCTCCCCATATCCATCTTGGCTGCTGACAAAACCAGTCTCTAAGTGCCTGGATACCACAGTAAAGGCCTCTGCAGCAATGCTGAGACAGAGATGTCAGTACAAGAGAGGGGTTTAAAAAAGTCCACCCTTTCTCCTGACAGGTTTAATTCACTATCTGTTGGCAGAATCCAAAGCCTAATACAGCCAGAGCCAGGCAGTTCCCCACTCCAACCCATGCTGTGGGCAGCAGTCCTTGCCTATGGCTGCGTTGTGCTGACGCACAGCCCAAGCAGTTTTGCCAGGGCAGATTGTCTTGTCCCAGAGATCTGCCTTCTGTTCCTGGTTCAGAGCAGTATTAGCTTCTCACTCCAGCCTTGGGCCGACCTTCAACGTTGCTTTAGCTTCCTAAAACCTACCTAAGATATTTACTTTCGGGCTTTGAAAGTTCCCTTCTCCAGGCCCTGAAGTAGGTGACATCTATTCAAGCACATTTTCCCTATCCCAGGCGTTCAGTTACCGAGATCATTTCAGTCACATCGAGTTGATCCAAAGGGGCTGCTCAAGCACATTAAAGCATCGGGGGCATTGCTGGGCCGCGGCTCGCACCCCACAGTTAACGGCGGGGGTCTACCGGCACCTCCGGGCGGGTATCCTTGTCTGCTCCGCACTTCGGGCTGCTGTCTGCCAAAGCTGTTTGCACAGCAACCGGAGCGCGGAAAGGCTGAAGCGCGGCCACCGAAGCGCTGAGTCGCTTCGGAGGTGGGGACCGCCCGGACAACCGAGCCGCAGCACCAGCGTTCCGTCGCGGTACCAACGTTCCGCCGGGCGGGACGGCTTCCGGCTGACACGGGAAGCAGCGACAGAACGGCAGGGTCCCAGCGGCGCTCCCCCCGGACTCCGAGAGGCGCGTTCGGCGCTGTCGACCGGCGCCATGGTCCGCAAGAAGCTGCACCGGCCCATCGCCGCTATGGCCAAGAAGATTCGTGAGTACTGGGCGCTGAAGAACCGCCCGCGGGACTCGCAGCGTTTCGCTCTGGACTACGAGACCATGCGGCGGCCCCTGACGCAGAAGCGGCTGCCGGTGCGGGCCTGGGAGGATGTGCGGAATGAGAACCGGCTCTTCTCACTGCTCTGCCGCCTGCCGCGCTTCGGCGTGGGGCGCACTGTCACCCGCAAGTCCTGGCTGTGGGCGTACGACGAGCCCTGCTACTGGGTCATCACCAAGGTGAAAGTGGACTACACGGCCGAGGTGAGCCTGAGGGGCCGCGGCACGCCGGCTCCGGATGCGCAGCCCGCCGCTGCCTGCCGCCGCCTCACCGCTCCCTGCCCTCAGCAGGTTCTTGTTTTCTTTGCAGAACATGGATCATGGAAGAGCTTGGGGATACCTGACCTTCAGAGGTAAAACCGGCGAGGTTTGGAGACAGCCTGTGCGGGCAGGGCCGGAGAACAGCATGAGCGGGAATGGGAACGCTGCAGGGAAACTGCAGCCTTCGTCCTGTGAAATTTGCGCTTCTCAGCCCTGCTAATGAGAAAATAAGGTCTCCGTGGGTTAGTTGCAAATGCTGGCATGTAGTCCCCACAGAACGCGGTTTTAAGGAGCGCTGTGGGAGAGCCAGCCTAGGCAGATGGGGAAAGCCGGCAGGTAGCAGGGATTGGATGCGGGACCAGACTGCTCCGAAACCGCGACAGCAAAGCGCAGAGGGGAAGCGAGAGTGTTGTGGGCAGAAGCGCCAGGCAAACAGGAGAGATGGCAAGTAAACTGTTACTGGGCTTTTAAATTAACACTTGGAGTTGAGTGAGTGAGTTTCCCTCGTTAAAGCTGCTTTATGTTGGGCATATGATTGTCACTTTTGTTTCTGAAACGTTTCTCAAAGGTCATAAAGTTGTATTTTTAAGACTGAAGTTCATCCAAAAAAACCTTACTTAGTATAGAGAAAAGTTAGCCGTGGAAACTGAATGCAAGAGAGACAAAGTGATGTTTTAAGTGGAGAGAGAAGTAGAAGAACATGCCTGTAGTTCTTTCAGCCTATTGATTTCCAGGGACAGCAGTGGGATCCTGTAGCATGGCACGGGAGATGCTGTCTGAACTTTTGAAAGCTTTCTGTGCTGCGGGTTGCAGCATTTTTGATACTAGAAAGGTGACACTTGCTACATTTCCTGAAGGGAGTTTGCTCTCAATAGCCTTGTCACTGGTGTTCATGATCTTTTCTCAGGCAAAACCGAAGAAGAAGCGAGAGAGATTGACAAAGTCATGTACCATGACTGGCGGATGGTGCCCAAACACGAGGAGGAGGCCTTCAAAAAATTCACCCCAGTGCCAGAGGAGACCATTCGGTACCTTCCATACCCGCCTCTGCTCCGAGCCATGATCCTTGCACAGTGGCAGAAAGAGGGAAAGCCAATCACAGAGGAGCCAATGATTGATCTAGAGAAGATCATGGGTGCAAAGAGAAGAACTGCAGAGACACCAGTATAAATACTTGCCCTGAGCTTCCCACGTGCTTTGTAAAGAAGCACAGCATCTTCCAGAAGACCCCCATGTCCACTGTGGTATGGTGTGTTCAGGTTTCTTAGCTTTCTCCCCAGCCCTGAACAGTCACCTCTGAAAGAAAAGATGCAGGTACATTGAAGGCTTTTTTTGTAGCTTTGGTCTCAGCCAGCAGAGGAACCTTCTTGTTTCACAGCATAGTCTCTGAACACGCAGCTCCAGTCATCCAGCTGCAGTTCTTTGGAGCACAGTTTCCTTTACGGCCTCAAAACAACGTTTTTAAGAACATTTTTCAGCTAATCACAGAAAAATGGCTGAGTACACCACATCATTTCAGAGAGCTGAATATAGATGAATAGATGTTATCCAGTGAAAATAAACCTTTTGTTATTTGTGCAGCACAGTTTTAAGAAAACTTGGGTCTTTTTTTTCAGTGCATGGAGAGCACCGTGAGGTCCAAATGCAGTGTCATCAGCTAACCAAATACAGGTACAACTGAAGATTCATCTTGGTTACTTACGTAGGAGGGTAATGAAAAGTATGAACACAACACGACTAAGCTCATCCAAAGCCATTCATTTCTTATTCCCAGAAATGGCTGTCAAGAGAAATCATTTTAATTCTGGTGATGCAGATTATACAGGGCTGGCTCTTGCTGTTTGAAGCCAAAGGTAAATGATCACATTCTCCAGTGCAGCATGCTGTGGTGAGCAGTACAAACTTGCAGCTCCTTAGTGCAGTTCTTAGCCTTTCATTTTTCCTTGTGGTGGCTGTAGATTTTGCTGCTGTGTCAGGAGCTGTGGGAGGATATAGTATGGTTGTGGATGGAGAAGGCACAAGACTTGTTCTGGTCCATGGCCTCTGCTGCCAGCTGCTGGGGCCTTGCTGTCCTCACCATGATTGTGGTGCTACTGGACCAGCACGAAACTGAGGACAAGAGGTGTTTTCCCATGTGAGTTAGGTGGGATAAGTGGAACAACCTAGTCCTCTGTCCTTCAGTCAGGAGCTAACACAACTCCATCACAGGCAGTACCCACAGAACATGATCACATAGATTCACAGAATCTGACTGCAGTCAGAGAGTGCCAAGTACTGGTAATCAAGTCCACCAACAGCCCTAGACAATATCAGTTTTCACCGTGTTGATAAGGGAGACCGTGCTAAACAGTGCTACAAGATAAGCCTGATGCATTAACCCTGGCAGCTCACCTGAAGGGGACAGCAGGACAGCTGCAGCAAGCCAGCAGCTGAGTGCTTCTCTCTGCCACGTTTTACTTCTGATGTTGTGAGAAGCTACAGGTTGCAGTGTGGCTTGCAGGGCCAGCCCGTTCTGCTATGACCCAGTGAGCAATCCACATCTCCTTTCTTGCCACTAAGCTGCCCAGTGGTCGACCCCTGAGCTGCCATTCCCACTACTCCCACAGCCCGAGCGGGAATCCCAGTGCCTCTGCAGGAAGAAGATGCCCAGCTGATGTTAACACATTTATTACATACAGAACAGATATGGTTTGTTGTTCGATAGCATAGGGGACAAAGCATGGGAACGTATTCATACAGCAGTCTCTTTACAGAATGCCATCTTCAGACCAAAGAGCGGAGTTTACAGGCCTTAAGACACTTTTTAAAATCCTTTTGTAACATACAAGATACTTTACATACATCACAGTGGAGAGATGACAGGGAAGTGTGTTGAAGCCAGTCAGTTCTCACCATGCTGCCCAGCAGCCACCAGAGGCCCACAGGAGCTGACAGCACAGGCTGGTTCTACTTAGCTGTAGCTGCCCCTTTTGGGCATGTGCTTCTCTTGGAGGAAAACATGCACTGAGCTGGAAAGGAACCTGTTGGTAAGACTGGTTTCCTTATGTTGCCAGGGCCCAGTTGGTGACAGGAGACAGTACTGTCACTTCAACTGCTAAAACCAGAAACAGAGCAAACAGTAAGAGGTAAGAACATTACAATTCTGTATTTTCCTAAGGGAGAGTGTACAGAGCTGAGAAACTGGGCCTAAAAGGTTTTTGGTTTTTTTTCCTTCCTTTTTCCCTTCAATTAGCCCAAATGATGTTTACCTGGCCCTAAGGGATGAACTTACATTTGTGAAATCTATGGTGTAAATGCTGATGTTGACTCTTATGCACTCTGTGTTGTGATCCAAAGAGCTCTTCCTAGCAGAAAGCATTTTGAGAAAGTGAACGAGAAGACTGGTGTGGTCAGCAGTGCCCTGCTGAAATGTCCCTGGTGAAAGGTTCCTCCACATGCAGGTAGCAGCTCCAAGCATCCCTTGGCTAAATGCCAGCCAGAGAGCCCAGTGTGCCAGTGGCTGGAGGACACCATCTAGCTGATCTCCTACCTTGATGAGGAGCAGCGTGGGTGTACATCACCAGCACTGCTCACAGGCAGCACAGGCATACCTGCAGCTCTGTACTTTGGTGGCTGAGGCCTCTGTTCTCCAGAGATTTTCTCTTGCCTCCCTGCAGGAAAAATCTAAGCCTCAGCCCTTCCTCAGCTGTGGATCTGAAAAGCATTTCATGCTGCTGCACATGTTACAGCTTCCCTGTGAACCCTGCATCTCTGCGGTACATGAACAGCTTTATACCACAAGCCCTGGGACAGCCTGGCCCATGGCAACAAGCACAGGGCACAGCCGGGAACTTCCCAGAAGGTGGAGGCTTCCCCCAACTGTCCTCACACCACCCTCACAAGGACATCCCTGCGAACCGTGATGTGTTGCATAGCTCAGGGCAGAAACAAGATGTCCACCAGGAGCTTCCAAAATCAGTGCTAACAACTGCTGCTCATTCTAGTCCTGCACATCCAGGAGGGAGTGTTCAAAAGAAACTGAACTTGTCCTTGTGGAGGCAGGACTGTCTGCACTGTCAGAAAGGAAGGACAAACCATTGCTTCTGCATGTGGAGCCCAGAACTGCTCTCCCTGGCTCTGCTTTTTGCTGCTTTTCTGTCACGCAGGACACACGTTTGCAATCTGTCAGCACTGCTTACACAAAAAGGGCTGTCAGGATTTCTCTTGGGAGTTGTCAATTCTAGGAGTCAGAAATTTCCAGCTTTTCAAACTACCTAGTAACTAAGTCAGTGCTCATGATGTTGGGTAAAAGAGGCTGGACATCTGGCCTTAGTGACCTCAGGTGAGACACAGCCATTCCATAGCTTAGCACCTGCACAGTGCCACAGTAAGAAGGAAAGTAGCCATCTCCTTCTGGCAGTTCCCAGGCTGAGGACACAGCTTCAGGAGTCAAGGTAACTTCTACATGCTAGTGCAGAGCTCGCAGCAGACCAGTGTCACACGCCCTCATCTGTTTGCAAAACCACCAAATGCTGCACAGAGATGGCTCTCTCCTGAACCTTTCACAATGAACTCAGGAGTTGTTTTCTGCTGGGCACTTTGGAAGGAGTTAAAAGCGTCACTGCCTTTTCTGCTCTTAAGAAAGCTAAGTCCCGGTACCCCTTTGCTACCACTGTTTCCAAAGGCCCTGTGGTCTCCACGATCAAACAGCCACCTCCCACCTGAGGCTACCTAACAATCCTCTCCGGACACACAGTCACCCAGCACATGACTGCTGAGACGACAGCAGCAGCTGAGGAGGGAGACTTCCCATCTGCAAGTACAGAGGATGTGCTCCCCACAGCAATGGCACTGCTGCCTCCTCCAGCCAAACAGCAGAAGTAATGCCCCAAGCCCCGACACTCCTTTCTGTTGGGGGTTCCTTGGACTTGGCTGCTGTCAGTCTGTGGGACATTATTCTGTGCTTAAATGTGGTTAAGTTGGAAAGTCCACTGGTGAGCTAGAAAAATATTCTGCTGGGGTGCTGTAGAAGTTGTGGTTCACCGCTGCTGATTTGGCAGGGAATGCCAAGGGGATGTACTTCTTGTCATGCAGGTGGGAGTGAGGCAGCCTGCCAGAGAACCTGAGCCACCACCCATCCAGCTGCCAGCTCCTGAGTGCTGGGCAAAGGCTTCGCACAGCTCTAGCTCCAAGCTTCACTTCCTCGATGCACTGCCATTTCTCTCTGTGTAGATGCCAGCTCCAGAGCAGAACACAAATCCAATCACGCAGAAAGCGCACAGGCCCAAGGTGAAAGCTGCAAGTGTAGAGGTTAGAATGGGGTCACAGTCCGAGGCAGGAGCCGCTGCAGTTGTTTGGGGTGGTTTTCCAGCAGTAGGTACAAGGCAGGTGTTCTGTATGTACATCTTGGCATTCGGGCGGGAGGAGGGACACTTACATTGGTAGGAGGAATTCTCACTCAGGGATGTACGATACCTGCCACACAATAATGTGGCTCCTTTCAGCCTTGGAAAGTACTGGTTTCACCTGGGTGGTGTCTCCTGCATTCTCTTCTGTCTCATCATCTTCTCCATCCCCTGAAGAGAGAAAACAGAAAGTTGTTGTTGTTTTTTTTTTAAAAAAAAAAGGAAGAAAGAAGTCCCAGATGGTACTGCTCTGGAATACCTCCAAAGAGACCACTATCACTGTATGGGCTTGGCAGCCTGACAGCAGCATGAGCTGAGCTCTTCCTTCATGCCTGGAGAACACTTAAGAGCATCGTGGTACTTTTCTGAGGCAGGACTGTATGGATGGGAACAAACCATCTCCAGCAGCAGGGAAAGCCACCGTTCCTTTCAGGCAAACCCGTTTACAACACAGAGGGGGGGCGTGGAGCAGCACAGGTGACATAGTGGGGCTGCAATGCCTGCAGCCAGTGGCACAGATGTGGTTGCTCTTTGCAGGGCCATTGACACAGGCGTATGGCACTGCAGGTATAGGCAGGGCAGGGTGCGGCAGCCTTGTGCTGCACAAGGGAAATGCTGCTGCCTGCCCTCACAGCCAGAGACAGAAGAAAGAGAGCACAGCACTGTTCAGATTTTGCTCCCGAGGTAGTGACCGCATTCTCCATGGCTACAGCCCCACAGCCCTTCCCATTCCAGGTGCCTCCCAGCACAGGTGCTCACCGATCCGGAAATCGATGTACCCTTCTCCCCCGCTCAGCACCAGGACGTTCTTCAGCTTTTGTTTCTCGATCTCTGTAGCTGCTGTGCTGGGGTTCTCTGAAGGGCTGTCCAACACACTCCCGTTAAGGGTTGCTAGGACGTTGCCTAGGAGAGGACAGAGGTGCAGTCAGTGCCTCTGCTCAACCCCCATGCAGTTAATACACGCACACTCCACACCACACAAACACAACTGGGCAAGCCAGTTCCTTCTGCTGGTGAAATCTGGAAGTCACTGCAATTTAAACTGCTGATGCTGGGGCCACAGTGATCTGCAAGCATTACAAAAAGTGTGGATGGCCACCTGCTGCAGATCAGCTCAAGCTCCTGCCACAGAACAGTGGGACAAGGCCCTCACAAGGAAGGTCTCTGCTCATCCTTACCAGGCACAGAGACAAAGAACTTGACAGCATCACGGTGGCCGTGGAAACAGAGCTGTGCCTGAGCCATGGAGCAGTAGGGAATGAAGCTGCTGGCGGATTTGTCGCTGTTGTCATCACCGTACACGTGGATGACTCCACCAGCACGGCTGCCTTCTCCAGAGGTTGGTGAGGTCTTGTTGGCTGGGGACAGGGAGGGGAAATATTGTCAGTGATGGCTTTGAGTCCCCTTCACTGAAGGAACACAACGAGAGAACTCACAAGCCTGAAGTAAACCCTTAAAGGCCCAGGGCTCTGTGAAGGTCTGGTGTACAGGATGTGACAACACACAGTCCCTCTCCCCGAGGCTGCTAATAAGCCACTCGTGGTAACAAATGCATTTTCTTACCCAATCTAGTACTCGTCTGCTAGAGGCATACATCCCTGGAGGAGCTGTGCAAGAATGACCCTAGGGCAAGCTAAACAAAGGTTTCTAAGGTGTCCCAGTGAAGGTCTCTTCACCAGCAGCAATCTTGTCCAGTCTCCAAAAATGACCTGCAGTTCCAGGATCAACCTTGGCCTTCTCTACCTGGAAGGTTATCCCAACGTGTCTGTTCCACCCATGAAACATGAAGAGCACCTGAAGGAGAACTACTGCTCAATTTCCAGGTAAAGTCCTTTGCTTGGATCATGCCAATCCATGAGCACACAGGCTGCTGCAAGCACTCTGGGTCTGTGAAGGCCTGTCAGCCCAGTAAATGTCACAGCAGTGGAGTGAGGTTCCTCTTTAGTCCTTGACTAAGCCACACCACCAGATCAGCTACTCAAGCAATGCACATCTGAAAGATGTTCATCATGCACAGGTTCCAAGGCAGGCTCTGGGGCCAGCATCCTTCTGTCCAGAATGCATGTGCAAGGAACAGAGACCAGAGTTCAGAGCTCAGGACAGGAGATCCTTTTCTTCCCTGTGCACTCCCATCAGTAAAGCAGAAAAAGTGCTGAAATCAGAAGGCTTTCACTTCCGAGGAGAGGAACAAATTGCTTGCTTAATCATCTGTTATTTGCCTTGGGCTGGATTTCAGTTCTTATGTGAGCTGGACAAAGCAGACTTTCAACTATCAAGCTTAAGCCAGAGTGACAAGAGATGTACAAATATTTCAGTGGAAGAATGAAAATCAGTGTGTGCAGGCAGAAGATGCCCAAGATGAAGGCTTTCTGCACCTCTGTGCTTTAGCTGCTGTAAGCAGCTACAACTGGATGAGCTCATCTGGTTAAGAGTTCTTGCTCTAGCACTTTTCACTCAGTACATGGCTTCCTACTGCAACCAATATCAGATGCTTTAAAAGGCAGAGACAGGGAATGATGGTGTCCACCTAGCAGAAGGACACAGCATCCCTGTATCCTGCACCCACCAGGAGCTCCAATGGGCACACGCTGCCACCCAGCCAATGTCAGATGCAGCAGTGAGCACACCTGTTGGAGGTGTGACCAGGTAGAGGAGCTCCTCTGCTTAGTGATGGAGCTTCAAGAGGTGGTGAGTAGCTTGAGAACCATCACAGAACGCTGAGAGACAGACTCTTGGAGCCACTCACCCTGAGGCAAACCCAGCAGGCAGAGTTTATGCCATGGAGAGCTCCCTGTGCTCTCATCCTGTCACTAGATGCAGTGACTCAGAAGACAAGTGGGCAATGACAACAGGTTCCTGTCTGGCCTAGCAGACACCACAGGTAAGTGCCCCCCAGTAACCTTCCCAGCTGCCCTTGCAAAACAGGTACAGGGAAGGTTAGGTTGGAGATGAGGAAAAAAATTCTTTGCTGCAAGAGTGGTCAGAGCCTTTAACAGGCTGTCCAGGGAGGTGGTGGAGCCACCATCCTTGGAGGTGTTTGAGAAATGCGTGGATGTGGCACTTTGGGGCATGGTTTAATGGCTGTGGTGTTGCTGGGGTTGACAGTTGATGTCCTTAATGGCCTTCTCCAACTGAAACAGTTCTGTGAATCTGAATGTCAGTAACGCTTCTGGATACCCACAGAATGTCTGTCAACAAGAAAAAACCCACTCCTTTCTGACCCTGAGAAGTCTGCGGTAAGAATCAAGTTGAACTCAGCTCACACCTTAACAGACACAAACCTGAACAGTCCTTAAAGCTCAAAGTCTCCTCTAGTTAAAAGCCTTGGTTGATTACTTGCTGCTAGCATGTGCCACAGCACCTACAGCTGTTGGATTCAGACTGATGACAGAAGCATCCTTGGGAATCCCAGGATGCCAAATGAAGTCTTTGGAACAACAGTCTACTCCTGCTTCCTGGAACTCTCTGACTGAATGAACCTTTGCAGTCCTCATCTCAAACTTGGCCTACCACAGTAAGGGAACTACTGATGAAGAATGAAGTACTCTTGCCACACAAAACCTGAGGGATAGCCGATGAGATGGATGAAAATGTCTTCAACCACAGCAAAGGAGGGGACTGATATTACTGCCTCTGGTCGCTTTTGTCAGATGCAGCTTCAAATGGAAGAGTGATGAGTCAAAACGGATGGATAGAGCTGGATGGCAGGATGAAAGGGTGAGAAAGTGACTGCAAAGGTGAATGGGTCACAGGGTGTGAAAGCTTAAGGAAGGAGGCAGTGGACTTACCCCGGAGCCCAAGGAGTTGGCCTCGGTGAAGGACTACAGCTAGGCACAGGCAAGGAGTGGGGATACAGAAGGGCACAGGGAGAGAGAAAGGCAGGATGGGAGAGAAGAAAAAGGTGATTACTGGGAGAAAATTCAGGGAGCAACAAAAATGTATAAAACCTAGAGAAACTGCAACAGGAGCTGCAGGCTCAGATCAGTTTATACCAACACTACCCTTGCTAACTTCACTCTTATCTTACAAGAACAAATGTAGCATCAGAGATGGGAGAGGGACCACAGTCACAAGCATCCATTGCTGAAGTTCTGAGTGAGACCTTACTGCTTACCACATTTTTACAGAAACACTGAGAGATAATGCAACTGGTTTACAGCAGAGAGCAGGCTTAACTGGAAGAGCAGCCCCAAGAAAGAATGACCTTTAAAACAGGGATTCAGAAACAAGACCAAGATTGCAGTGTGCAAAGACAACTGTGTCACTGGCTTCCTGCTGCCAGCCCCAGGCACACCCAGCTCCAGCAGCCTTATTGGAGACCATCTCAACTCTTGACTTCCAGGAAGATACCACAGCTTTGCTCCTCTTACACAACAGCCATTTGCTTCTCAGATTTCCTGATAGCAGTGGTGAGAAAATGTTCATTTTGCTGCTTTCTGCTGAAAGCAAGTGCATTCAGCCTCAAATCCTGCTCTCCCAATATTATCTGGAACAGACCTGTAGAATTAGATACTGACTGGCAGGTACAGAACTGGAACACTAAAAGCTTCAACAAAACTTCCAGCGATGTACCTATTAACTACTATTGCTGAGTCTCCTCACAAGGTTGGAATTGGGATAGGATCCTGATTTCTACTTGAGTTCTAAACTGAGTAAATGAAGCCTTTCCTAAGGTTAGTTTCTGGAAAATGCTGCTATGTTTAGGTGTCTATACCAAAACAAAATTTCCAGGGAGATCTGCCTGGTGACTTCTCATCCCATGGCCTCCTTTTGGAGATTTACTGCAGTTCCCAAAGCTTTGTTTCTCCTGCTTTCCAGCAGCTACAGAATCAATATGCATCATTCTGCTCTGTCACAGTCATGCTACCATTCTAGGGATGGTAGAGAAAGAAATGGCTTCCACTGAACTAGAAATGACAGTTACAAATACCTACTCTATTTTAAACAGGTTAAATCACTTCAATTGAACACTTAATTCCTTACCAGAGAAGAGTTAAACCAAGTTCAGGGTTGCTTATGCTCAGGGCACTTCTCTGTCAATGCTGCTATGACTCAAAGGTGTTTCAAGCTCAGAGTGTGGAGAGCATGAGCCCTCGGGAGCCACCTGCCAGCAGCAGTGGTATCAGGCAAAAGCACTCTTTTTGCACGGAGGGGACTCAAAAGCACCACCAGTAAAAGTCACTTACTCTCGGTCAGTGGAATGGAGATGACGACGCCGTTCCCCGTGCCTACCCAGAGGCGGTTGCCAGCGATGAGCAGGGCTGTGATGCGCACGAAGGAGAAGCCCAGCTTCCCGGTGCCTGCCGAGCACGCGTAAGAGCCGAGAGTCAGTGACACCGCTGCTCAGGGAGTCTGCTGTAAGCAGCAGACTATTTCCTGACAGTCCCTACCGCCTCACCTAGCATCTTGCTGACGTAAGGCTCGATGTCAACGTCTTGCAGATGTTGATGGCTGTGGGCATGGTAAAGCCTCAGAGTGGAGTCCAGGCGGATAGAAACCCAAACTCCATCTCCAATCCACGCCAGCTGCCGCACCTGGCTCTCCCGCCGAGGGTGGGCATCAAAGGATTTCTGAAATACCAAACAGGTGGAGCAGTGCAAGTTCATAAAGGGTTTGCAATCACCTACACGCATACTCTATTTCCCTCAGCTGAGACCACTTGTTTGTGTTTCCAAGCTCTTGAGAGAACATCTGTTAATGCCAGCTGGCCTCAGAAGTTCTCTACAGTGGACACAAAACTCTCTGCTTGAAACAACGAGCTGTACAGCAGCTCTGCACACACTATCATCTCTAAGTCCACTTCAGGAGCAAGAACATTTTAGAAGTCAAGAGCTTTCAACATGCTTGGTAGAAAAGGCAAAATACACAACTCCAGCATAAATTCCAAAGGTCAAACTGCCTTGCCTCATTGATGTGAACTTTAGATTCAGCAATTCCCCATTTGGTCAGAATTAATCCAAGTCAAATATGTTTGTACCAACACCACTGTATTGAATCTCAACCAAAGGCTATAAATGTGCTTTTTTTTCTCTTGAGGCAAGTGGGATCACTGGGACTTGCTAACTGTACCTTTGTGCCACAATGCCTATAGTGGGAGAAGTCTTACACTGTCTATGAATGGTAGCTGTAAAACACATACATATTAGAACAGTCTGTGGCCTCAAAGACTTACTATTAAAGGCAATGAAAGTGCTCAGTTTAGACTTATATAAAGATCTAAGCTCTGAAAAGAAAGGAATAAATATACCCCTGGCAGACTGGGTCACAACATGACCCAGACTGACGAATGGGGTCCTACACTCATCAAATGCAATACCAAGGTTCTGCCTTTCCACACACCACAGCAAAACCAGCTGTAAGAATAAACACGGCCCAGACATGTGCTGCCTTACCTCAATCTGCATTGTCTTAGGCTGGATAACATGGATTTTGTTCTTGTAACCGCACCAGACTCGATCATATACAACGGCCATGCAGCGGATGGAATGGTGAGTGTGACCAAGGTCCATTAGGTGGTAATTACTGAGATCCCACTGACCATCTGAGGAAGAAAAAAGAGTGAGGAATGATGCATCTCCTTCATGACATGTCAGTACACAACAGAATCATCTACCTTTCCATGTGTATCTACCTCCAGAGGTTTAGCTAACAGGCAAATGCTCATTGTGTGTGTCTGTGAATTTCCAGGAAGCCGCAACACTGCTTGGGCACAGCCTTATACTTAAGAAACACATGACAATACAGTTTAGTGTGGTGGGCTGAAAGCTCTCCAAATCAGGCTAATTTAATCAGACTTTTATTCTAATGAAGGGCACAGGCTCCTCTAACAAGAACAACAAAGCCAGCAGGTGCAGAAGATAGCAACCTGACAAGGCTATGCAGGAACTTGAAAAGCAAATAAACCACAGAGTCCTTGTGGCAGTGCCTCTCCTTGTCAGAGATGGACATCATTTCCCAGAGGTGTCAAATCCAGGATGAGGAGGCAATCTCTATTCTCTCACACTTACTTTCTAACTAACCAGGCAGATACTCTGTACCTCACAGACAGATGGCCTCTATGCCTTTTCACATTTCTGATGGAAACTCCTTTTGTCAGTGGTCAGGCTTGACTTCATGACAAAGGCAGAATCAAAATTCAGGTTGTACAAACCCAGAAATCTCTGCATTCCAGTTTGCTGGATAAACTGCTACTCAATATATAGCTAAGTTCTTGATATGCCAATATTAGTCACAGTTAGTGAACCCCTATGTGCTTTCCTACAATGGTGAGGAGGACAAGAAATAAAGAATTCAAAAAAACATCTTGAAGTGATAAGATTAAGACATGTCAGATTACTCAGACATTTATTTTGCACAATAAGAAAACCTGACCAAAGACCCCATTTGTATTGGGATATCCAGGACTCCAGAGAATCCCAGCTCTGCCAGTTTTGAAGGCAGCAATCAATTCCACTACTTGTGGAATGTCTTCAGCATTTCTGGGATGCAGTAGGCCTACTTCCAACTGCAATGATGATCAGCTCAGGTACAGCCTGAGCTGCATGGAGCTCCCTGTGCAGGCACTGTTACAACTGATTTTTGGATGCACACTAACACCAATACAGCCCAAAGGCATTAAACTTCCCAAGCACGCCTACAACAACTCCACAGCAAATGTACTCCTGAGTGTGCTGTGTTAGCTCCACGTGCCACACAGAGCATTCACACACACTTCTGTTTAGAAATGCTCAGGGAATGGTATTAAAGTATGGTTTAGGAAAAGGAATGGCTACATATTTTACTCAAGTGTTTGCACTCTGGTGAGCCAGCACCTTTTCTTCTCCACTGAACAGCATTTAATCCATTGTTACACTCCTGGCCAAGTTTCATTTTCTCTTATTACACTGAGACTCACCTTCTCCACGGTGAAATATGGCTAGTGTTCCATCTGCCAGAGCAACAAGGACTCTCCCTTTCACATGCCTGAAATCACAGAGAAGTAAATATTAACACAACTTTGCAGAAATAGGTGACTAAAAAGATCCTTTCTTACCCCACCACATACCCATCTTCATGTTCTCTCCACAATACTCATTCAAGTTAGCACCTGCAGGAATATCTTGTAAGGTCCAAGGGTCATACCTCTTTCCTTCAAGGTAGTTCATATCATCCCTAAGTTTCTTGCTGAGCTAACTTCTCATTCACACTACAGGCTCCATTGATTTCAACAAACTCCACCTAATTTACACCCCAATGAAATTCTGCTTTTTTCCCCTCCCCTCTTATTTCCACTCGGTACTGCTAATCTCACTTAGTAGCTTATCACTGAATTGGGTCAGGTCTGCAGTTGAGCAGGAAAATGGCTCAGTGTAAGGCATTCCAGTAACAAAAATCTTGGGAAATTTTCCTCACTTAGAAGAGCAAAGAAAAAGGTGACTGACAAAGAGCTGCTGCCCCCATCTAAAACACCACTTAGGCAGTGAAGCCTCTCGCCTTGGCATCCCTTGGCACGTGCACTTACACGAGGCTCAGCACAGAGTCCTTGAGCTTGATGGAGTGCAGACACTTCTTCCAGTTGGACACAGCTGAGTGCACGTAAAGCCTAAGGGAAAGGAAACATTGGAAGGGTTAGCAGCAAGATCCCACACCTTTAGCCTGACTAGGCTTGAGTCATCTGGTAGGAAAGGTGGAGGTTAGGTAAGAAAGTGTGGTTCAATCGCTCAAATGATGAGCTGAGGGCTCAAGGCATCAATGAAAGATGTTCACAAGAAGTGAACAAAAGGTGTGCAGACATGAAAAGTGGAGTCCAAAGAATAGAGCTGATGGAGAGATCTGCCAGCCCAAGGGCAACCTACCAGCCATTCTGTGCTCCCAGCCACATGGTGGGGGCAGCGCTGGTGCAAGTCCCAGCAGCATCTCCACTCGACTCCTGATCTGGCAGTGTTGTGCTTGACTCAGTCTTCAGCTGCCCGTTCTCCCTGAACACGCAGAATAAGACCGTTAGGAGGCTTCGGAGGCAGCAGCATGCAGAAATGCCCTTCTATGCCCACAGTCTGGCACTCAGAAGCTGATAAAGGCTCCTGTACACAAAACGGCTTCCTTTTTTCCAGTATTTTATAACTGCCTGACTCCCAAATCTGCAATTTGCAAAACTTCCCTTTTTCCCCACCAATACAAATATCCCAAATCTCCAGAACTTAACTTAATGTTTGGCAGCACCGTTACATAAACCATCTTTTCTCTGATTGTTTCCAACTTCAACAGAAACAACTCAAGAACAACTTGGCCCCTCAGGAACAATTTCTATCCAAGGCCTTCATCCTCCTCTTCAGGCCATCAATTCAGACTCATTCGTCTTAAGAATTTTGGAGTGATGAATACACTTTCTTCATTACTTTTCTAGCACTACTAGAACAAATCAATCACCTTTTGTTACACCCAAATCAATAAGCTCCTTCAGTAGGAACATTAATTACACATGCACTTCAGACGATCTGGGCAGGTCTACATTCATACTGAGAGACACAAGTGCTTGCACTTCAGCAGCAGACATTGTCTGCTACAGGCTGAACCATGGCTATTTTCATGTCTGTCTTTCTCCCCCTATCATCCCATCTGTAACCTGGGCACAAAACTGGGATAAGTTTGACACTGTCAGAAGATCAGGCTGGTTCTCCTGTCAAAAAGCTTATGAAAACAGAGCTGATAAAGACCTGGGCTGGCACTTTGGCCCCAGACTGCCTACCCATTCTGCCTGAGGGGTGGCTGTGCAGGGACTGGGTCTGTGAACACGTGCTCCGTGAGGGGGCCAGGCCGGGCCTCATCAGGCTCTGCCTCACTTGTACCGTTCTCCGGTACCTCCATAGCTTCTGTGGCCTCCTCAGTAGACTGGGACTGGTTGATTTTCCCATTGCAGACAGCAGCCATCTCACCTAAAAGATAAAGAGCAGTGGAGACATGCTGGAGAACGAGCTGGCAAGAGCTATACAGAAATCAAGCTGTTGAGCTTTTCATTTATCCTTCCTTGTCAAACTTGATCAAGTCTTGAGCCTGCACCGCAGACTGCAGCAGTGTTCTGCTTGGGTGGGGAAGAGACTGTTTTAAAGTGAGGTAAAATCTGTGGCCAGCAAAATGTCAGAAGTTCTCTATGGCTGCCCACTGCAGTATGGAGTCAGCAAGAGCATCGTTATGGTTTTCATGTGGGCTTAACTGACTTCATAGAACATGGCTCAGAGGAGAAAGACAATGAGAATCATCCATCCAAAATACTCTCTCATATTGGCTCCACAATTAGGCTGCAGGGTGTGGATCACTCACAAAGAAAAAGAGGGCTCTAAAGAGAAGTGTCTTAAAAGAGTCTTTGGTCGTTCTATACTGCACTAAGAAACTTCTTGAGGCCTCTGAAGTAGTTGCCTCTGGGACAGGAAGATGCAGCTCCACAACTGTAAGCTTGTATGAGACTAGCTAGAACTGGACTGCCATCAAGTTTTATGTTCCAAAACTCACTCTGTCCCTTGTCCAGCACAGGTGTGTCACCACGTGAGGAGCAGTTGCTTCGTGGTACGTTGCAGCGGGTCGCACAGCCCACCAGAGTGATTCCTGCCAAGACACCATCTGTTCCAGATGACTCTTCAGGATTTACATCTCCCTCCAGAAAGATCTCTCCTGGAGGATAATCACTCTCACTGGCCGCTGAAGGGCAAAGAACAGATTCTCCCATAAATCTAGCTGTCACTGCTGATTTAAACACAGCAGCTCTCCCGAGGGAATCACAGGGATGGAAGATGCTGACGCTCAGAGTTCACTGCCCTAGGGAGGTACCACAGCATCTGTTTACATCACGGCGAATCCCCTCATCCTTAGCATCAACATCCAGGCCAGCTACGTGGTTCTCCAAACCTGGGCAAGCCTCACTCTCTCAAGAGCCATCCTGTATGTGTCAAAGGGACCACTTACTAAAGGTTTAACAGATCTCCACAGAAAGGTTCTACAAGAAGGCAAGATCTGAGCTATGGTTTTGAGGAACAATTATGGGGTGCAGCAGAGTCCCAAGGCTAGTTCTGAACTGAGGATGCTACATTTGTCACTTGTCATGGAACAAGTCATCCTGTGCAGATCTCAGGCAGTGCCTGGGCTTCACTTACCAGGGATGCTGGAGATGCAAAGCACATGAGCGTTGCATACAGTGAACTGGTCCACCACTGTGCCAGGCTGATTGGCATCAATAATTACAACTTTACTTGTTGACAGCGTACTGGTGAGGATCCAGACACGACTGGATGTGGCATCCATTTCATGGAGCTCCTTTGCCTTCAGGAGAGCAAACATGCAGGCACAATTAGACTGAGCACATCAGTGCTCAGCAACATTTTCACGTGCAAAGACCACACAGTGCTGGCTTCAAAGGGCCAAGTCTCTTCCTAGTTGATGCAAATAAACAGTATAAGCTATGCAATCATTGCTTAGGTTTCTGCTCTACTATCTGGAGCACTGGACAAGTCTGACTCCTTAGGACAAGAGGAGTTTGGCCACTAATTCTTCTGACATGTCTGGCTAGGATATCACTGAACATTCACTGCAGACAGAATACCATGGAGCTGGGATGCACTCGACCCACCAACTTAAGCAAGCTGAACTCACTTGAATATAGATCAGCAGTGTAAGACAGTTGTGGAAAAACACTCCACAAACCAGAAAGGGTAAAACATTCTATTATTATCCACAAATTATAGCTTGTTTTTTTTAAAAAAAAAAAAAAAAAGCCAAACACTTAAGACTGTTAAAAAAACAGAGCTGGAATAACTTTCAAAAGCTTCAGTTTCTGAACCAAATGAACTCAGGGACTCTGCTACATCTATGTCCTTTTCTCCAAAGTTTGCCTGAATGTATTTGTTTTTAATTTCCAGTGATGAGGACTGCATCACCTTCCTCAAAATCTCAGCAAGCACTTATTTACTTGTTATAAGGAGCTTTTACAAAGTTCCAAATGTTTCAAAAGTGGAAGATGGAAAGTTTTACTCTGGGTAAGTTATCCTAAATGACACAGAAAGTGACTGAGAACCAGAAAACCACAACCCCATCCCACAAGACAGAATACAGGGTAGTGCAGAGTTAGCAGCTAGCAGTGCAGTACAAAGGCAGTGGGAGAGGGGCCACATCAAGGATGGAATGATAAAAACCATCAGAGGGAAAAAAGAAATCCATCTCCTTTTCTGACCTTTTTCTTCTCAGGAGATGTATGGTTACTTTTGCTGTTCTCGCCTTCCACTTCCCTATCGCAAGTGAGAGGATCACGTCCAGGATCCAGCTTCTGCCCATTCCCAGACTCCTGCTCCAAAGGCTTCCATCCCGTAAGATTGACTCCAGCTGCACACCACAACTAAGTGACAGAAATAGGAATCCTGAACAAAGAATTCTGAAGGCTCCAAGGTCTCTTTGAATTCAGGCACCTTTGTAGAGAACTGTGGACACATGTCAAACGCCTCAAACACCCAGTTGGAAACAGCACACCAGCTTCTACTAGAAGATGTGGTCAGATTTGATGGACATTAAGGTAAAGGTCCTCTGTAATCTAGTGAAAATCAATGTTTTTTTAACAGCTATGACTAAAACACTTAAAAGGTAATATATCAGGTGCTTAACTGAGAGCAGGCTTCTGAAATGTCCTAGCTTTTCTGGCCCTGGGGCTCTTAAGCCTTTGTAGCAAAGCAAGCAGGGCAGACGGTAACAGCTGGGGATATAATAAGCATGACTACCCAGCTAAGTCTGACTGGGACTACTGAGGACAGGCATTCAGAGCACTCCCATTTCCCAGTCCTTCCTCACACGCTCCTTTGCCCACTCCCCCACCCAAAAAAACCCACACCCAAAACCAAACCAACCCCACATCAGTGTTTGATTTTATCTCCAAGAGCTATTTAAATCACTAAGACAGCAAAAAAAACCCCAAAGTTTAAAAAACAAACAAACAAGTATCTGCTGGTTTATTTCTCTATGTAAAAATATAAAGAAAGCAGCATACTGCAGGTTTTTCTGAACTCAAATTTAGCTAATCTCCTTTGAGCTATTTCCAGACAGTTTTTAGGACAATGCTGGGAGCAGGACTACAGAAATAAATACTGGATTTATGCAAAATCATAAAGGAAAGATGTTGAACAGAGCATTATCTAAAGATCCCACCAATCTTCTAGGAACAACTAATGGGGTAA
Source organism: Tricholaema leucomelas (assembly GCA_013400475.1). Classification (NCBI taxonomy): domain Eukaryota; kingdom Metazoa; phylum Chordata; class Aves; order Piciformes; family Lybiidae; genus Tricholaema lacrymosa; species Tricholaema leucomelas. The sequence continues at coordinate 1,575,339 of WAAF01004804.1, read as the reverse complement.
GAAACTTACAAGAGAAACATCAGAATAACATCTACAAAAATCAGCTCTGAGTGAAGTCGATGACAAACTATTTCAAACTAACTAGCTACAGCAGATATTTTGCTGCTTGCAAAGAGATGACCAGCTATTAATCTACTCTCAACTGGAATGCTATTCAAAATATTCTAGTACTGACAGCCACAGCTTCACAAACATCTGCTCCAGATGATTTTGGTCTGGAAGCAGCAAATCCTGTTATCAGTGGAATATTAAAAAGAGTGAAATGTATTTTTACTTTTAATCAATTTTTGTACTAGTTTGTATGATACTCTAAGGAGTCTTAGCCAAAGCCTTCTATGCATATGTTGCTGCTATTATAGAATCATAGAGTCAACCAGGTTGGAAGAGACCTCCAAGATCATCCAGTCCAACCATATAAGAGTTGTCTCAAAAAAGAATGAGATGGAAGACAGAAACACGGGAGCTGGCAAGCAGAACCAGCTGGGAACAATGTCCACACAGTGTCTGTCTCCCTACGTACACTAGAAACCACTACTCTCAAAAAGGAAGCAGAAGGTAGAACTAGTTTGAAACAGAGCAGGCTGAGGGGAAACCTCACTGCTGCCTACAGCTACCTGAAATGAGGTTGTGGAGAGCGTGGTGCTGGTCTCTTCTCAGAGGTAATTAGTGATAGAACAAGAGGGAATGGCTTCAAGCTGCCACTGGGTAGGTTTAGACTGGACATTAGGAGAAGTTTTTTCACAGCAAGAGTGGTCAGGCATTGAAATGGGCTGCCCAGGGAGGTGGTTGAGTCACCGAGCCTGGCTGTGTTTTAAAGTCATTTGGATGTGATGCTTGGGGATATGGTTTAGGGTGAACCCTGTAGAGTAGGGATATCAGTTGGATTTGGTGATCCTGAGGTGCTTTTCCAACCTGGATGTTTCTGTGATTCTGTGGATTTGGAACACATCATGAGGAAAAGATAAAGACTGTTGTAAAATTTGCACATGTAACAACCAAAATACTTGGCCTGTCCCATGCTCCCCTTCTGGACTGGAATGGTATGCAGAGACACTGTACCTTCATGGTTGGGTCCTTCTCTACTAGTGGGCGACAATATACAGGCACAGGGACGTTTTTCATGCGGGTGTCTTCCTGACCACCATTGGGACTCAGCTGTGGGGGAAGAGAAGACAACACAGACAGCACAAAGCTGTAAACACCAGGCTATGAAAGGAGAGATGTGCAAATATGGCAGAACAAAACTTACCAGCCTCAGGCAGCCTCAGGGACAGATACTGCTGAGGCTTCATCTCACATACTGTATGAAACAGACTTCCTACAGAGATGGGAGCAGCCTACCTGACAGCCTGCCTCTTTCATTATGATATTGTGACCTAGCTATAGTCAACACAGGTTATACACTGCACTCCTGATGGAGAAAGGGTTGTTAATGGATGCTCTCTGCAATGAAATCGGAACACTGCTCTTCCCTTCCATCATGGCCTCAAACTCATTCACGATCAAGCCACCTTGCATTACTCCTTCCTTTCAAGAGGTCTTTGACCATTCAAATGAAGCACAGGCAACAAGTGAGGCTGATGACATACGATTCTGTGTTACTGCTGGGGAGAAATGGAAGAAAACTGCTCTTCATTTGGTTCTTATACTAAACAATTGGTAGAGTTCTCAGAGTATAAACGAAATGCCTCCTCCACTGGCTTTGGTGGAGACACACAAAACATCAGTCTGACCTGTGCCTACAGCTATCGTACAAATAAAATACTTAAAGACTAAGGCTGTGGTTACCAGGGGAGACTTAGGTCTTCACTGATTGGGGTTGTTCAGCCTGGAGAAGAGTAGGCACAGGGGAGACATTATTGCTCTCTACAACTACCTGAAATGAGGTTGTAGCCATGGGGGGTTGGTCTGTTCTCCCAGGCATCCAGTGACAGAACAAGAGGACACAGTCTCAAAATGTGCCAGGCCAGGTGTAGGTTGGATGCTAGAAAGAAATTCTTCACAGAAAGAGTGATTGGCCATTGGAATGGGCTGCCTGTGGAGGTGATGGAGTCACTGTCCCTGGAGGTGTTTAAAAGGAGGCTGGATGAGGCACTTAGTGCCATGGTTTAGTTAATTAGAAGATGTTAGGTGCTAGGTTGGACTTGATGATCTCAAAGGTCTTTTCCAACCAGTTAATGCTGTGACCTTAGTGTGAGGAATGATGTCCCCTCAGCTGGTCCAGAGAGTGGTCCCTACCTGCTTGTACTTGGCAGGGAGGCTCCAGCCGCAGGCCTGCAGTCGCCCGTCGTCGTTCCGCACGTGCTCTCGGACCTGGCGGTACTGCTCCCGCTTCTGCTCGCGGCGTGCTGAGGAGGTACAGTCACTGAGGAGAGAAGCAACAGCATGACTGAGCACAAGCTGAAGGTTAAGGGACTATTAGCACAGCAAAGGGAGGAAATACAACGCAGGCCAAATCCATCTTTGAAAACGGATGCAGGAGATCTGAGAGATCAAAACTCTGTTAAGACACAGACCCAGACAGCCCTAATCTCTAACTCCCTGTTACCTGAGCCATGTGGTAGGCCAAATCACTGGCATCTCCACTTCAGTGCTTCAAAAGCCCTTCAGAAACACGGAATCAACTTTCACATTCCATAAGATCTGTGAATCTAGGAGATCACAGCAATTTTTGCTTACTTCTTACAATTTACTGATCTAATGTCTCCATCAGGAAGGCATTTTGAGTTCTGCTTCTCTTCATTATCATCAACCTTTTATTTTTCAGCTTTCTCTGCTGATGAAAAAGCCATGCACTAACTGCTGCTGAAACTGCTGGCTTCCTCAGAACAACTCCAGCTTTGCACTGGTAAAGGTTGAAAGAAAAATTGATCTGTGAGCTTTTAAGTTCTGTTTTAATATAAACAAAGACTGCTGGGAATAGCAGTTCCAGCTCTCAACATCGTTTTTAACTATTCTTCCAAGGTACAAGCAACATCAGCAAATAAAACAATTCAATCCAAAACAAAACCCCTACACACGCACACATAATGACATACACACTTAAAACAAAACCAACCTCCTGCTAAAACAAAACACTTCCCTCCACAGCCTTCCTCCCCAGGGGAGAGGAAGAGAGAACAAAAGCTTCTGTCAGAGGTTAGTCACATCACTTAATGCACCATTGGAAAGCACTCAAAACACCACACAATGACTACGATATTGTCATCAGATAAAAAGAAGAGAATAAAGACAGTGGATATTGATAAAACATACATTTACCCTTCTAAAGGCAATCTCTTTTCTCCTGATGTAGCATATTTCCAACGAACCCTTCTTACTGCAAAAGTTATGATACTTTACCATCACTTTCTATTAAGTCCTCCCAAGGAACACACCATAGATCAAACTGGAAAACCTCCTATCAGCAGACTTCATTTTGAAGTCAAGTCTCTCTTCAAGTCACAAACAATGAATAGGAAGAAGACTTTGCAGCAGCAACATTTAGAGGTTCTTCTTTAGCTCCATTAAGATTCAAACCAATATTGTAACCGATATATGCTGTTTAGTGAACTTTTGCCTTCACCTCAGCAGGGTTGGGCAAGGCTTTCCACTCTCTTATCCCAGTACTGCCAGCACACTTTCTCACAAAGGTCTACTTTATTCTTGCAACCCTCGTGATGCTAGAAATCCACAACAGTGATGTGTTAGGGAGCAGAGCTTGCTGAGCCCATCCACGTGGTAAGTGATGAGAAAAAGACTGGGAGTTAAACCACCAGAGATGGACACACACTAACACCCCACTAACTTTTTGAAAAGCAGGAGACAGCTTCTTTTCAGAAAGGCTGCTACTTGGGAGAGCTGCTGGGGAGCAGGCTTGGCACACAGCACGTGACTTACTCCTCAGGGAAGAACTCCAGGGTGCGGCTGCCGGAGGAGATCTGGCACATGGTGTGACTGCGCCGCTGGCTGAACCCTGCTGTTGTTGGAGACTTGTAGTGGATGTTCACAGATGGGTAGGTCCTCTTTGCTGGTGGAGGACTCGAGGAAGAGCTGAACAGACGGCTGAAGCTAAGGACAGACAAAGGCCAGTAAATAACAGAAGAGGTGCCTGGGGAGACAATACACCATGCAGGCCTAACAGGGAGAGCAAGAGAGGTATGGAGTCAGAGGCTCTAAGCCCTTCATGACAACTGCCCTACTTCAAACAGTGCCAAGTCTTCCATTTGTTTGACATAAAGCCTTCTTAGCTTACAGGACAATGTATCTTCTGAAAACAAATCTTTATTAAAACTGATTGTGAGGATGTGTGTGTTTCCATTCCAGGACACCTGTAATGCTTTATAGCTTGTAAAACAAAACCAATGTGTATGTTCAGCTCTGATTTTCATTAAGGACAAAGGAAGCCCTTAAAGTCAAAATTGTTCAGCTAACAACACCTTAAGATGGTATTTCACTAATGTAGTCTATTAATTGCTGTCTAAAGTAGAAAGAGCAGCACTTTCCCTTTTCTTCATCTTACACAAACCACCCAAGGACTTACAACTGCCAGATGGTGGATTTCTTCTTCTCCTGGACAGATGGGTGCTCACGGGAAGCTCTACAGACAAACACAGCAAAGCAAATCAAGCTTAGCATCTCCTACCCAGGTTTCTGCCAGCCAGCAGGCCACTTCCATCAAGGAAACCGTGTCAAAATCAGAATTCATTCTAACATGTTTCAAAACACAACAGAGGAAGTGATACGCACTGTTTTTTAATGGAAATACACCCAACCATATTATGTTGCAGTGCTGACATGAAGTGCAAAGTATCTTCCATTTGAAGTTTTAGCAACTCCCTTCAACATTACCGTTGCCACAGTACCAGTCTGGTAACTATGGACTCCAGCAGCATACTTGCTTCAAGCCATAGTATTTAGAATTCACTAATCAGAAACAACCTGCTCCCCTACAGCTTCTTCTAGCTGAATCAGCACATAAAAAACAAGTAAGCCAAACAACTGCCCAGTGTCTCCATATAACAATGGCAACGTGAGATTTGTAGCCCAGTTTCAGGAGTAAGGGAGTAAGAATTCAGTATTAGGGGAGAAGCATCTACAGTTGGGAAATCTTTCAGCACTCTCAGTCTATATTGTGGTGGGGGCTGCACTGACCACAAAGTCAGACATGGCCAGGTTCTACCCTAAATAGGAATCTTTAGCAATATCCAGTCTCACCTGATCATCTCTGTCCACCTGACAGCCTCCTGGAGCTCCATCAACCTCTCTTTGTACTGGTTGCGCTCCATCAGAACCCTGGCCATTTCCACACGGGTGAAGCGACGGCGCTGAGCAATGGGAATGTTGTCCTGCAGGGGGGAGGAGCACTGCTTCAGCCCACAAAAGATGGAAGGGGATTGATGTTAGTACAGGGCAAGTCAGGAGACAGAAAGACATATTTGTTAGTTCTCCTTTTGTTCTGTTTGATTATCCTCTGGTTTCCCCAGAAGAGGTGCCAAACTATTGCCCGCAGACCTCTGGGGTGTTCTGCAAACCCATGGAAATCAGAAGTAGAACCACCACCAAACTGAAAACTCACACAGGGATGATTGCCAGCAAAGTGCCTTGATAGTCTGCAAGGAATTGTGAGAACTGACAGTGGTTCACTGATGCAGAAATTTTGAAACCAAAATTTTAGTCTGTTAGCAAATCCAGTCACAAGCAGCAGGGAGCAAGCACCACGTAATGCCATCTGTCCCCTCAAGAGGACTAGAAAGGTGTTCTGTTACTACACACTGATAAAGGCCAGGGTACAAGGAACAAAAGAAAAGCCTTTCCCTCTGGTGACACAACCCAGCCTTCCAATGAGGGCACACGCGGCTTTGGATTAGGAGGCAAAAGAGATGAGATTCTGTTTGTCTGTTTTGAGGAGTGGAACGTGAGAAGAACATGGCTAAGCATCTTGGGGAAAGCATCTGTCCAAAAAGAAACCACAAGGGTTTGGGGAACTCATTACTAGGAAGTAGCACTGGGTTGTGCCTGGACTGTTTCAATTCCCAAACTCAGCCTGCTGAGGGCTGGAATAAAGCAAATGAACCAAGTGTCTCTCCAGCCTCTCTGGACTGAGAGTAAACCTGTATGACCAGTCAGAATCAAGCAGTGTATAAAGAAAAAAATAATTATACACACTTAAAAACAAATATAGTAAAATGTAACCCCCTCAAATCTCCTGTCAGTTCAGCTTAAGAGAAATCCAGTCCTCGTCAGCACTTCACAACCACAATCTACCAAAGTTCACCTTGGTTATGACAGGAGGATGAGGCTAAACTGAACCTGCTCCAATACTTTTGACAAAGCAAGCACATACTGAAAAGCTGTTTATCTAATCCCTCTCCTAGCAGAGGGACATCTACAAGGAAAATCTTTGTTACTGCTTTATTTTGCTGTCACAGAAGAACAGTCCATGAGCCTCCTCTGCCTGTAGCCTGTAACAGACAGTATTGGCTTATGTAAAAGAAATGAGACAAACAAAAAACCCACAAGACTGAGATTATAGAACTAAAAGGCAGTTACTGTTGCAGGGCTATCTGTGTAACCTGGATTTCACTGCACAATATCCTCACAGCTTACTGCTTCACTGCCAACATGGAGACAAGCTCTCCTGGAGGAGCCTTGATGACTGTTAAGACCCTGAGAGAAACCACATGGCACACAAGACAGTAAATTGAAACTGGGGAGGACCAGATGAAGCAGGAAGGTCTCTGCAGGAACCACATGGTGTCAGCTGGTCATCTTTGCCCAGCCATGACTGGAGAGTCCTATGATGAGCTAACTTCACAGCATCTGTCCACTAGCAATGCTCAGCAGCAACAACACAGCTCGGCAGCTCTGCCCTCACGGCTAACAGAGTCAGACTGATCAGTGCGTCAGAACTCAAGACATATGAGGTGATACAGAGCAAGTACATAAACCCCCTTTCCCCACAGGCATTTTAGTAATGTAATATACCAATTCTGTACAGAGATAGCTGCTTACATCCTCCACCTCCTCTTTGGGTTCTCGCCGGGCAACAATCGCTTCAGATTTCACTCTAGGAAACAGGAAGAAAGGCATCAAACCAGCAAGTGACACCATGGCCCTGGGGTGTTTTGGGAGGAAATCCATCTGTCTGCATGCATCACAAGGAAATGTTCCTCAGCTGTGAGCTAGGAGTACAAATACGAGGTGCTTCTCTGTTGCTCTTCCTCCTGTCATACATCCTGTCACTCTGGACAGCTTCACCAACACCACTCCCATGTCTTTGCAACACTTATGTAAGCATCAAAATGCTGACCACTGGAACAGTCCAGCCAATTTCTATTCAGAGCCATAATCTATGTTCAAATGTTTGATGAGATCTTAGCTATAGAAAACTGAACCACTGTTAGCACTGAAAATGTTGGTTTAAGTTCTCCTTCTGGGCTGCTTTTGTTTTCAGCGCAATATAAAAGGCCTCTAATGTGAAGCAGAGAACATCAGACTCATGCTAATGAAATACTTAAGAAAGCTTTTAATTTCAAGGTGCAGTTGTGCAGTCCATGTCAATTACAAATACTTTTATTAACAGTAAGGATATTGCAGAAAAATAAATGCTGCCTCCCTCTCCTAAAACAGCAGAGATGGCAGCGAAAAAGCCCCTCTCTCTACTGCACTAACAGTAGCACTAACAGGTTATATACATTGTGAGAAGCTTAAAAAGGCATTTAAAAAATCAGATCTACTTCCACTACTTTAATTTCAGATATTCTAAACAGTCTGTGATACTCTTGGTGACTCAGATTACATAGGTGACTTTCCAGCGTCATCTGAACTGAGACAGGAGAGTTACCTCAGCGCAACAGACAGATGGTCACTGTGTAATTCTGCTGCATTTTGCCCCATGGGGCAGCTTTGCTTCTATGGATGTGAAATTGCCACAAGCTCTGCTAGGCATTTGGGCTTTGGCTTGTCTAGTTTGAATGGAAAATAAGAAGTGGGATCTCTCCAAAAGCTCTCTGCATAGGATCTGAAAACCTCTTCTGCCTCTTCTTCTCATTCTTAATGTGGATAAGCAAACAGTTAAAGATTTTGGCATTTAAACGTTGCTTGCAGGAATCTGTATTAGCTCTTTGATTGAATGGACATTCACTTCTCTAAAAGCTGTCTTGCCTGCTGCAAGAATCAAGCTTTTGACAGGTCCTTACAAAACTATTTGGTCTGAAATTCCCTTTTTCAAATTTTTTTTTGCACTTCTAAAAATTGTTAAGTGAATGCTTCACACCCAGGAACCTGGATTTGCAGTTGCTGCTGCGTAATCCTAAGTCTCAGGAGGGTTTTCTAGGGCTTGATAAACCATTTCAATTCAATTAAAAGAAGGTAACACTGAAAGTATTTCAGCCACCATCAAGCCCTTCAGTGCTCTGTAAGGTACTTTTGAATTCCAATGCTAACCTTCATGAGAGAGATAGAGTAAAACTAACAGAGGAGGTGAGGTTATTGGCCATGTCTTTCCAGTTTCTGGGGCAGCATGTGAGTCACTCACCTTTTCAGCTCCTCCTCCAGCTCCTTGACTCTAGTTTCCATTTTGGCTTTGGCCTGCTTTGTTGCTTCAAGCTCTCCCTTCAGCACCTCTTGCTCTCCAGACAGCTGGTCCACCTTGGCAATCAAATCATTCTTCACAACGTTCAAAGCATTTCTTAAAGGTGTGAAAGGGACAATAAGCAACAATGCGCAAAACCGGCAGCTGCCCATAAGAGAGATCTGCAACTAAAGCCACAGGCACTACAAGGAAAGTTGAAGCAAGTGTATTTAACATCTCAGTCCATCTGTAACACAACAGAAAGGTAGATTCTGGCAAGGAGAAGTTGCAGAAGAACACTGAAATCACAGTAATCAGTCCAGTCCCACATCCTGACTGATGGGCCAAAACCTCCCTAAGAAGACGGCAGAATACTGCAAAATGCAAGTGTAGGATAACCTGAAACCTGCATAAGGTTCAGACCTGTTTTTAAGAGGATGAAGATGTGAAGCATGCCTTTCTGAACTGCTAAAACAACCTGTAACTGTAGATAAATGGATGATGGTGATATAAAGAAGCATTTCCAAGCAGCTCCAAAATATCTCGGTATCTTTAAAATCAGCAGCTTCTCATCACAATAAGTTCTCCAACTCTTCCCTGGAAGTGCTTTGCCTTCATCTTCCTGGCTGCTTGGCTTTAGTGTCTGGTTTGCCAGCCTCTCTCTCTCAAAAAAAAAAGTCCATTATATTGTTTGCTTCTGTTCCTCTTTTATCTGCTATTTAATCCCTGAAAACACTTCTCTATAGTAACGAACTTTTCAAATAGCAAACTCTGCAAATAAAACCCAGCACCTCCCCAGAGACTTCACCCAAGTGCCTGTGGAAAGGAAAGGGGGAAGCTGCTCAGCAAAGCAACTCCTCTTCTACAACTGAAAGATCAACAAGTATTTAAGAGAGATAAATGAGTAAGCCTCTCTGAGGCGGGAGTTCTGGTCAAGACCCACTTTAAGATACCATTTCATTTCTAACTAGGCAGGCAGTTTAGAGCACACAATGGTTCCTTACTTGGTCTCCAGTAGCTGCGAGTTCTCCAACAGCAGATTCCCCACTTCTTTGCCCATTCCTGAAAAGAAAGGCCAGGCAATTGTCACTTGCTCCCCTAGAAATATGAAACTTGTGTGGCACTGCCTGACTAATGCTTGAGGAACAGAAATCACTTTTGTTAGGCCTCCCTAGGCTTCTGTGTTCTGCTGTGGAGAGCAGAGTGCCTCTTGCTGAAAGACCATGCAGCACAAGCAGAGACACTCATGTATCCTTCTGTAAAGAGTCCAAATGCAGAACTAACTTCTTACTTCAACTTTCACAGACTCCCATGAGAGCCAGAGAGGAGAGCTTCAATAATGTCAATCAGAGGAAGTCAAGTCAGCAACCCCTGGCTCAGGTACGAGCTATTGTAGCCAGGTTTTACCATCACTTACACAGAGGCAGAAGTTGATGCGGTTTTCAGAGGACAGCAAAACACTGTCCAAACTGCTGGCCACATCTGCACATCAAGTCATTTTCTTTCTTTCTTAGTGTAAGCCAAATTTTCTGTTTCTCAAGACGGATTTGGGATCATGGTTATGACCAGCTTCACACACATGGAAGACTTCCCATTATCAGACTTCCACCAGAGAAACTCTAACAGGACTTTAGATTGTCCACTGCTCTACCTACCTTTAACACTTCTCACAGAATCATGGAATGGTAGGGCTTGGAAGGGACCTCTAGATATCATCCAGTCCAAGAACACTACCAAAGCAGGATCACCTAGGGCAGGTCACATAAGACCTCTCCTCAGGGATGTTTAAAGTCTAAAGTCACTGTTCCATCACTCAGGACCCCCACTCAAGAAAACATCTGCATCAGACACACTGCACTTGCACTGGGGAATTAAGAGACGAGGACTGCAGTGCGCAGATTGGGTTGAAAGCACTTTGAAAAATCTGGGGCCAAGAGTGAATCTCAAATGCACTTTTTTGTAAAATCAAATGGAAAGGTATTTACAGACCAAAAGCACTTCTGGATTGTTTCCTGCTGTCGGGGATTTGCTGGCTCCCAGTATCAGCTTCTGTCTTACACTGGGAAATAGAGGCCACCTGAGAACTAAAGGCAAAGAGCCCTCTGCCTGTCAGGGGACAGTGCTGAGGGTTGCATTTCACTTCTCACAACCATCAGTGTTTGTGCTGAAGTGCTCTTTGTCCTTGCCCTCTGAACTAGCTCTTTCTTTACGGCAAAGACATCAACAGTTTTCATGATTTGTTATTTGCTCATCAATAAATATTTGCAATAAAATAAAAACAACACAAATTTGAAGTAAATGGAAGTTAGAGAAACATGGCAACATACAAGAAGCAAGAACACATCACAACACTCCAACATACAGATCCTCTTCCCACAGTTAGATGGGATGAATTTATGATGGCAAAAGCAAATTCCCAGCAAGAATGAGTAAGAAGCAGCATTTTCAAATACCTTTTGACAAGTTAGTAGACAAATAATGAATCACTTTGATGTTTCAGGCAACGTGTTCTTTGGGTGCTGTGCCAAAGAATATTGCAAACTGAGTCTGTGACACTAACTGCAGTGTGAATTGCAGTGTATTTTTGGTCTGGAAGGCAGAATGACCTGTGGCCCTTTCTTTTGTGGCTTGCCTTATGTTGGATGGGAAGGCCAAGAAGTCATGTGTTTGTTAAATTATTTTCTTGCTCCTTTTCAGTGATTCTACAAATGATCAAATAAAATCAAGCCAATAAGATAGTAAAATGGCACAAGAGACATCAAGGGAAAGAGTTCATTCCCCTTTTTTTTAACTAAATATTTTTCCTTCCCATTCTTGGCTTATCTGTCCCTTTTGTTTTTGGCAGAGTAAGGAACTCTAGTGAACCATGATACCAGAACTAAAGGCTATACACAGCATCTCAACTATCAGTATCCTCACCACAGCTTCTACCTTATTTGTGTACAACACAGTTACACTCAAGGCTTTAACAGTGAGAAGTCTGAAGGGGAAAGTGTTGCAATAAAAAAATGGATGAAAGCTCCAAGTGCCACAGAACATACATTTTGAGATAACCTTACCCAGGAACAGAAGGAAAAAAAAAAGAACACTTTGTAGGCACTAAAATGAGATTTCTTCATCCCCTTGTGGTGTGGAGCAAAGGGAAGACAGGTCTGGACAGAGTGCCGTGTAACAGAGCCCATTCTACACTGTCCACCTCCCATAGCCAGGCAAATAGTGTGAAGCATCAGGGTGGATAATCAGCTACAAGAAACAGAGAAGAATTCCCAAACCACAAGAACTGAGCAGCTGCATCCTGCTTCTTGGAGAGGTGACACCACCATCACAAAAAAAAACCCAACCAAACAAAAAAGACAAACCAAGGTAATAACGCAAGACATATGGAGCGATGTAGAGTGAGTGAAAGAAATTCAGACAAAAAAGCACATTAAAATTTAAAAAAAAAAAAAAAAAGAGAGAAAGAAAGAAAAAAAAAAACCGAGAAAAGGCCTTGGCCTTACCAAAGAAATCATCCCGTACTATGAGAGCCATCCCATAGGAGAAAGGGAATAGAAAGAGATGGGGACAAAAGGGAAGAAAGGAAGAGAACAAAAGCAGCCATTAAGTACCAGTCTGTGAACAGCAAAGAGAACAGCTCATCAGCACCTCTCCAGCCGGGTGTGCTGCCACCTGACACTCAGAGCAGCCTCCCTACACCTTGCTGTGCTGCAGGCTGGGCTGGCAGGGCTGTACAGCTGAGAGGCAGGCTACTCTGGCATGAGCTCACCTGCTCTTACATCTTCAGCTCCCCAGACTACATATCTCTGGCTTTCCCTTCCCCACAATAAAAGTAGTTCAACAGCGACTATGTATCTCTGGCTTTCCCCTCCCCACAATAAAAGTAGTTCAACAGTGACTATGTATCTCTGGCTTTCCCCTCCCCACAATAAAAGTAGTTCAACAGTGGCTATGTATCTCTGGCTTTCCCCTCCCCACAACAAAAGGAGTTCAACAGACATTTTGAGCAGGGTGAGGGAAGGATAGGGGCAGGGGAACAAAATGGGGGCTGGATATCAGAAGTTCTCATCTGGCCTTTTTGCACAGGCCCAAACCCAGCTCCACTCTGCAACAATCTCCAACTCAACTTCAGCAGGAGGTTTTCTGAGAAAAGACCACAAAAAGTGGTAAAGTAAAAATAGTTTGAACAACAAAGGATGATGCCACCCCTTTCTGTTGTAACCTGAGTGCCATCACCAAGAGGTGCTGGGCAAAAGGAAGAGACAAAACTCATCACCACACAGCACTGTGCTGCCTTTACTGCAGGAAAAACTTCATCCAATATGCAATGAAATCAAGAGAGATTTCCTTGACTTCATCTGAAATTGCATCAGGGTCCAAACATATTTTATGGAAAGGTGCAAACCTTTTGACAACAAAGCATAGCCCTAAGGTGGTGAGTCTCTTCCACCAAAAGACAAAACCATCGCTTAAATTTCTGCCAGAAGTGCAAAGTTTCCACAGAAGACAGAGACTTTGCCACGCTATCAAAAAAGTGCCTTTAATATCACTGCAGCTATTCCAGAAGAGGGCCACACCTAACCCACAGTGGTCATCACATACACAGAGGGATTCCTCAGTGTGCTCTGCTGAGAGGACAGCAGGAACCTAACTCAGCTGTGTGCCCACTCAAGCTTTGCTCCAAGCACAGCACCTATCCTGCAGAAACTAAAAAAGCACTTTGAGGTCCAAGACCTTGAGTGAGAGGCCAGTGTGACACAGTGGAGCAAGCCTGCATAAAGCCAAACAAGAAAAGCTTATTGAAAGGCAGCAGGCATGTGAGCATAGAGTGGGGACATCGTGCTGCTCAGGGCCCCACTGGTGCAAGGCAACCAAGCAAGGCAAAGGTGTGAGAGAGAAGTTTGCAAAGCCAACTGTGTTTGGACAAGAGCAGGGGAGTATCACATGTGTATACCACATCATTAAACCTCAACAAGGAAAAAAGAAACAAGAAAGGAAACTGAGCAGAGAAGATACACACCTGAGAACTCCCCTATGGGCCATGTCCAGCGAAGCACAGAGAGACAAGGGAAAAAAGGAAGTGAAAAAAGGATCAATCAGTGACTGAAACCAACAAAATAAAATTTTGTTCAAAAAAAATTAACAATGATCCAGCCATTTCAATGTCAAAAGGCATGAAATAGTAAGGACAGGACCTGCCATGACTGTAGATGGCATGACTCTACATACAGGACAAAAAATAAAAGTAAAATCAAGGGAAAGGAACTTGTGGTAGAAGTGCAACCACATGCCTCAGCTAGCCCCAGTTTTCCAGACATGAATCTCAGGCAATATCTTCCTGGACTGGATAAACCTTTGTTGTCTTTTTATTCAATCACGTACCACTAAATGCAGAACATCTACTTCCCATTACCTTCTCATTTCACCTCCCCTTGAGATTTTAGCAACTAGATCTTCTGACAGTAGATGTGGTCTTCAGTGACACTTCAGCTTGCAAAAGACAGTTAGTTGCATTTAAATACTGAGGTTTTTTTACACAGTGCAGTGCTGGAACTCAGTCTAATAATCTCCTTTCAACCTCTGTACAAAAAATCTACACAGAAACTTACCGCTACTATGGCTACATTTCTGTCTTCATGATGGAACTCCTGCTGTTTGAAGGGAGATTTTAATCTCCAAAGCAAATACAGTTTGGCATCCTAAAACTGAAAAGAAGGATCTGCCCATAGTGCACAACCAAACTGCTCACTCTCCCTTGCGTCCAGAAACTCTTGAGACAGTGAAGAGCAGTAGGAGATGGGAGAAGAGGGAATGTACCCAGACCAGGAGGTAACAATCTGCATTAGCAAGCAAGTGAATGCCCAGGAACACAGCCAGCCAGTTGCCTAATGCTGCAGGGAGGAAGAAGGGAATTTGGTCTACAACTACCACTAGTAAATAATTCTTCTTGCTACACGTTTTTCTTCAGAACACTTCATGTACAAACTCATGTATGTGAAGCAGTATTAGAGGCTTAGTGGGGAAAGCCACAGCATTTCATAGTCAGTAATTCCCAAGAAAGAAGAGTGCCAATTTTATAACGAGAGATGTTAGCTGCTTTGCAGATATCCAGAAGGAATAAGTAAGATTTTCCATACAGGAAACATACTTGCTTGACAGCTACCGCTCAAGGATAATTTCTGGAAAATTCATTCATTTGGAAGTCCTTCTTTAATAAGAGTTCTCTTTCTTGAAGAAACTTGAGTCCAAAAAGAGAGAGTATTCTTTGAAGCCTGACTGCCAAGTTTTGAAAGACTAGGGGAAGTATTCCAATTTGAGGTAGGTGAGGTAAACGTCATTAATTCTTCTGATTTACAGACAGAAGCAGCTCCTGAGGCTCCTTAATTCAAGCTGTAAAATGGAAAGTGAGCTGCAGAGTTATAAACTTTGCCAGCTGCCCACATTGTCCAAGAATTCAAAGAACACTCACATTATCCTGATTCAGGAAAACAGGAGTTAAGAACAAGCTTGAATTCTGTCATGAATTAAGGTCTATGTACTCAAGGGTCAAGCACCAAAATGTGGGCTCAGATTGCCACCTGAGGCAAAGCTGCTTCTCCGAGTGCTTTGAAGTTCTAGTCAGGAACATGGAATAGAACTGAACTTCAAGTGTGACAAGCTCCTTCAAAATCAGCCCAGACTGACTATAAAAGGGTAACAGCTGCAACACAGACCATAATATTTCCATGAAGTTTAACCTTCAGAAACGTAACAAATGGAATTACTTTCTTGCCATTTACAAATAATCACTTCATTCAAAGTTAAAACTGCTACGGTGCAAAATTACTGGGGGGAAATTTGGGAGAGGAAGCAGAAGGAGCAACTTTCATCTTTGAATTGTTTGTGTGGGAGAATACTGCAGAAAAAAAAACCCATGCAACTTCTGCAAATAAAGACAATCCAAATGGTTACCCAATAGTCATCTTGTAAGCAAGCACTGCCAAGCAGGTACACAGTCACACAATGTCTCAGTTCCCATGGCATTTTTTTAACAGCTAAACACCTAAGTTGTATGAGGGGAAAAAAATAGAAAAAAAAAAAAAGAAACAGAAAAAAGGAAAACCCAAAAAGGAGAAGGAAAACTCCAAAAGGAGAAAGAAAACAAGGGGGAAAAAAAGGATAAAAAAGAAGAAAAAAAACTTAAAGAAAAAAAGGAATTTAAGTGGTTTTAGAAGCTTAATACAGTCATTGTACCAGCGAAAATAAAGTGGTTCTAAACAGTATTTTACCTAGCAGATCTGCTCCTTCGTCAACGTCTCCAATAACCTCAGACCCTGCTGTGGAAAGTTCATGGTACAGAGAGTCCGTGTTGATGCCAAATGCTTTGTTCACAATCCCCTGTGTTGGGCTGGTGTTGGAGGGGAAAAAAACAGAACAGAACTCATCTTACTTGGTGGCATTTAAGCTGAACCATTTCTTGCTGAAATACTGAGCATCCTAGATCACTGCCAGCAAACCTGAGAGCACCTTGCACTTGCTCACCATGGGCCTATTCAACTAGTGAGTGAAAGCAGCCTGAAAGGTTACTTTCTTCTGCAGAGAGTCTATGCCCTGGAAAGCTTCTTCACGTCAGCAAAACACACTCCATTAAAGGGAAATCAAAATTAATGCTTTCTATTAATATCTTACCAGAGCACATTTCCACCTCTTAGTATCATCGAGAATCTTCCTGCTTTTCTTGACTGTCTCATGGCTCAAAGAGAAAATAGCTGGGAGGTGAGGTAACCTCTGAGATTGCTGTTGCCTCATCTAAAAACTGAGAGTCTTAACGTGAGTACAAACACTTTTTAGTGCTCTGCCTTATATAGAATCATAGAATGATTCTATATCATTGGATAGGGACCTCAAAGATCATCTAGTTCCAAGCCACTGCCATAGGCAGGGACACCTCCCACTGAAACAGGGGAATCAGCAGCAGGAAAATAGGCTGTGCAATTTTTCCATCAGTCTAACAAAGTTCAGTACCACTGCAGACTATCTTGAGTTGCATAGCTTCATCTTTAGATAAATTAAGTTTCAGTGGCGAAGCCTGAGGTTACAAATGGGGTCCAGTAGCTGCTTCTGATATTGCAGAGTGTCAGCACATTGCAGAGGAAAAAAATAGTGGTTTTGTTCAACTACAGAAAATTACAGCTACTCAGAAATCTGAGAGCACTGGAGTTAGAAAGGGGTGCTGTGACTACACTGAAATTTATCAGTTCACGCAGTCTAATGGACAGCACAAGCAACAAAAAGCAACCAGCACTCAATGTCCTAACTCGGCCTGAAATCAGCCTCTTCAGCATTCAACTTTCAGAAGCTCCATATATCTCAAAAGCATTCTGCTTTTAAAGCAGCAAGCACATTGCTCAGCAGCTGGAGTTACCTTGTGTCTCCAACAGCTTTCAGTCTCACTGCCTGGATTAGAGATTCCTGCCTGCAGAGCTCCCAGTGCAGCAGTCCTCTCCACCCCCTTCTTTCTCCCGCGTTTGACCAATCTCATACTTCACTTCGCCTTGCACGCACAGAGCTGTGTGGGCTGCCCAGATTCCTCCTGTGTCTGCCCCTAAAGATTGTCCATGCATCCCACATACTCTGAGGGCTGCTTAATTGTATGTGGTTTCACTGTTGAGGAAGGCATCAGTTATTGATGCTTATCACACCCTGCTTAAAAGTCAGGCAGGACCTCTCCTATTCACACCAGGCAGACTATATGGACTTTTTCTAACAGCTGCATCCTGACCTCAGGGTGAGCCATGGCATCTGCTCCTCACTCCTCATAAAACCAAGCAAAAGAGCACATGGTGCAAAGTCACAACCCATACCTGTTACCAGTGCGTTCCAGGCGCGGGTCTTGGCACATATCCAGCTCTGGAGTAGAGTCGATGATGTCCTGAACATCAGACCACTCATCACTGCTACCCATTCCTAGGTAAGACAATACACATTATCTCTATCATCAGGGCTTTCACAGGATGATGTTCCTGGAAGGGATTTTTGCAGCTTTGAATATGGAGGTTTCAAAGCTCCATGGCGTCATGTTTGAAGTCTTAAAATAGGGACAGAAGGTGGCTGACCACCTAAAGTCACAAATGCACCAGAGCAAGAAGACCATAAGAATCCCTGCCCCCCTCACCATACCAGACTGTTACCACAATCACTGACCCAAATCCTCCCAAACATATCATAACCAGAAATACTTCATCCATTCAGTGAAATTCCAAACAAACTTCTCATCTGTCAGTAAAACTCTGCACTCACCAGGCAGCTTTAGCTAAGACTCCACAGTGATTCTCTGTACAGTTTCACCGAGACTAATGTAGTTACAAAGTGGCACTATTTAATTTTGCTAGGAGTAACTTTTTCAGTACAGACTCTCAAGTCTACAGCTGATTTAGATACAGTCCACTGAAAGACTGATACATGAAATCCACTCTGCTTTTTGTATAACCTACAGCCCAAAGCCAGTCTTTAAGGCATGAAGAATTTTCTTTTCTTGCCAAGACACATTTATTTGATACCAAACTGTTCAAAAGCTCACACTTGCACTTATTCTAAATGAGCACTACGAACACAGTATCTGCTCACACAAGAAATCACTGAAGGATTAAAGACCTAATCTGTAAAGGATATCAGTGCCTCAGTGATGTTACATATGAAACTTCTGACCTTTCCAAACAGCCTCAGCAGCCAAATGCACAAAGCCAGTGACAGCCTGGGTTTTGATGTTATTCTTTGAGGCTGGCACAAGCACCAGCTGGAAATAAATACTGTGTCTGAGGACCAAGGGTGACAAAGTAGCACCCATACTTCTCACGCTCATAGCAACAGAAGCTTCCCTTTATTTTGTCAAGCCAGGAAGCCTTTTCTACAAATATCTTTGAGTACCTTTTATTGGTAGCTCAGCTCTAAGATTTGTACATCACTGACAGATATTTTCATCACAGATGCACAAAACAGCTAATTAAAATTCAAGTCTCTGTGCTGCTCCTCAGCGTGGAGATCTGATTTTGCATTTGGTGTGAGAAACAGCTGAAAGGTTTGAACATGTACAACTATCTACCTTGAGCAGATCCCACAGTATGATGCTTCCACCAAGAAAGAAAGCAGCTTTCATGTGTACAATGACTTCATAGCCGCATACAGACAGCGACCCAAGAAAGCTAAATGGCCCTGCAAAGCAGCAACTGTAAAAGCAAGGCTAAGTATTCCCTCTGATGCCAGTACTTAAACTGACTTCTCTTGGCCAGGACCACTGAACACAGCCATTCATTTTTACAGACGACCTACACTAGTTTCTGAGAGATTGGCATCTGTGACACTGGGACCTCCTCAGCCCCTAATATGAATACAGAATGGGACTCAGTCGTGACAGCTCTCATTCAAACGCTACACCTAAAGATGGTATACCTTGGTTTACAGTCTTCATTTGTAAGCAGCCAGCTTGTGAATACTACCAGAGATATTTCCTCTATACCACTCAGGAAAAGAGATGATAATCTGGTTCAGATGCTAACCTTAGAGACCTATGCTCACTCCTGTGCTGCTGCACAGATTTTCCCTGTTATCTTCAGCTGCTTTTACAGTCCTTCAGAACATAATTCCATGACCTCTCAGTGATGCCCAATGACAGGATGCTGAAGCACAGGAAGTTCCATGTAAACATTAGGAAAAATCTTTTCCCTGTGAGGGTGACAGAACACTGGAACAGGCTGCCCAGGGGGGTTGTGATGTCTCCCTCTCTGAAGATATTCAAAACCTTCTTGGATGTGTTCCTGTGTGACCTGCTCTGGGTGATCCTGCTCTGGCAAGGGGGTTGGACAGGATGATCCTTTGAGGTCCCTTCCAGCCCCTAACATTCTGTGATTCTGTGACCTGTAAAACAGACCACTTCTCATTTCCCAAGGCTGCTGCAAGTCTAAATACAAAGCAGGCTAGGAGTTGCTCAGATACTACACTGGCAGAGCTGTATTAAAAAGCACAGAAAGTGCCTTTTATGATATTATTACACCAGTTTGTTCATTTAAGCAGCTTGGTGCTAAGGGCTTAGGTGATGGCTTTCCTCACAAGAAATTGAATTATTAAAGAACTCCAGGAAGTGGAGAGAAAATAACTCTCTAAGATTTGGGGGCGTTCTTATATGAGAAACAAACTAAAAGAAAACAGCTTATTGAGCCGAGAAAAACAGCTGGGTATAATTGCTATTTTTAAACACATCAGGGTATGAGATAAACACATAGAAGGGAAAATAGTTGTTTAACTTGATTGACAAAATCTGGCACATGATCAACTAGCTATAAAATACTTCCAAATAAATCCAGACAGAAAACTGCAATGGAGTTTG
Organism: Tricholaema leucomelas; assembly: GCA_013400475.1. NCBI lineage: Eukaryota > Metazoa > Chordata > Aves > Piciformes > Lybiidae > Tricholaema lacrymosa > Tricholaema leucomelas. The sequence goes on along the minus strand of WAAF01004804.1, from coordinate 1,555,426 downwards.
TAACTACCAGCTTGTAACTACCATACTGATGAGGTCCAGATGTTTCCAAAAGCTCAGTTAGACTAAGATGGGACTTGACTGTTCATGAAAAAAGCTCTATGGCATGGATGAATGTCACTGCAAGAGACTGGACTCAGTAACCTATTCCTATCTCTCTATTTGTGAAACTTCCTATTACTGATGTAAAAATCTGCTACCTAGAAAACTGCTAATAGCCAACCAATCCTGTCTCCTGCCTGTATCTTTCTAAGCAAGCCTATCTCAAATTCTGTAGTTAAGAAGCTGATTAACCCCCTGGTCTCCCTGCCTCCTCCTCTACAAGGCAACATGAGCACTAGGAAGTCATGACTTCAATGACCAAGCACCCGAGCTCCAGCTTCCATACCTATGCTGACATTCCTCATCTCCTGTGTGACCTGGACTTCCATGTTCCGGCTGTTGCGCTTTTCTCTTGCCCTCTTGCTGCTCTTGCTGGTGCCATTGTATTCGCCGAGGGGCTGGATGCTCTCGTTCAGCGGCGTGACAGCAGCAGATGGCACAGATGAGGTGGGAGTATTGGACTTGGTTCCAGTGGTGCTCGGGGTGGCAGCTGCTGAGGACTGTCCCGATTCGGACATTTCATCCTGGGGGCACTGTGGTGATTCCAAGGCAGAGGAAGAACAAGAAGGGAAAAGCACAGATATACATCTCAGTTGCTCTCCCAGCTGTTGGTGTATGGCTGCCTTAAAGCACAATGGAGAATGAGCCTTGCTCGCTGTCCCAGTGGCACATCCAGCACTTGCTGGTGACACCAGGCACTGCAACCACAACGAAGCAGTGAGTTCTCGTGCTGAACTCAGCAAGCAAATCCCACCTGTGAAAGGACTGACGTCCTTCCTTCTTTACTACTAAACGTGGTTCTTCACCAGTCACATCTGTATGTGTGCTCTTCATCATGCACCTCAGCAAAGCTGGCCTTGTAAGTGCAAAGCACCAGCAGCTCACACTGACTAGAGTGGAAGCTGAAGGGCTTTGGCACTTGCAGTAAGCCAGGGCAGCATTTCCCAAGACTGGAAGGCATTCTGGATATCGCTTGGGAAGGATCTGAAGTGGCCTCTTAAGAGGTCTTGGATGATTTCATTATTGTAAGCCATCAACATAACCTGGATGAGAGAACAGCAAAGTGGTTTTGACACTGAACTGCAGAAGCTAAGCGGACACCAAGCCAGGATGGTGACTTTGCTAGCACAGGAGACCTCTGTCCTCGTACCACCTTATGCAGAAGCTAGTCAGGTATGGGTCCAGCTTGACAATACAGTAGAAACACTTCCAAAAGACAGGATGAGACCCAAGACTTTAAAAACCACAGACTGACAAATTGAAAGGAGATGGATTCCCAGTGTGGAATGTGAAACATGGCTGCCAGCTTTACAGACCTTATAGCCCCATTTCTTGTAATATCACCTCTTGAAATACATGAGACTTCCAAGGACCTGCCAGGACCTTATACTGTGACCCTTGTTTGTCAATTACAGCAGCACTGCTTAACAGTCAGCTAATTAACGTCTTGACCAAAGCTGTGCTTGGTCTCAGACCCAAATGAGATCTCACCATTCCTCATGGCAGCCCACTCTAATTGCTGCCTGCAGGGAGATGCCACATTAATGTGGAGTTCTGTGTGATAATGAGTTGCAATTGGGTGCAGTGATATTCAGCATCTGCACATCCAGACCCAGCTGTAAACATTACTGCTTGCTTTTCCCCTCCTGTGCAAGCACCACAAAGATCCTGATTCTGCTCAGAGGTTGCACTGGGCCTCCAGACCTTGGAGCTGTGACATATTTTCACTCCAATGATCTGGAAGTCTCTTTTTGTTGTACTAATATTAACCTCAAAACATGACCAAAAAAAAGTTATCTAAATGAGATGAGAGAGAACATTGGGGGGAAAAAAAAAAAGTGACTTAACCCTTTGCAGCCACGGTGGATTTTTAAATCTGGAATCTTAGGAAGATCTTCCTTTAATTAGACTGGCCTCTGTATGCTGATCTTAAAACACCCTGCAGTACACAGCACGGTGGAAGTCAAAGGTTTCAGACTGCATCTGTGCATTTCTATTGCCATTAAATTCAAGTCATATTTTGTGTATAGCTTCTGCATTGTCAGTCCAAACAGCACACACATTCCCACGTGGTCATTCAAATTGTCTCCCTGCATATGTGCTGATTTTAGCATCAAGACTGAGATAGGGACTTAGGTTGCTACATGTGAAAATCACACTTCCCTTCTCTACCTCATAATGTTGTTTCAGGAGCTACTTTCCTAATATGTAAGGGGGAAAAAAATCAAATCACGTTTTTGAGAACAAATTTAATTCAGTAAGCCTTGCACTACTTCAACTCCCCAGTTTGCTTTCTGTGCTTTCTATGGTACATTAGGACAAAGAGTATCAAGTGTGAAGTGCAAACACAAAACCTCTTTCCCCAAGCAGAACTTCTGCTAGATGAAAGGATCCAGAGATGTTCTCGTGCCTACTCTAAGTCTGTAAGCATAATCAATGCCCATGAGCATCTCAGCACTGTAAAAATGATACCCAGGTGGGTAGGCATGTCATTCCTTGCTCCTAGCAACCCTGCACCATCAGTGTCTGCAGGGCAGTGCTTGTATCAGACACATCTGTAACTTTTTGTTCACTGACATCACCTGTCCCTTGCTCAGAACACACCAGTGAGGAGCTACCCTGGTCTTTCCCTTATTCTTTGGTTATACCAGCTGAGTTTTAGATTCTCCTAGCAAACATACTTTTATCAACCTACCAGCCTGCATTGGAGAACTTCCTTCCAAAGGTAAACACTATTAAGGTACCCCTCTTCACACTCCAGAAGCTCTATTAATGTTTGCTGGACTCCTTCTTCTATAGTCCTTAATGCTTCATCAATGTCAAGTATCCTCTACAATATCTCCTCTAAAGTGCAGGAGGTGTCCTCCACAACCCATAGCTCACCCAAAGAATACTCTCCACAACCACCACTTACCTACAGCCATACCTGTCAACCTCCTAAACATCAACTGTGTAGTAGTGACCTCCAAAATGTATTGCAAAGGCCCAACATTCATAGCAGTCATATGTCACCATGAGAAGCCACAATTGTATGGTTATAACACTGAAAGCATAGTACATAAAAACAAAAAGGTTAAGGACTTTCATCTCCAAAACATTATATAAAATAAAGACTGAACATAAAAATAAAATAATTTCATGACAGCAACTAAACCAGAAAATAGTAATAAAAAGTATATGAGGACACTTAAAATATAACTCAAGTATGGTCCCATGAAGAAGGAAAACGAGTCAGAAAAGTCAGGATATACATACTGGGAAGGTGAGTTGTGTGTAGTTGATGTCAGTGAAATATCAGAGCTGATGAAGAAGAGGCAAGGAGTGCATGAGCTACTGCTGAGATGTCATTCATGCAGAGCATTTCAGAAGTGGCAATGCAATCAGAGAGAGTGCAAGAAGTGTGCAGGAGGGAAATCTCCATTTGAAACTGCAAAACTACCAAGTCAGTCAATCACATCCTTTACTTAGCCCTAGGTTTACTCCACACTCCTAGGAAATGCTCCATAACAAACTACCCTCCCCCTTCCAAGGCTTCCACAGCCCAAGCTCTCTAACTCCACCCTACCACTTAGCCTCTGGAACCCAGCATCCCGTTTCTGAGTCTCCTAATAGGCTCTAACACACATCCCAGCACTACGCATCAGATACATTTGGAGTAGCACACTCCTACCTCTGCACAAAGCTTTCTTGCAACCAGAAATGGAACCTTTTGCCTGACACCACTAAATCTCCTGCAATCCACTCAACTTCTTTCACAAGTTCTACAATGTTAAATCATAAAATCACAGAATGGCTCAAGTTGGAGGGGACCTCAGAAATCATCTACTCCAATTGCCCCACCATGGGCTGAGATGCCTCTCAACTAGACTCAGCCAACCTAGACTTGAACAGCCCCAGGGTGGAGGCATCCACAACCTCCTTGGCCAACCTATTTCAGAGTCCCACCACCCTTGTACAGAAGAACTTCTTCTTATGATCCAGTCTAACTCTGCTCTCCCTCAGCTTCAAACCATTCCTCCTTGTCCGGCCTCCAGACACCCTTGTGAAAAGTCTCTCGCCAGCCCTCCTGTAGGCTCCCTTCAGACACTGGAAAGCAGGTCTCAAGCCACCCTAAAGTCTTCTCTTTCCCAGGCTGAACAAGCCCAGCTTCCTCAGCCTATCCTCAGAGCAGAAGTACTGCTTAAAGAATTGCACCTTAGCAAGTCTTTAGAATATGGATCTAACCTCAAAGTCCTCACAGCTATTCTCTAAAAATTAACCCCTGCTGCACATGCCTGACTGCTGGAGAGCTTAAGGGCACAGTCACACCAGAGTGTGCAGCACTGCAGGTTGGTCTCTGTGTCCTTCTGCTGCTCTCTGTGTCCTTGCAGCAGTGTTGTGTCGGCATGGCACCAGTCTGAAGGAACACATTCATGCTCTATCTTCATTTCCACCATCTTTAGTTACACCATTGCACTGAGGCATTGCTATTCCTGAATTCCAGTCACAGCTCTCCAGAAGAGCTGCAAGATCCAACTGGCACTTCACAAGTTGCTACATTCCCCAAACTTCTGTGCCTCTAACAGTGCAGCAAGGGTTGGGGTCCATGAATAGTCTCCACCTTATCCAAAGATCTTGCTTTTGGATTTCCAACTTCATGATAGCAAAGGGCTGACAAACACTAAAGTTCATGCTGTGCTAGGTTTGGCTTCTTCATAAAGGTAGAGCTAAAAAAGGAATGCTGCTGCTTAGAATTTCTCTCATTCTTGTGTTATGCATCAAAGAAGACTTTGCTGCAGAGTCACTCAGGCCAAAGTACCATTAATGCAACCTGGAGACATGCAGAATAGGCACAATGGCAAGCCAGCTTTTTTCTTTCCTTGTTGTTTTTTATTTCCCCCCTCTCTACCTTTACTGCCTCAATGTACAGGATCAGTGATTTGTAACTTCTCACAAGGTGACATATAAAACACTTGATGTTCTACAAATTCCAGGGAGAGAGAAGGTAAATTTTATCCACTTTCAAAGCAGACCAGGAGCTCTGTGAACAATGCCAGGCACTCTCAGGCCTTTCACCAGGCATTTGCAGAACATCATTCAAAGAGAGAACTGAATTTGGTTGGATCCTGAGCACAAAGACTTTGAGAAGTCTACAAGTGCAGCTCATGGAAATTGTGGGTCACCGTGCATAGTCCACACTGTAAACAACTGAAGTGAGCTGTACAACACCTGGGTCTCTGAACTCAGACCAGTCTCTGAATGGCAGCACAAGCAACAGGCAGAACCATGCAGTTGCTTCAGCATAGTTCAGTGCTGGTTTTCCACAAGCCCCAGGGCAGGAGGCAGAGTACTGAAGGCAGACAATGCAAGCCTAGAATGACAGTGACATACAGGAGGAACTAAAGACCTTTAAGCACAGTGCAAGACGTGGGCATCCAGAGAGGATCAGGAAAGCAGAGGATTTAATTGAAGACTGAAAGGCCAGAGCAGCAATCAGTAAAAAAGGACAAACATTGGAGAGCAAAGGCAACCCAATGTCTGGTTCCAAGTGAGGTGCAAAAGCACTGCTCTTCTCAAGGAGGGGAGAGGGGACAGGTTCTGCCACTGTTTATAGCTTATTTGGGAGAGGAAAAGCGAAGGATTTATCATCCCTAAATCCTCACACATTCCTCTCAACCTGGGGCCAGCCAAGTAAAGGAGATTATCACTGAGATAAGAGGCATGAGAAGCAGTACCAAATCCCTCCCACACCGTATGCCAGATCTGCAAAAGACACTTGTCCCACAGTGCAGCTACCAAGGGAGCAGACACACAGCAAGGAGAGGCTGCAAAGGGTTATGGACACAGACTGGTCTCCATCTTAATGAAAACATGGAATGCTATTGACAGCAGGAGAGTGTGAAATCCTTGCTCCATGATGGTCTATAAAACCTTGTAGCTGGAGTTGGACTGCAGCTGGCCGAGGTCACTCAGGTGCCAGTGGTCCAGTGTGGGGATGATCTTGGCCCCTATGTGCCCACGTACCATGCCATCTGCCAGAGGGAAGACGTTCAGGGAGTTAGGCCGTTCCTTCCTGCTGAAGAGAGAAGACAGAGGGGAACCAATCTGTTAGCCACTTACAAGTGCCCAGAGGAGCAAACCAGCATGCTAGCTGATGTGAAACAGAAGTCACTGCAAACTGAATTGCACCCCTTTCCCTAACACGGCAGCTGTGTAAACACCCAGTGTCGTCTACTCAGACCCACTGTGTATACTGCTAGAGCCATGACTCTCCCTGAGGCGACTGAGAGGGAGGGGTCCAGTGACCTGAACAGGCACAACTGACTTCTCCATCAGTATGAAACATTCTGAGGGGATGCAAAAGTGCAAGGACCCATCAGTGAATCTAAGTCAGGATGTCTACTGAGAAACAAAGATACTATGGCAAAACAACCCACAGCAAAAACAAAGCTCCCATAAATCCTGGAGACGTCATCCTCGGGTCAGGCAAAGAGGATTTTAAGTCAGAGTTGTCTGCATGGCAGTTCTGTACATTTCCACCCCAAATCTGGTTAGCTCCAACAGCAGAAATCAGATGGTTTTGAATCACTTCCAATGCTAAGTAAGAAAGTGTTTGTGCTCTCTGATCCTCTCGATATCCATGTTACAATGCACTCAAACTGCAGAAATTAAAGGTGTAAATGAATGCATCTTTCATACTGCCAGATGGCTTTAATTATGTTTTTTCCTCCACCTCCTCTTTCTGCCAATTGCAGGTGACTAGCTAGCTGCAAATTTTGTTCTGAATATAAATGCTGCAGAGATTTTGAGGCCAGGTTCCAGTGGGAGAAAACCTAGAGCAAGCCGTGGAGATAGCAAAGGCTGTAGCAGCCTGCCTAAAGCAGTGAGTGGTTTGGTGTCAGAGAAGCAGGGACAGAGCACATCACTATTTAGGGGACAAGCCCAGCAGCCTCTGCTAGCTGGATCCCAGTGGACCTGCAGAGATGAACTAAGCTGATCTTCTGTGTGAAATGCACCCCCAAAAGGGGTACTTCACCATCTCTTGTACTGGGCTCCACTTACTGGTGTGGGGTAATGAAACCTACCCCTCTGTACACCAGTATTAGTTACAGCAGACCTTCACGTGCCTTTCAGATTAACAAAGTGTGACGCTTTGAGGCTAACTGCAATATTTTAATGAGAGAAATCAGATCATCTGTTGTGAAAAGAAAATAAAGATGATGTGTGTATCATTCACTGGTTTGCTGAGATGGATAAAAAACTAAAATGTCAACAATTTGTCCCACTCTGGTCTGTGGGGCCTTTCCCTTTCGCTTATCCTTAAATTTGCTCTAATCTCTCTCCTCTAATCTTGGCTAATGTTAAGCTTTTGGTTTGTGGCTGTTTGGTTTGTGGCTGTTTGGTTTGTCTGTCTGGGAAAGCAGAGAGAGAAAGAGGGGGTAGCTTTGAGCCCCTTCTGGGCAGTTTTGTCTGGGAGAGAGTTTGGATTTCTGTATTATTTCTAATGTGTATATAAGTGTAAATACTTGTAAACAGAAATACTTGTAAACAGAATAAAATGGTTTAAGAAGCAACCTCAAGGATCATCCAGTTCCAACTCCCCGCCATAGGCAGGGAGACCTCCCACTAGAACAGGTCACTCATCCAACCTGGCCTTGAACACATCCAGGGGACGAGCATCCACAACCTCCCTGGGCAACCTGTTTCAATGTCTCACCATCCTCACGGTAAAGAATCCTTTCCTAACATCCAGTTTGAATCTCCCCTTTTCCAGTTTAAACCCATTACTCCTTGCCCTGTCATCACAATATATATTGTGTATATGTGCCTGTAAATTTTGCTTTGCTGTAAATACAGCTTCACCTTACTTCCAAGACATCTGAGCTAGTCTGGTAAATTTCAACAGTGTGTGCAGGGAAAGTTCCTAACCCATCACACAAAGTTAAGATGCAGCAGTAAGATTTACCTTTTCCTCCATGACTGGCGATGACTGAAGGGACAAACAGAACAGCCAGACAGAGCAGCAGCCGCACAGAAAGCAAGACAAAAGAACAACCATTAGAGAGCAGAGGTCATGCAGGCATGCAGCCCTCCAACAGACACAGTGCACTGTACCCACTACCCCTCTGCAGCAGGGGGAGATACTCAGCCCCCTCCTCCCCAACAGCTCTTGCCCAGACCTCTCTCAAGTGACAGGAACACTCTTGGTGTACTTACGGTCTTAGGCAAATCTGCACCTCTGTGTAGTCCAATACACCCCAGTACATCCACAGATGAAAACCAATAAATGCATCCCAGCCTGTACACCAGCCCATGGGAAACAATGCCCATGTCTGCCCCCTGCACATCAGTGCAATACAAGATACAAGTACTGATGTTCATCCCCCATCCAGCTGAGCAGTGACATAAATCCACGCAGCCGCCCTAAGTGCTTGGGCACAAGTAGGTACAAACAGGGCTAACCACACACGCAGGCTGACAGTGGTAAGCTTGGAACGAAGGAAGAAAAGTCTCATTTCCCACTGGCCATGGGAAAAGCCCCATCAGAGGCCTTCACAGACAGACAGCATTTCTTGGGGTTTTTCTCTCTCCAAGAAGACCAGCAGTATGACACTTCAAGGGGTGAAAGGAATTTCCCTAATAAGAAGAGGCAGTTCTAGATCAAAACCTTGCCCTTCGGCCCAGAGAATGGCAGTCTTGCAGATCTAACCAGTAACACCTTCCACTGTGCATCACTGTGACAGATGGTAACATGAAGTCACAAATAATATTTGTTTACTGAAAGTTAGGGAAGGAGAATCTCATTAAAGTCAATTTCTGCCATCCAGCTCAACTCAGATTTGGCAGGTGCATACACAAACAGCCCTTGAAAAGAGAGGCTCTGGGCATGCTTTTGCCTGCAGTACTTTTACATTTTACTGTCCAGGTCCTTCCACGGATAAATTCTTATTTACAGATGGAGAAACGGGAAGGCAAAAGAAGCCTGATGTGTAATGCAGTTCAGCGGTAACACAAGGATCAGGTGATGTTTTGGGAGCTCAACATGGACTTGCAGAATGCAAAGAGGAGAGAAGGATGAAGTGTCACAGAATCACAGAATTATTTGGGTTGAAAAAGACCTCTAAGATCATCAGTCTAACCATCAACCTAACACCACCACGGCCATCAAACTATGTCCCCAAGTGCCATGTCCATGCAATTCTTGAACACCTCCAAGGATGGCGTCTCCACCACCTCCCTGGGCAGCCTCTTCCAATCCCTGACCACTCTTGCAGATAAAAAAGCCCAAAACTTTCCTCATCTTCAAGCTAAACACCCCCAGCACAATTTCAAGCCATTTCCTTCCTGATACTAGGAAAAAGAGATCAACCTCCACCTGGCTCCACTCTCCTTTCAGGCAGTTGCAGAGAGCAGTGAAGTCTCCCCTCAGCCTTCTCTTCTCCAGACTAAACAATCCTAGTTGCAGGAAATCCAGTAAGACTAAAATCTGGCTAGCTTACAAAGATTAATGTCTCCCACTACTCCCTTTCCATCCCTCAAGCATCTTTCATTGGTAAGGTGGAGCTGAGTCTCTTTTTCTCTCCCTTTTTATTTCTTAAAATAGACAGGCAGAACATTTGCAATCTGAATTCTGTCTTTACCAGAGCAATCTAATCCAGCAACAGGGAGCCACAGAAGGCTGTAACTGTACATCCTACGCCAAGACCTGAAATTTCCCTTCTATTACATCACCCCTAACCAACTGACAAAAGCCAACTGACCTCAACACATATCCTCACTCATCCTTCCTTTAATCTCAGTACATTAATTTACTCTTAACTGCAAGTCATTTCACTCTCTCTTCATCTTCAAACTTTGCTCAGTGCTCTTTTGCATTTCCTCATCCCTGCCACATGTTACTTCAACAACCTTCACAGCTTTCCATTGATTTGTTTCCTAGTATTTTCAGTCTCCATGTCTTTGCCCACACTGCCCCGGCATTATTGCCTGATGTGCCATCCTGTGTTAGCCCAATAAATGATGCTCAGTCTGAGCAGATTATCTGTTATGTGATCTACCACTTCTCTAACCGCTATTTATGGAACATAACTTCTACTTCACACCCCATGGGCAACATTACTGCTCTAGAGTATCACCAGGAAGTGTTGGGTGCCTTCACATACCAGTTACAACTAGATGTATCTGTACTGCTATCAGTGTAACTGCAACTTTAGTGCTTTACCTTTCTCCTAAAACTACAAAAGCCTAGTTCTTCTCTATGCTGAATTTCCTTCCTACCACTGCCTTCTTTAAGCAAAGGCTGGTTCTTACTGGTTTGGTGTTCTTAAAATGGGGAGAGGGGGCAGGAAATCAGCTTCTTGAGAGTAGGTGGGTATACTGGGAGACTGATGTAAACCGAGCTTCCCTCGAGGGAGCAGGAGAAAAAACCCTGTAACAGCTAATGGGATTGTTACAGTTTTGCTGGCTACCAGTCACACACACACACACATATGCAACACCTTCACCCATTTTATAGACAAACCTTTTAGATGCCACCTGACAATACATACGTATTTCTCCAGAGGCCACCCATCAATAGCAGTGTGAGAAAGCCTAAGCTTTGTACCACAACACACAAAGCTCCTTGCAATCAAGCCTCCGTAAAGAAGTACTCACAATTCAAACACAACCCCCTGCAAGCGGCTTCAGCTACAATCCATGCAGATGGCACTCCCACTTTGTAAGTTCCTGGCATACATGACATGGACAGGTCATGGTCCTACCTTCTCCCAGGTAGACTACCCTCGGTTTGATTATTCCCCGCAACTTGTTGCTGCATCTTGGATCGCTCAATGTGTTCCACATAGGTCTGGATCATCTGTGAGGAGAGAAAAATCCATGAACCAAACAGAGAAGAGAAGACTCATCTTCTGCTTTTGCCTGATGTTCTCCAGTGTCTATTTCAAACTCCCTTTCTTTTTTTGCACATCACCTTGTCTTTGCTCTTGTCTTCTAAACTGATGATGTAAGCGAATAGGTTCATCTGACAGAAAATCTGACAGCAAATTGTGCTGGAAATGACTTAATCTTGTCACAGAAGTGCCATGAAAGAGCACATCTGAAAATAATTTAAGATGTCTCCTGGAAGCTCACTGGCAGTGGGAAATAAGGTAATGGGACACTACTGACAGAACCACAGAAGAGCTGAGGCAGAAAGGAACCTCCTGGGGTCCACCAGGTTTAACATCCCTGCTCAAACAGGACACCTGTAGGTTACCCAGGACTGTGCCCAGGAGGCTTCCAAATAGCTCCAAAGATGGGAGACTCCACTACATCTCTGGGCAATCTGTGTCAGTGCTTGCCACCCTTACAGTACAGTGTTTACTCCTGCTCAGAGGGAGCATTCCGTGTTCAGTCTGTGCCAGCTGCCTCTGGTCTGCCCACAGGACACCACTGAAAACGGCCTGGGTCCATCTGCTTCAGACCTTCCCTTCAGATATTTCTAATGTTCCCGACATTCAGAAGCTGTTGTCATCAACAGCACTGTAAATCTGAACTCTGTGATGTTACTTTACACAGAGTCTGAGTTTATTTATTTAGAAATAATGAGGTGCCCTCCTACCTCTGTGTGACGCTGGTGGAGAGCATTGTACTCCTTCTTCATTTCTGATTCACGCTCCTCCAGTCGTGAAACTACCAAGAGAAGATTCCAATCATCATTTAACACACACCAGGCCCTCAAAAGAAACCCAAAGGCTCGAAGTTCATTTTGTTAGCCATCACTTTGTACCTAACTGAACAAACAAACAGAAACAGAGCACTGCACACTGTGGGATCTGCTCTTCCTTACAGATTCAGTTCATGGATACCTGCACATTCCCCAAAGGAGCAGACCAAACAGCACAGTAAGATCACAGAAGCAGAGTTCTTTGGCAGTATCCTGTGCCACATAAGTGTCCCAGTTTGGCAGCAATTTAAATTATCCTCTGGCTATTTGAGGAGCAGCAGCACTGAACAAAAGGTGTTAAGGAAGCATTTGTAAAAATAAACAAGGAAACAAAGAGATGTGATTGTTTCCGTGACAAAAAAATGGGGACAAGAAGAAAGAGGAAACCAGAGCTCTACATATGGTGCAGGTCTTGTATCTGGAGAAACTGAGCATGCCCCACAGAAAAGAAGTAACAAAGCCTCTGCTAAACTGGAGTGGATACATCCCATCCTTTAGCAGGATCAGAATCCTATAACAAAGCAAGGCTTTGCTTAAATTACATTAAAACTAACAAAACCTACAAAAAACCAAATTTGAAGCTGCAGTATCTGTGGGGAAAGCAAAGTGCATCATCTTGTCTGGTGTACAGTTTTGCTTACTCTGATCTGCATAGTTTTTAGTCTTCAGCTCCAGCTGTCGAGTCTGAAATTCAAGGTGTTCCACTTGGATTTGTAGTTCTTTCTTCTCCTGCTCCAGTGCATCTTCAAACTCTATAAACTTCTGAATAGGGACAAAGCAGAAAAAGAAGCATAGGTGAGGAGTAAGTGTAAAAAGTGTTTGCCCTACAGAATCACAGAGTGGTAGGGGTTGGAAAGGACCTCTGTAGATCATCAAGTCCAACCTGCCAAAGCAGAGTCACTCCGGGCAGGTCACACAGGCACGGCCCAGGTGGGTCCTCAAAGTCTCCAGAGAAGGAGACTCCACAGCCTCTCTGGGCCGTCTGCTCCAGTGCTCTGTCACCCTCAAAGTAAAGAAGCTGCTCTTCATGGTTAGACAGAACTTCTTATGTTCAAGTTTATGCCCATTATCTCTTACCCTGTAACTGAGCACCACCAAGGAGAGTCTGGCCCCATCTTCCTGAATCCCACCCCTTAGATATTTGTAAGAAGAGAGAGAGAGAGTGTAGGAAAAAAAGCCAAGGCAGCTTTAACCTGGCTTTAAGATGTTTATACAGGAGATAATGGGGCTACAAGAAGCTCAACAGGGTGCTTTGTTCTGGCCCTGCCACTCTTTGTTGGCAAAACGCTCCTCAGGTCAAGCTTTCAGAGATTCATGTGCACATCGGCTGGCTGCAATCCCCTCCTCCTCCAAGTACAACCACTGAGGAAGAAAAAGCTTTCTCTCGCCCTCTGTACTCTGCAGGGGGGAAAGGGTTGCTCTCTGCAAATCACGCTGATCAAGAGCACACGGCAAGTTTAATTTAAGAAGTAAAGCCTCACTGTACTCTCAAAGAGACAGACTCTGGTGTAAATCCTTTCTAGCTACGATTGCCAGGAAAAGTTATGCACTGCAGTGCACAGGAAGATTACTGTGCTAAATTCTGCACACGAACCAACGCACACAGCACTTGACTCCGTTCCCAGGAGCAGTCTTGTGCACTGCTCCTCTTACTTGGACTGGAATAATCAGCAGTGACACTGGAGCCAGCACTGCGTTTGGGAACTGGAGCTTCTCGCTGGCTGCATCATTTACTGTTCTGGCAGACTTTAAGAAGTGCTCAGTAAATCCATCTGAACAGCGAATCGCTTTTCAGTGCTACAGACCTGTATTTATAGAAACAATCAAATGCATTTCAGCCACCTCTGGTTTTCCTGCACTAAGTGTTCTGCAGTGCCTTTAATCTTTAACTGGGCTTTTAACTTTATTTTCCTTCCTGCCTGAATTTACTGCCATAAAACAAGTTTCTTCCCCCTCCTTGTTCTCCAGAAGTATTATCACAGTATCACCAAGGTTGGAAGAGACCTCACAGATCATCAAGTCCAACCCTTTACCACAGAGCTCAAGGCTAGACCATGGCACCAAGTGCCACATCCAACCTTGCCTTGAACAGCTCCAGGGACGGCGACTCCACCACCTCCCTGGGCAGCCCATTCCAGTGTCCAATGACTCTCTCAGTGAAGAACTTTCTCCNCACCAGCCTCGTCGCCCTTCTCTGGATACGATATTACAAGTACCAACACCCTTCTTCCACCATAGAAGAGGCATCTTGGAGGCTAAATATTTGCTTTTTAATTACATTTTAAGACCATGCAAGGTGTTAGACTTCTAAGTACATATTTTTTCTCTGAGATGTCAAACATTGAAATCCTTAGTCACTCAACCTGGTTTAATGACCTTTAGTCATTTAATGACTTTTAATCTATCAACCTGTTTTAATGACTTCTGAGAAATGTATGAAGCAATCTGGTTTGGGAATTTTCAGGTGTATTCTAGAAACATTTTCCAGAACCAACCGTATCATGTCAGAGTAAAAATGAGGGGAAAGGAAATCCTGAAACAGCTACACAACTAGAGGAGCAGCAGTTTGGAGGACTGGTCAAAGCTGTCCCAACAACAGAACTGTTTTCCTGCTGTATTCTCCACCTCCTCGCAGGGTTTTGCTGGACTCACTCTGTGCTAAAGCTCAGCTCACAAACTCTTTTAATTAGTCATGGGCTAAAGCCCCATCACATCGAGCTGGCTCAGCTTTCACTACCCTCTTGACTCAAGATGCCATCCTGCTCCTAGTGCTCCGTTCATGAGCAAGCCATCCAAGCCTGGCAGCAATCAGGTTTTTACCAACAGTACAAATGAATGGAATTTAAGGAAAACATTCAGAGTTTTCCCTGTTGAACAGGAAGCAGTAGAAGGTACAAGTGCCATTTTATTCCCACTATGTAGGTCATCTTTAATAGGATTCCTGGATTTATTGCTGCTGGTTTGGTTTAATTCAGAGGAAACTGATTGGAAGCTTCTAAGTCTTCTACAAATATGGCTCTGTCTTCTTACTCAGTCCTGTCTATTCTACAGCCTAAAAGTAATCAAAGAATCAGAAAACTAGAAATCGATTGACCATTTAGAGAAGAAAGGGACATGAAGATGCTATTAAAAATTCATATTAGCCTAAGTACTCTCAGGGCAGAACAGCATTCCAGACAAATGGACCCCAGCATATCCTGCACTGTCTGCTGAAGAGACTGAACAACAACATCTGTGCACAAGGACCCAAGGGCTCTCTGAAGCACCTTTTAGCTGCTCCTGCATCAGAATCCATCTCACCTGAGGTTCTCCCCTTGCATCAGAAGGGCTGAAAGAAGGGAAAGAAGGGAAAGTCCCAGATCCAGAGAGGAGTGAACAGCCAGACCAGCAGGATGAGGAGAGGTCTCACTGCCAGAGCTGTCCCCAGGAAAGCATGCTCCTGACTGAGACGGTTTCATACACACTGTCACCGCCACTCAGCCCTCACACTCAAAGTGAGCAGTCAGCAGGGGATTCAAGAAAGCTTTTATTTTTTTTTCCCAAGAACCCAGCAGCAGATATTTCATACAGCATCAGGGGAAGAGCCTTACTATCCACTAAAAGCTGCTAAGAAGACTGGAGTATGAAACTGCTACATCTAAAAATTACTGATACTGATTGTCTGCTAGTAGGCTCTCTCCCCAGATTTCCAGCAGGATAACTAGTCTGTAACAACCCCGGATTATGCCAAACAATGGCTTACACACCAGACTCTACAGGGAAAACACAGGGCATAAAATAACCTTAAGGCAAAAGCACAAATGCTCCTCTGAAAAGCAGTAGGACAATGCACATCACTTGGCTTCCTGCTTCACTGCCTTTTGCAAAGGAAGAAAATGACTAAAAATAGTAGGCTACAATCAGAAATCATCACATCATGCCAGTGACAGATCAAGCAGAGAGCCAGAGATGCACAGATACACACAGCCTCAATCTGTGGTGGCTGTTGGTATGCGCCATGGCATTCCACACCAAGTGAAGTGTCAGGGCTTCGGCCCCACAGCCTGTCCTTGGCCCTTGGCTGCAGGAGATGGCTGGGTGCAAGAGCAGTGCTGGGTGAAGCAAGGAATGCACACAGCCAGCTGCCACCAGACAGCTCTGCTGGTGTGCAGGGGAAGAGCTCAAGCTGCCGGCAGTGTCC
The DNA here is from genome assembly GCA_013400475.1 of Tricholaema leucomelas. Lineage (NCBI taxonomy): Eukaryota > Metazoa > Chordata > Aves > Piciformes > Lybiidae > Tricholaema lacrymosa > Tricholaema leucomelas. The sequence continues at coordinate 1,539,461 of WAAF01004804.1, read as the reverse complement.
CAGAGGAGGTCACCTTCCCTGCAGGGAACCCACAGACAATGCAGTGCTGTCAGTGTAGTCCTCCATTTTGCCTTAGCCATGACAAAGAAAGAGGCCAACTCCTGGATAGTCAAACCCAGCCCACTCAAAACCAAGTTTCCAGTCCCATCATCAGACCTGCTGCTGCTGAGTTTTACACACCACTCATGGTGAAGACCTTGTTCTGCTCTCTTAACAGGAGCCATTTTACTCAACAGCAACTACAGGAAGATTACTCTGATCCAAAGCAGATGTCCACCAGGAAGTATGTGACTCTCAAGTGAGCAAGTCACACTTGCTTACTGTAACTCCTGTACAGCAATGGCCACAGTTAGATATCGACAATGCCAGAGCTTCAGGAGCAGAGTGTTAAATCTTTTCACTTGACAATCAGAATAATGATTCTCAGGGAAGATCAATCTAAGCACCAGATGTGGCTAAATGTTGCTCAAGGAAAAGGAGAATGACTGAATCAGTGAAGAATAGCAGGTCAGCCAGGTGACACATGGGCACCTCCATGCTAGCAGGACTCAAAGCACAGGCCAGCTCACCTACCTTTTCCTGTGAGGAAACAGGGAGTCTGGCTCCAACATCTAGGAAATGGAAAGCAGGTTAGGAGAGGCCCAGTTTCAAATGAGAGAGCAAAGACATAAATATTTGATAGAGTGAAATCTCGGTTGAAGTAAAGGGCAATTCTGGCACAAGAACAAACCAGCAAAACCAGGTCATGAACAAAACAGAACAACTCTGCTGCGATTCTGAAGAAAGTAAGAGCAAAAGCAGGAGATGTAACCAATGGTTTTAAGACAAAGCTTTAGAACATTTATGAACTGGATTATATAACTCAATTGCCTGCAGTACCAAGGGACTGGGCATGCTGAGTCAGAAAGTCCCTTCCAGAGCTATTGCCCTAAGTTTCTAACAAAGAGTGGGTGCCTTTCTAAGAACAATGCAGACAAAGTGGCTACAGATTTGGTGCAAAAATTACCATGTGGTGAGAAGTCTGGAGGGATCAAGTCTGGAGTAACTCAGCTTTAACCACGAGAGTCCCCAGTGCTGTAACTACACACACTGCAGCTACATACACAGCTGGTACTAGCAGTCCCCTGTATATATAAATCTCTCACCATTTTCTAATAAAATGAAAATGCAGTAAAAAGTACAACTAATATCACTTCTTAAGCACGTGTGGAAATACTGCATCTCCTTCTTTGATACAGACATAGAACCAAATTGGCTCAAACCAGTGAGAAGTAGCTTGTATTTAGAAAACTACAGAAAAGCACAAGGTGATTAACAAAACAAAACAGATCTTTTAGAGTGAAAAAACCTCAATTTAAATAATTAAAACCAGTTACTGGAGCTCACTTTTGGTTGCTGTGGTGTACTATGGATAAAACTGATACCAAATCCAACCTGCTACATCCAAGACAAGTTTTGTGCGTGCAAAGCTACCAAGCCACACACTCTTCGTGTAGCTGTAACACCCAAGAAGACAAACTGTTGTGCAAGAAGAGCCTGTTAAGCATTAGGCCAAAGTGAAGAGGTCACAGCCAGAGGCATCCTTCTGGATTTCTCCCAATGCTCTTTTTTTAAATCTTCATTGCATGAATCTCTCCACCTTAAAGGAAAGGATATTTCTAGCAGGCTGTGTCATACTGCACTGCACCTTCACAATCCAAAAGGTAAAGTATTGGTAGCTCCTCAGATCTTCACAGGAAGCAATCCTGAGGTGTTTCTGAAGCTGTACAGAACTTTCCCCAGTCTAGCAATTCTTTTCTGAAATACTCAGCAGAGAGTCTGCTGACATCAGATCTTACATAACAGTACAATTCTGCTTCCACAGCAGGGGCTTGGAATTTAACTCTCTCACTGCAGGAAGGGCTAACTTCTTTTCTAGTCAAGCTTCAGATGAGCTTTGTAACTACATTTTGGAAGGTTAAACCTAAATCATGTAGAGAAAAAGAACCTCTCTGGACAGTCAAGCCCAGGGAGTTGCAGCAAATCAAGTTAAATCCATTGTGTCTGGTCACAAGTGGTGTTCTACAGAGCTCATTACTGGGACCAGTCTTGTTTAATACCTGTGTCAATGACCTGGATGAGGGAATTGAGTGCCTTACCCTCAGTAAGTTTGCAGATAACACCAAATCAGACAGGAATGTTTACCTGCTTGGAGACATGAGGGCTCTGCAGAGGCATCTGGCCAGGGTGGCTGGCTGATCTGAGGTCAGTTGTATGAGGTTTAACAAGGCCAAAGGCTGGGTCCTGCATCTTGAGTCACAACCACCCCATGAACACTCCAGGCTCAGGGCAGAGTGACTGTAAAGAAAAGACCAGTAAAGAAAGACCTGGTGGTGCTTGCTGACAGCAGCTGAACATGACCCAGCAAGAGTTCAGGTGGCCAAGGCCACCAGCATCCTGGCCTGGATCAGCAATAGTGTGGCCAGCAAGAGCCTGTACTGAGCACTGGTGAGGCCACATTTTGAGTACTGTGTTTAGTGAGTGGAAATGGCCTCTATTTGTGCTGGATATTAGGAAAACTTCCTTTGCTGTAAGGTGGTGGAGTCATCATCTCTGGAGCTGTTCAAAAAACTATGTAGACAGGACAATTCATGACATGGTTTAGTGGGCATGACAGTGTTGGGTTGGTGGTTGGACCTGGTGATTTGAGAGGTCTTTTCCAACTTTAATGATTCTAAGCTTTTAAGGCTTCAGAAATATTTCATTGTATCCAATACAAATCAGTGGATATTACACTAAAACCAAAAAATCCATTCCATCAGCTTCTGGGGAGAAGCTTAGCAAAAAGAAATGCAGCGGAAGAGGAAGGCAGAGCCAGACCACGGCAGTCATTAATGCCATCATCACCATGCAATACAGAACTGCCCAAGATTTAATAAGAATAAGCTATCCGTTACTCGGAAAGTCTCTTAGCTCCGAAACCACTCGCTCTGATTTTAGCTCTCAGAACCAATCTATACAGTTCCCTTAAGTCACACTGGAGGAGAACATATGCACCAGATTAAATGCTGACAGCAGCAGCTTCCTCTTGATTTTACCACCACAGGCAGCTCTACAATGAACACCACCCACTCTGCCTGCCCACTCCTCAGCCTGGAGAAGTCTCTCCTGAAAACTGACACCTGGCTTCTGAACTGCAGTTCTACAGCAAAGAGAGCCAGAGCTCAGTACAGGAGATGTGCCACGTGGGCAGGCAGTAATTTTCACCTTCTTCTAGTCCTGCGCACCTGTACACCTCTTACCTTACCACTCATCTCCATTTGCTGGGACACTCTCAGCTGCTCATTGTTCAAACATTTTCTGCAAGGCACAGTGTATTCTACAGTGATTAACAACTCAATAAAAATAGAGAGGATTCTGGGTTAGCTCAACCAATCCAACGATCTCAAAGGTCTTTTTCAATCTAGGCAACTCTGTGCAAACATCTGCTTGGACTGTTGAAGTGAGAAGGAGAAGGTACTTCCCCATATGTGTGCTGCAGCACTTTGTATGTACTTCTTCCCAACATGCGGTTCAGAAATTCATTGCAGATAAGCCTTCCGAAGGACAGAATTCCAGGAACAAGTAACTCAGACAACAAGGGCAAAACTCTACTGTGTCTCTAGGCCAAACACCTTGAAAATATCCACTCATTACCAGATCAAAATGATTTAGTTTTCCTGGTTTAAATTAGGATTTACAATTACTACCTACGATTTTCTTTTAGAAGAAACCCAATGTGTGTCTGACAGAAAACCTTTCCACACAAGACTGCTGATGGAAAGGCAGGCAACCCTGTTTTGATGCTGCCACACTGTTTACCCTCTCTACAGGGGTGAGCATAGAATCTGGCAATCAATCAGGCTGGAAGAGACCTCCAAGATCATCCAGTCCAACCTACCACCCAGCCCTGTCCAATCAACTAGACCATGGCACTAAGTGCCTCATCCAGGCTTTTCTTGAACATCAGCAGGGATGGCAACTCCACCACCTCCCTGGGCAGCCCATTCCAATGCCAATCACTCTCTCTGGCAACAACTTCCTCTTAAAATCCAGACTTGGGTAAAGCAAGCCGATGGCTTTACCTAAGATGGTCAAGCTTGGCTAACTGCCATCCTGATTGGCTATTCTGCGTCCAAAGGCCCGTTAGTCTCAGGCTACATTGACAAAAGAGACGAGAAGGTAACACAGCATGCTCTGGCCTCGTATTCGTGCTTGCTTGTTGCTGCCTGCTGCCATTGCTCTCTGCTTCACTTCATCCTGCCATGCTTTACAGCATCATGCTTTGCTAAGCTCTAAGTTAGCTCTGCTGAACTGCCCGGAAACTGCCTGCTTTGAGTTTACCAGGAACAGGCTTTAAATGCCTCCAAGTGATAGGCCTGCTTAGTCAGCAGGACATTGTGCCAAGACTGCGTAATGCAAGACATCCTGCCTACACCTGGCAAGATGAGGAGCCCTGGTAGGGACACATAGATTGCCCAGAGGGACCAGGGGTCAGAGATAGTCTCCCTCCTTTCCTCAGCATCCTGTGAAGCCTGGTAAGGATCAGAAGCCTCAGTAGCTAACAAGACATCAACAGAATTCCCTGAAAGCATTTGAGTACTGTCTGAAGCTGTAGCTAGCCCCACGAGTCGGGAGACAATTTTTGTGAGTAAATACTTAACGCCTCTGGTAATTCACCAATTGCCTTCTGCCATAAGCAGAAAAGCACTTCCCACATCCATCCAGTGGGCAAGCAGTATGTTAACTGCAGGAACCTTCGCTTCCAGTTCCACTGAGTTGATTGTTTATATTTTTGCTAGTTATTTCTAGATCCTTTCTGCCTTTATCCTTTGTATAATGTTTCCATGACCGTGTGGAGAACCAATTATTATTCAGTTTAGTGGCTGGGGAGGGCAAGACTCCTGAATACCAAAAAGAATAAACAGTATTAATTTGGGAAAAAAAAAGTCTTGCATCAATTAATTATCCCTCCAGTACACTGGAAAACCTCATTGCTAAGCTCTGCCTTTACATGTCTGCCATGTCCCAACAACGTCCTTGAGGAGAAAGCAACCACAAAGCATCCCACTTCATTCCATCAAGAGAAAAAAGAAAAGAAAAAAAGGTTGTCATCACAGCCCATTTGGGGATTACAGTTTCAATTATGCAGGTAACCCTGTTGAGAGGAAATCCAGCCATCACCTCAGATCATCATCAATCATCAACTAACATCCAGAATACTATCTCTAATTTCTCTTTACATGAAGTACAGGACACAGAGCTGACACAGATTAACTTTACTTTAAGGGCAATTTTTACTGACACACACTGATATTTATGAATATCAGTAAGTTCCATAAGCCTGAGTGACATAAAGAGGATTTGGAGGAAGGATCTGTGTTTGGACATACATTTTTTCCCTCTAAGATTAGTGAGAATAAAGTAAGGTTACCAGATGGCAAGGACTGATGGGCATTATGCTTGGAAATCCTGATTCCTCATAAAGGAGTGATTTAGAAATGCCTATCACATGGTCAGTTTCCACTGCCTGTCACAAATCAGTGTGGTTAGCTTTCTTTAAATTAATTAAACTTGCAACCTGAAGAATCTCCAAGTTGATTTCACCTAATCAGTGCAGGTTTAATACCATTTATTAGAACGAGAATGACTAATCAAGGACTTCTAGCAGGCAGCTTTACAACAACCATTTTTCATCTAACACCATCTCTAACATGCTACAAAAATCTACCACTTTTACATTTTCAAAAAAGTATTCTGCACACACACTTTTTGTGGGGAGAAGATCATAAAAGCAGAGAGCAGGAGAAGCTGCTTCTGCATATCCAAGAGCACTTTTTTCCTTTGCCTAAGCCCAAAGCATTACATCTTGCCTTTTAGCTCTTAGCTTGTCTTTGGTGCCCTTCATCGGACCTGGAGAAAGAACTCACTCTCACCTGCATCTCAAAGGAGCACTGCCTAGCCTGTCACCAAAATGGATCCTGTGGAAGCAACCAAGACCAGACCAGCACATTCTGCATCTCTTGGGGTGCTGCACTACTGCCATCCTGGGTTTCCTCTCTGCTGCCGCCCTGCTCTGCACCCTGTCATGTGCCAACCACCAAGGGAGCAGAGAGAAAAGGGCAGGCTGCCATGATACAAAAATCTGGAGAGAGGAGTGGTGCTGCTGCTCTGAAACCTCTGCAGACACTCTCTTCCCTGGTGGCAGGGGAAGGACAGGAGCCAGCCTAGAACTGCAGCACATCTTCTTTCCACTCTGCAGAGGCACCTCTTTGACCTTCACATCTGAGCAGAGAAAAGGCATCACTCAATTATTTCCCAGCAAATGGTCCTGGTTCATCTTCAGGGGAGGAAAGCAAAAAAAACCCCTGTCACTGTTGTCTGCACTAACACCAAGCCCGGTTCTGTGTCAGCAGATGTGCAAGGTGTTGTTAAATCTTTGGCTTGTGATCCTACTTTGTCTTATTGCTGCATTGTTTGTAAGCAATGGCTCACTCAGGATCTACAAATTACCACCCTTCATGTGATGGACGTGCTGCTCACACGCCAGAGCGGTGATGAGGCTGTCATTACTAGTAAGTTTATTTCACCACTTAAGACGGAGAGGAGAAATTCAGAGTTGTTGTAACTATTGTTGTCTACTTGCATGCGAGTTTGAAACACTAGGGGTGTCCAGAAGAAAAGTTGCTTGCTGAGTTTTAAACATAAGTTGCACTATTGTGATCAATTCTGAATCATGTTCAAGTGATACCACTGACAAAAGACATGGAGTAAAACATAGACTAGTATTCCCATGACTGAAAGCTTGTTTCACCCAGACAACATGGGACCACTTTCCAGAGTCTCACACTTGTGTTGCTTTTTCCTTCTGAACAATTAAATGGATCTATCTTTGAGCCTTACAGTAAGTAAGGAGGAAAGTATTAAAGTATGAAACCTAACATTTGCATGCTCACTAGAGAAAATAATTACAAATACTCTTCTGGAAAATATTTGTTTCCCCAGGACAATTGCAAAAGAGGACTCAGAGTAAACTGAAGAAACCTCTCACAACAACACAGATTCTGCTGCTCTTTCTGTTGGTGAAAGCTGACAGTGCCCTCAGGAATGTGCCAGGACAGAGCCATCCAGAAATGGATGAAGAGGGGTGTGAGGAATAAGGAGACAGATCTTGTAGATAGAAGGCTGTGCAGCAAGCCCGCATTTCATGCTTGCCAGCTACTTTTTACTCCATGTAGTGAAGAAGATCCACACGATGAGCAAAGACTGTCTTTATCTGCTATTCCCAAATGCCCTCCTCCCTCCGCGCTATGAGGTCACCATCAAGCTGCAGAGGCTCCCACTAATCAGCTCTCTGCCAGGTCAGATTTCAGGGTGGGGAAACTGGAGAGTCCCCTCCCTAGCTGGTAATCATTTCACAGAGAAAGCAAGCACAGGGGAAAACGGTACAAAAATGGGAAAAGTGCTCACAGTGGAGAACACCAGAAGCTGGAGCACAGAGCATCACTTTTATCCCTCTTCTCACCATCCTCTTAAAGGGATGTGTATGAGAGAGGGGCAACATCTGAAGTATCCTTCAACAAAAAGGAGAAGGGGTGAGGGCTTCAAAAGCCTTTCTGTTGTTTGAAATGCAGATAGGAGCTAGTGAACTTGCAATGTTGCCACCCAGTTTGAGAGCTTTGCAAGTACCTCCAGTCCCACAGAAACCTGTGACAACCACAGTCTGTGCCTCTCACAAAGGATCACCCCTTCCCAAAACGCTGCCCACTGATTTTCAAACAGAATGTCACAAAAATAAAGCACTGGTAGTTGAACCTGCTTATCAGGTAAAATACCAATGCAGACAGCAAGGTCTAAGGAAGAAGAGATGCTCACAGCAATATGTCAGCAGAAGATAGAGATGTTGCTTATTTTTGGAAGAAAGGATGACACCCAGGTGTCACTCAAACATGAGTCCCAGCAAAGGCCTTTTGCAGTTCACATCCTTTTTCAGTCTTGTACAACCCCAGGCACCAGTATCTGATGGGGTCACCTAGCCTGAAAGCAGCTTGGCAGAAAAATGGGGATCCTGGTGGACACCAAGCTGCACATGAGGCAGCAATGTGCCCTTGTGGCAAAGAAGATGAATGCTGTCATTGGGCACTGCTGCCAGGTCAAGGAGGTGATCCCTTCCCTTTATTCAGCATTGGCCAGATCACACTCTCCAGCACAGGGAAGACAGGGACTTACTGAAGGGAGTCCAGTGAAGGGCCATAAGAATGTTGAAGGGGCTGGAGCTCCTGGAGGAAACTCAGGGGGATATCATCAATGTTAATAAATAACTGAAGGGAAGGTGCAGAAGGCTCTTTCAAGTGGTGCCCAGGCACAGGACAAGAGGCAATGAGCACAAAGGGGAACACAGGGGATTCTCTCTGAGCATCAGGAAACTTTTTTTGACCATGGGGGTAATTGAGTCCTGGTACAGAGTACCCATAGAGATAGCAGAGTCTTCATCCTTGGAGATAGTCCAATGATAAGCTCTGATGAGCACTAACTGACACTGCAAAGCCATCCACCAAGATCTGACTTTGCTGTTAGCAGAGTTTGTTTCTTTGGATAGCCACCACCTTCTCCTGCAATGTACACAATTTCTCTGGAAGCAGTTTCCATGCAGGAAGAGATCAGAAGGCAAACTCCACAGCTGGCAGAGATCTGCCTTGCTTTTCTGACCTCCAAGAAGCAACGCTAATGTAAACCACCCCCACGCTTCCCGCCTGTGAAGGCTTTTGCGTGCATTTACACATGGATGCTCATCTGGGAATCAGTGCCCAAAGGTGACCAGCAGGCTCTGCAGAAACCAGCATCTACAGCACACCCTTCTGCTTTTCTTCAAAAGAGAAAGAACCCAGCACATTAGAAAGTGATTTATATAAAACAAAACTTGCTTCCCCTTGGGATTTTTGCTGATGTCCCCTAGCCCTTTCCCTGCACCAGCTCTACCTCAACATGTCTTCCGAGCTCACACAAGGAAGAGGTGGCCTCTGCACAATGGATTTGTCTGCTTGAGACCCATGTGCTGCCTGCCTCACTGCCTGCTACTGACCTGCACACTGGCAACCTCTCTCTGTCCCTCCTCTAGACAGGACTTTCACTTGGCCTTCCCCTCTTTTGCTTCTCACCAAAATATTATAACCAGTCCTGATTTTTTTTCTTAACACAGTCACCAGCTTCCTAAGTTACTGGGGACAACTGCCTGACAAGAGATCACATATGCTTCATTCCTTTAAGGCATCAAGCTCAAACCAGTGCTTAGCCAGTGAAAATAAATAAAGACCCTGTGTTAGTACACAGCACTACAGACAGCGGGGCCACAAAGGTGGTAAATGGATTGGAGCATCCTTCTCGGGAGAGACTGGGAGAGCTGAGGCTGTTCGGCCTGGATGGTTCAGGAAGATCTTAATAGTGTGTTTAAGTCCCTGCCGTGATAGAGCCAGATCCATCTCTGGACACAAGGCAATGGGCACAAATTAAACCACACGGGGTTTCAGCTGAACACAAGGAAGCACTTTTTTTTTTACTGTGAGGGTGGTCAAACACTGAGACAGGTTGCCCAGGGACACTGTAAAGTTTCCATCTGCGGACATGCTCAAACTCTGATCAGACGTGGTTCTTGACAACCTGCTGATCTTGCTTGAGCAAGAAGTGCTGGGCTGTATGATCTCAGGAGGTGATCATCAAACTAAACAATGTTGTGATCTGGTAAAACATCGTAGCATGCAAGAGGTGATTATCCTATGCTCATGCAGAACACCAAATAGATGGAGGAGAGCAAACCCAACAAAAATCTGGTGCAAGCCTGCATCCTCAGTAGCTTGGAGGTCATAGAAAACCAAAGCATTGTACTCTAAGCCCTGTAATCACAGAGACTGACAGCATTGCCTCATTTCAAGCAACTTCTATTTTCAATCCACTTGCCTCGGTGCTTCTGCTGTCCTATTTTAGGACAAGCAAAAAATATGGAGCCACCCTGCCACCCAAGTGTTTAGAAAAGAAAGTAATAATTTGCTTTTGGCAAAGACTGTTTTAAACGAGAATACATTAAATTATCCTTGTGCAAGAGACAGCAGAGCACTGAGAAGGAAAACCTGCCTTCATGGCATTTAGCCACAGTGAAATGTAAGCTGACAGAAACAGCCTCACCCTAACAAAGCACACCTATGGAGTCTGTTGGGGAACAACTTCTGCATAAAGATGAAACAGCAAGATCTGCTGCTTCTGCAGCACTGCTAACAAGCAAGACAAGCTACATTTCTATTCCGCAGGACAATGCCCACTTGTGGTTTCAATTACTAATACCAAGTAATTATAATGCAGGGTCTTTTGGTGTGATAATGGAAGAGAAAAATGGGTAATTTCTAAAACTCCAACTCTCAGTGATGGCAACTAGTACTCATAAACAGAGAGAAATCAGGACAGGGGTCAAATCCTGCTCTCATTTAAAAGTGATGCTCCTAAATAAAAGTGAACATCTCACCCCAAGACTTGAGAGGCAACACAGGACTTGCAACATAGGACAGCCCCTCCCTGGTTACTACAGACACTGCCACAGAACAGTAACCTGCATGCTGCTGGGGGAGTAATTTTCCTGGGCTTTGACCATTCACAATTACCTACTAGACAGCAGAATTCTCTGCAATAGATAAGATTTCCACATCCATAACATGTAATGGACTGCACAATAAGCAGCACACAGGCAAGAAGTGCAGATAAATAATGCACTTTTTGTCACACACAGGAAATAAGGGACGTGTATTCCATACTATGATATTGCAACAGAGGGCATGTGGAAGTAGAATCGTCATTTTTCTCACAAAAATCACCTTCTCTATTGCTCTTTCCCCTTGAAGATTTTTTTTCCCCATTTATATTAGACTGTGCATAAGGATGACAGAGCATCATCATGATGAATGCTTTTTAAGACTCAGCAAACAGCATCCTTAAGTTCCCTGTAGGAGTCTAACTGTAGTTATGACATTTGCTTCCAGAAAACACATCCCCTGTCTAGTGAGTTAAGAAAAGGAATGCATCCCAGTCCAAAGATGACCATTCCAACTCCACTTGGAGTGGTCATCCTCAGACTGGGGTGTATTTCTGTTCTTGAGCTCGTTTCCCAGCTGGAGCCCCATTTATTTCTCTCATACATACACTTCTTTTTTTTTTTTTTCTCAGAAGCTGCAAAATGCTGTCTCTGTGCAACACTTTGAAAGCCAAGTCTTGTGTTCTCGACAGTCATTTCTCAATCCCTACATGCATTCAGAAGAATTTTAAGAGATTATGTGAAAGATTACTAGTCCATTAATACGTAACTAAAACTCAGGACCAAAGCTTTAGTCGACTGGTTCTCAGTATTGCTAATGGACTTCAAGTGTCCTCCTCATCAAGTTGGCATGATCCTTGCACATCAGTATTAAGCAGCAAGAGCAGATCAGTGAAAACCCTGCATGGTGCTCTACACTGTGCCCCAGTTCAAAAGCTACTGCATTAATTCCCCCTTAGCAAATCACAACGTGAGTTCCAGCAAGACCACTGAACCTTGCATCTTCTGCTCTTAGTCTAAAAGATAAAAAGAAGAAAAAACACTGAAAAATTGTGTAGTGAGACAAGGATGATGTGGCAGCAATGGACTCTTTCCAGCACCAATGCTTTACTCCAGTTCACAGACTATTACTTCAAGAGGCTAAAGAGCAAACCTTACGGTTCACAACCCTCACTCACGGCTGAAAAGATGCTCTTGACTTCAGTAGTGACAGGTGCAGACGTAGGAAGAGAGAGAGCAGAGGGTAAAGTTCTTTCCCTCTCTGTTTGGTCTGTATCTGAGTATTTGTAACCTAAGGATTTTCGTTCTTTTCCATCACAGGAGCTTGTTCTTCTCGTGGTCCACTTCCACAGCCCCCTCCCAGCTGAGCAGCTCCAACATGGCTCTCGTGGAGCAAACCCATACTCCAGGAAACTGCAGACACTAACTTAGGAAACTGTTTCATTAAAGGTTTAATGTGTAGTGCCGGCAAAAGGTTTCGAAAACGGGATGCTATGCTCTGAACATAATTACTGCTACAACTAAAGCCCTTTTAATGCTTACATTGAAAAAGCTGTGCGGCTGCACACCCGTTATCCATTTTTTAAACCACTAACCAGCATAAAGGCCAAGTCTTCCCTGTGCGGACGGCAGTCCAAAGTGAATCCTTCAAATCCACAAAATTGCAGCTATTTTGGTTTGGGGTTTATTTCCCCACCGCCACCTCTCCTGCTTTACCGGGGCGCATCAGCCGCAGGGGCACCTGTCCGCCCGAAGCCGTGATACTGCGGGAGACGCCGGGCCTGCGGCCTGCCCGGGTCACGGAAGGAGAACCCGCGGAGGCGCTCAGCGGCAGCCCCGCGTCCCCGCCGCAGGAGCGGACACGTCTCGCAGGGCCTGGGCCCGCACCCGGGCCGGCCGCCCGCGCATCCTTTCTAGAAGGTACCGCCGGTAGCTGCCCCGGGGCTCTCCGCCGCCCCGCCTCGGGCCCGCCGTGAGGGCCGATTGCAGCGCCGGAGCCGAGGCCTGCGGGCAGGCGGCCCCGCCACAGGCCCGAGCGGCCCCCGCGGCCTCGCCCCGCCGCGGCCCTGCCCGTCCCTCAGCAGCGGCGCGGGGCCCCCGCCCGGCGGGCGGCCAAGATGGTCGCGCCGCGGCGGCGCTCACCTCCTCGGCCTGCTTGCGCAGCGCCTTCTCCCGCTCGTACTGCGTGAGGAGCTGCTCGTTGTCCTCCCGCAGCAGCTCCAGCTCCACCTCGTGCTCCTGGTTGTCCGTGAGCACCGAGTCCAGGTTCTCCAGCACCGTCACCACCAGCGGCATCAGCTCCTTCACCACCTCCTCGTCATAGCAGTGGATCAGCCGCTCGAACTCGCGGTAGATGCTGTTGGCGAGGCCCGAGACCCGCTCCGACATCACCGACCCGGAGCAGTAATCGTCGCCCGGGTACCCCCCCACGCCGCCATCGTCCAGCTGGATCTCCAGCATCCTGCCGGCCCGACAGCCCCGCACCGCTCCTCCGCAGCCGCTGCTAAGCCCGTTGTCGCTGTCGCCGGCGCCAGGCTCTGCCCTGCTCCGCCCCGCCCGCCGCGTCACTGGCCCCGGGGACCGGCTGGGGCGGAGCGCGGTGGCGCCGCCCCGGGAGCCCGGACGCCCACCAGAGCACGATCGAGGGACGTAAGTGGGGACTGTGCGTTGACCACGCTGGGAGCAGCCCTCAGCGCGATCAACATCGTTCCCGCTGGGAGACGCAGACACTCCCCCTGCCCAGCACCTGCCCACAGGAGCCCTTCTCACGCATACTCACACCGCAGCTCACTCCCGCCCGTGGGCGGCTGCTGCCACTAGAAGCTGCGACCAGAGACGCGGTGGCGCTGAGGTGCTCGCTGCACCCAGGCCTCCATCCAGGCGGGGGCTGCGCTCGGTGTGCCCGGCCTTATGGAGCACCATGCGGCAGAGGTACCGACAGCACTGAGGAAATCGGCACCTGGAGGCGAGCCGCAAACCACGCTGCGACCCACAAAGCCATCTTCTCAGACCCACCGAAAAGAGGGGACAAATACAGCTCTGTGTTCTGCTCTGTTCAGTTCATCCTAACTGAGAGTCAAACCTGGGGAACCACTTCCTGATGTGGACCCCAAACCAAAGGACCCAGAGAGACAAAGTTGCCCTGGGCTGGCTTGGATATGTTAAGAAGCTGCAAACTGGAAAGGCCCTCGGAGTAAGTGCTCTGCAAGTCACAAATGAGTCTGTTTCTAATGGCACTTTCAATTTCTCCATCAACTAAAAAGCATTATTCAAACCGGATATTGTTCAATCTGAAGATTGGTCAAGTGTGAGTCTTCCTGCGGCTGTAAACCCTCCTCCTCCCCTGCTCAGTGGGGATTTTCCCCTCTGCCAGCTCTTCAGCCTCGATGATGAGCAGCACACATCTGGTGACAGAGCCTCTGACAGCATCAACAGCAAGAAGATGCTTCAGAGCTTGGCAGTGGGAGAGGCTCTGGGAAGCCGACGAGCCTGAGGGAAGGCATTGTCTTGTCAATAAGAAAATACAGAGCCATGAGAGGGATATGACAAAATACATTAACTGATTGCCTATTAATGCTCCTGTTTCCTCTGCTTTTGGAAGAAACATCCAATTCCTTCCAAAAATGAAGTCTAACCCCTGACAGAATCATTTGCCTGCCTGAACACATTGTACAGCTATCATCTACCTGACTTTCTGACTGAAGAGATCACAAAGACTCCACTGTCTTTTCTTTTCAAGATGGTTTAGCACAGCTTGTCACAGACCACGTTTCACTGTTTCCTCTTACATAAGGCAGTCACTTGGAAACAATGCAAATACTGGCACAGGCTTTATTAAGCATTAAACTCAAAGGACTGTCCACAATATTTGAGGAGTCCCTGAGACTGAGATCTTGGCACTAAAAAATCCAAATAAACAAGAGTAAACATGTACCAGAAGAGACTCTTTAGGATAGTTAATTGAAGCTATGGAATCAGAAAAAAAAATACAGGAGAACAAGGGTGGGAGAAAGACCTAACACTACTTCATTTTTAAGAAAGGACTAAACCCAGGACTTCTGAGAGCTTCAGGAGGTGACAAAACCTCTGCAGTTTTGGAACAAATTGACAGTCAAGGCACACGTTAGGATGATGCGTGTGTGGATGCAGAGGCATGGGAACCAGGTAATCATTCAAATAAAAATCAGAGTGACTGAACACTGACAAATTCAGGTTGAAATCAGTAGGATTTGGGAGAATACAAGAGACCTAATAGATAGGAGACAATATTAAAGACATATATATGTTCAAGGCACAGTCTAGGGCAAAGCTTGAGTCAACTAGCACCCTACAACTGTGCTCCAGAACTTACAAAGCCAGCAGAGATTCCCTGCATTAAAGATTTTCTTCAAGGATGGTTTCCATAGGTTATGTTCAGCATTTCCTTCTATCGAAGGTCTTTTCTATCAAATATTAGTTCTCCTCTTTGAAGCAACGTATAGAATAAGAGCTTTCCTTCTATGCCTGAATTGGTCTGGTTCTTGCACCATCAGTGTTGTGAGTGATCAGGTTTCTGACACACTTCACTTTTCAATTTCTTGGATATTCCTACTCTGTAGGACATCTGTGGCATCCTGCAGGAACAGCTCCAGGAGTGGGTGCCAGGCTTTTGGGCAGCATCTGACATCGGGGTAGGCAACAAAAACGCAGAACAGCGAAACAGGATTTGGCTGCTAGTAGAGTTTCCAACCTTTTCTTACAGTGTTGGCATAGGAGTCACGTGCCAGAGCCTTATATTCTAGCTGGTGAGAGATTGCTACTGGCATGTTTGATGTCAGGAACATGCAGAAAGCCAGGGCAAGCCATGAGGGGTTTGAGATCTCACTACTGTCTGGGGAACTGGAAATCCAAAACTGAGCCTTGCTCCATGACTGTCAGCTCTCCATCCAAACGAGCGTTTGTTCCACTACTGGAATTCAGAGCCGGCAGGGTGTGCCCACTGTTCTGCAGGTAGGAGATGCACTGCCTATTGGTGCCCACGCTGCCCACTGGAAGGCTAGCAATGATGGAGGCAGCAGACTAGAAAGAACTTGTCTCATTTATTTGGCATTACTACGTCTTTGGGATCTTTTGTGAGATTGTTTTACTCCTCTGTGCCGTCTGTTGGCAGATTCACTGAGAGTCCCTGTCCTGTCCTTTACTTCAGTAGCTTGCATGTCAATTTCACACACACACACACCCCTCACCCCCCCTACCCCCATGCAGTTAAACCATAAAATTGAGACAGAGAACTCCAGGCTAAATTTGGTGCATTTTGTCATTGCATACAGGAATAACAAGAAAGAAAATAGCTCAGTATTTGTTCCTTGACCGTCCACAACTTCTGTATGTCCGTGAGAGACCCATCGGTTATTTACATGGAGTGAAGGAAAAGTTATGTTTTATTACTTCGCTTGTGCGCTTGGTTTTGTTTCAGCCCTTGCAGTCGGTGTCCTAAATAAAGCGGGCATGAAGCAGCTGGGCTTCTAGGAAGAAGTCAAAGAAGCGGTCTGTGGTGCACGGCAGCTTTGCCATCTCAGGCCTGATAGGCTGAGCACTGCTTTTGCAGCGCAGGGAGACCCGCGGTAGCAGTAGCTGGTATTGGCCAGAAGAGGGCGATAGCAGCGCTCGGTGAAACCTCGCAGCGCAGCTCTCCAGGTACGGCGCAGGGCAGCGCAGCCGCAAGCCGCCTGCCAAGCGCCGCGTTTGCAGCCTTCTAGAGGGCTGAGTCAGCACTCTGAACGGCATCGCTTTTCTGAGCCACTTCTTGTCTGTAGGTGGCTCAGAGAAGGCTTCTGTGCATAAAACTAGATGGTTGCCTTTCTCTGTAACCGCTTTATCACGAGATCTGTGGCAGAAAAGCTGATTTGCTCAGTCCTGAACTTTTGCCATCCCCTTTCTTCCATTCCTCCTTGCATTCTTTTAAGAACAAGCATTACAGGCAATAGGTTGTATTTTTTAAAGTAGAATTTAAATCTATTAGGCAGCTTCGTTCTCAGGACAGTAATGAGAGTCACCCGGGTTGGGAGGGGACCTCCAAAGGCCATCCAGTGCAACAACCCCTGCAGTGAGCCGGGACATCCTCGATTAGACCAGGTCACTCCAGGGATGGAGCCTCAACCACCTCTCCGGGGAGCCTGTTCCAGTGCTCAATCACCCTCATTGTAAAGAACTTTTTCCTAACATCCAATCTAAATCTACTCTTCTCTAATTCCAAACTATTATCTTACTGGGTTTCTGAGTCTCACTGCTGTGACTCCTGTTCGTGAGGTATCTTTCCATGGTGTTTCACTTAAGTTTTGCAGTAGGCTGCTTAGAATAGTTTCTTGCAGCCATAACCTTTAGAAAAGTAAAGAAAATTTGTTTGTTACTGATTAGCATTAAAGAAAGGATGCTTTGGAGTCAGCATATGCCAAGTTTTGCTTAGAGCTGCATGAGCTGCCTTTCAATGCCCCTTTACCTGCTACTGCTTCTTAATATTTTGTGACCTTTGACAGTTTGCAGAGGGTGAGATTAGTGTGAAGCTGGAGGCAGATTCCTGTCGAGTAAGGGTACATCTTATCTTTGCAGCAGTTTCAGGACATCCAGCGACTTCTCTTCCGTTCCTGGCTCCTGGCTCTCACCATCATGCTCTTCCGCAATAGTCTCCCCCTTGTGGCAGACACCGGGTATTGCATGGCTGCAGTCCCACTGGTGACACAAGTGCAAGCCTGTCAGAGCCTTTCCTGCAGGCCCTTGAAAATCGGGGCAATACGCCTGTTCCATCCACTCATGACCCAGAGAAATGTGTCTTTAATACCTAGTTAAAGATATAAGGGTTCTCTGACCTTTCTTTCTCTTCAGAGATGAGTGAGGCTTCTGAAGGAAAGCAAATATAACTTCAAGGGAAATGATTCATCCAATATGAAAGCTTGGAACACTGCCAAAGGAGGATCAGAAGGATTTGGGAGGGGTGGAACACTTTATTTAAACACTAGTCTGCAGCCATTTCACCTTTGTGATAGTGCAATGAAGAGGCTAGGGTGGGGGTGTTTGCATCGGAGGCCTGGAGTTGTAAGTGAGGGAACCTTTGCATTACACTGCAGAACTTGCAGACCTTTATGCCTTCATTTGCTTAAAACAAATCAGCAGCCTGGCTGGCTGGATAAATTGGGACTTCTGCTTCTGTCCTGTGGCTCTGCCAGAGATTTGTCATCTTGCTGTTTTTTTTTTTCCTGTTTGGGTGTCATAAGACAAAGTATGAACTTCTGTATTAGTAAAGGCCTGCCACAAAAAAAAGCACGTGGTTTTGGGAGCACTTCATTAGCCATCTGTAGCAAAAGCCACTGTGAAATCAGGAGGGAAGAAATGTCATCCACATTGTCCTGACAGTGAAATGAGGACATTCCAGATGCGAAGGCATGAGCTTTCTGTCAGGTGCCCTCTCCTTTTAACTGAAAACAGTGTCTGTTGATCACACAGAATCCTCACTGCTGCAATTCTGCTTCCCTGCAGGATTCTTCTTATTTTTTTTTTTCTCCCTGTGAAGCAGAAGTTCATGGACCGAGTGTCATGTTTCACACATCTTTCTGGCCAAAATTGCTGTGCTACTATCCAGCTGGAAAATGACGGCCCTGAGGGCACTGCTGCTGGGTGAATTCTGTTGCAGTAGCTCTTCATGGGAGTGTCTTGTTCCATGCTTTGGTGATAGCATAGGCCATGAAGACTCACGCTTACTAATAGTAGCCAGACCAGGTTTAAGTGTCTGCAAGATCTCTAAAGAAACTCATCTTCCTAAGCTGTTAGGACTGCACAACTGAACATTCTGTGAAGAGCTGGAGCTGGGTTTAGTGCCATTTATGTGTGTCCCTAACAAATGTGAAGGGCTGACTTCTAACGATGAAAACAAAGCTTGGTTTGCATGATCTCTGCTTTAACCAAGTCTCCCTGAAGATGCCAAGGCTGAATTCCTACTACTTCTAAAATGCAGGTGTGCAATTTAAATGCTGATCTTTGCTGCTGGATTAGTTTGAAGTATTTTTGCTGCCCCTCAGCACTCTCACCCTTGGGCTGATAATGCTTTCTACCATTTCAAAGAGAGTGTAAAAAGTCTAGCCATGGTTTGGACAAATTGCTGCCTGGGAGCTGTGCTGATATAATAATGTTGTGCCAAACTTTAACTTGCACTTGAATAAGCATCTTGAAAGTGGCCATTCAGCTTCCACCTTCTCTATGGTGTGCACTAATTAAAAAGAAAACAGCAAAGGCTTGGCACTACAGACCACACAGAACCAAATTTGTTTGCAAGTCTTCTCGTTAGAGCTTTTCTTGTCCATCTGTTTGTGCTCAGACATACGTTCTGTCAAAATAGCCAGATCAAGAATCCTAATTATGTAATTCACCACCCCCCTCCCCCCCTCTTTATTTTTATCAGGTTTATCCAGGATAAATATTCTGGCTGCAGGCAGCAGGCAGCTGTTTGTATTGCTGGGGCAGTGTACGGCAGCTCCCTTGTTCTGTCTGCAGCAGCTGGCATGCTGTGAGTGCCCAAATCCAGAAGTGCTTGCTGTTTATGTTGTTGTTTTTAAAATCTCTCTTCAACCAGAGTTCAGCCTGTTGTTGCTGAACAAGCAGGCCTTTAATTCCTTGCAAACTGCAAGATGCACTTTGGTCTGAATTAAATGACAAGAAATAGCATTAAGTAGCTTTTCCCTGTGTCCCATAATTGTCTTGTGATGGCACCAGCCCATTGCAAAAGGCTGTATGAGCAAAAAGGATCAATATAAGCTTTGCAAGTGGATGTGAAAGGACAACCTGCATCCAATCAGTCCTTCTTCTGTCAAACCCTTCCTTTATTTCTGTAACTGACAGGGCATTCATCCTCCCCTCATTACAGCCTGCCATTCCACATGGACACTGGGCACTGATTCCAGTCTGGGTTCAGGAGTATGCAAGCAGAATGAGCTAGTCTGCTGCAGGATCAGCTAGGCAGTAACACGGCACTGCCACTCTTGCCAGCCTCCTTTGGGCAGCCTCCCATGTCACTAGGATCTGTGGGAAGCAAGGATCCCTTGTCAGAGGCCTTCTGCCAGTTTCCTCTGCCAGGACTGCGCTTGGCTGAGAGGCCTCTCTGCTGCTGGCTCTGCCACTTCTCTGCTGGCATTTGCATTTGTGCCGCCCTTGGTTAGCACCGGCTACTTCAGGGTTACTCATGCTGCTCTAAGTTCACAGCCTCCCTCTTGCAGTTGCTTTGTTGTTTGTGGCTGTGCTCCCTCCTGGACGGCAGTGCTAGTTAAGAGGCTCTACAGGGTATTGCAGCCTGGGAACGAAAGGACGAATGCAGCAGGTGCACACCACCACCCTGGCTGCGAGGCCACCACACCCGACTCACCCAGGTGCAGTTTCTGTAGCTGTGGTTGCCTCCATGCTGCCAGCCAAGGCAGGGCAGCAGGTGAGGAGTTTTCACACACTCAAGGAAGCGTAGAACTGGGGTACAACTTCTCCACACAAAGAGCATCCCCAGCTAAAGAGGAACGACTATGCTGTTGTACAGGCTGAAACACTGTAAATAATTGAATATTTGAACGTATCTACAGTATTTCTGAAAAGCCTAACAGCATCCCTACACCCAACAGAGCACGGAATGGTGCCCACACAGAGGTACTGCTGAACCCTTCATCCTCTGCAGGGACAAGTGCTTGTCTCATGAGCAACCTTGAGTGGGATGTCCCTTCTCCAAGGTATGCTCCACTGTATCAAGGGCCTAACAAGATTTGTGCCCTTTCTTTCAGCAAACTAAACATCTCTGCTGTACTTGCATTAATCTAAACTATTGGTTCAGTTATAAAAGCAGACATCTACAGCACACAGTGAAGTAACAAAATACAGAGGTTTATTGACAATTGCATGATTCATCATTTGATTTCCAATCCTCTTCTGTCGTGGAGAAATACCCCTATCAAACTTGATTTAGATTCCAAAGCAAGCAAGAAAATGGATGTAGTTTAACTAATTTAAGGCCTAGTTGGAAGTTGCTGTTTAAGGCAGGCACCATAACCAATGCACATCAGGTACAAAAGTTGCCGAATCTAAACTCAGCAGTACAGACAGCATCTGTCACACTAGACCCTGCAACGCAAAAAACAGCCTCTGGGTGACTTTTCTTAAAGCCCTGTCAAGTAATGGAACAAGGAATTAAAACAGAGAGATGTCCAAGACTCAGCCAGAGGCCAGACAGCACAGACTCAAGAACAGCTGCTACAGGATACATGTTTGGAAGCAATACAAATCCATTCCAGGGCTGCAGCTGGAATCACTGTCTTTGTTTTCCTGGGGGGCCAAATAGCAGGGAGCCCCAAACCTGTCTGAAAGGTACAAGGGCATTGAGAGTCCATGGCTATTTCCACCCTTGCCCATATATTTTAGTTTCACCATTTGAAAAGGCAACTAAGTCTTCATGTAGCCATCTACCACTTATGACATCAGCTGAACTGAGTGGTCCAGTAAGCACCACAATCATGTTTTAGCACCTGGCCCAGGCAGTCCTCCCTGAACAGCAGCAGCTCTGGGGAAGCCTGGGCTGGAACAGCAGTGGATTTAACACAGATAAGGCCACTTGTTCTTTGGTGTGTACCTGAACAAATCCCGTGTCTACATGGCAAATTTTAAAAGTCACTATTAAATACATTGAAGAGTAAGCACCTAATAGGAACATTCATGTATCAAAGCTCTGGATATGATCAGAAAGTCCATTCCCATTCAGAAAACAAGTGATGGGAGCTACTCTCCCTAAGTCATTTGTGCAAAAGATGCACACCTTCCAAACATTGATTGAAGAGAGCCAGCACAACCAAAACGTTTGTATTGCTAAAGCCTTTCTTTCTCCACATAGGGTAGTCTGAAAACAACTACAGCTGTGGTTTGAGGAGAATCCACACAGTTCTCTCAGCCTTACCAACAAAATTCTGAGGCAGTCAAAGGCAAATGTAAAGCTGTCCAGAGACAAAAGAATTCACTAACAGAGTCAGCACAGACAAACAAACAGAAAAATGCACTGTGGTGAAGACAGCAGAACAACGCTGGTTTCTGCAGGGTACAAAGTTAAAACCTTTGCAAAAGCTAAGACTCTGCTACCCAGGGCAGGTCAGAGCTGGCTGGACACCTCCCTACATTCTCCATGGTAATTGTATATTTCAAGCTGCTTCTTTAAAAAAACAAACCAAAAAGCTACCGTTTGCCTCCTCATCTTTACCAGGAAACAGTCTGGAAGACTTTAAAGAAGTCTTCCAGAACCAGCTTTGTGAAACAGTATGTTGGACTCAGACTACCACTTGTCAAAAGGTAGCCATCAACAGATTACTGAGGGCAGCAGCAAGGCTTAGGTGCTCTGGGGAAGGAGAGATCACAATAGTCATTAACATATGATGGTCTATGAGAATAAAAGAATGTTTTGTCCTTGCTGATCAGCAAGCGCATGCTGCAAAGCACGAAGGAGAAAGAAGCAGAGTGGACAAGTAGCACTACTTGTTCCAGGGGAACTTAATTTACGCTAAAGTGACTGCAGGTTGGCTCATGCGGTGAAGCTGCACCTTGCTGCCTAGAGGAACACACAGCCGCTTGCTGTGTGTGCTTCACAGTCTTCCATGTGTTGCCTCCAGGACTCTACCCATTTATAAGGTTTGTGTATTGACTGTATGGATAAGCCTGACTCCACAAGTGTCCTGTACCACCAGCTAACAAAGGAGCTCAGAGTCTGACGAACAAAGTCACACTGATCTTTCATAAAGTAACACTAATGACCCCCTCTGACACCCACCCAGGCAAGCCAATACTCACATCTTCCACAGGGCACCCTCTCCCTCCCCAGCCCTCCCTCCCCAGATCATGAGGTTATCCTTCCTATACCCTTTAGCATAACCCTCATCCCTCTGCCTACAGATCTACCCACAAACAATAGTCTATCAACTGACCTCACCCCCACAGACAACAATTTCTGTATGGACTCCATTAGTGAACAGATGCCCCTAGTAGAAGGCAATACTGGATTTGCCCCCTGGTGGATTGAGAACTTTGTTGTGTGAGCGTGGCCTGGGCCCTAAGCGGGGCTCATGATTGTCTATCTTGGGTTCTGGCTCCTTGCGTTGCTCCTCTTTGCCCAGATCTTTCTTCTCGCCTCCATCTTCCAGCTGTGGTTTGATATTTTCTGTAGCTGAATAAAAAGAAAAAAGATTAATCAACTTGCTGTTCTGTAGTGCACAAAGTGCCTCATCTTCTGTAGTCTAAGATACTTCCCTTGTCTCCATCCTCAGTACACTAAGATTTCTTTGTATCTGCTCATTTTCCCTGAAGGAAACATGATGAGGAAGAATTCCACTTGTTCACAACAATTCCTCTCTTCCTGCAGCAATCTTTCTAACAGGAATATGTAGGCTGAGCAATACAGCTTCAAGTGGTTTGACAGTTTCCAGCAATGAAGAGACAGAGCACACTGAGGAGTCCTTTGATACTGAGCTTAAAAGCAGCATTCCCATTGTTCCTTAGCAGCAACTAGCTGAACAGTAACACCTTGTCAGCCAGCTCTGTATTTGATACAACTACACCAGGGCAAGATTTCAGACCTGAAAGGGATAGCAAGGGAGAAGGAAGCCATCTGATGGGATGCTCAGATTCCATATATGTCTATATACACACATGTGGTATCAAAGCATAGACACACACCGAGACTTATACCTGTGGGATTCTCCTCAAGAAGAGAAAGAGAACCATTTCCCTGAGACAAGTGATTAAATTTCTGACTAACAGAAGGAAAACTTCTCAATTATATTATCCTAAGTATCAGCCTTACTCTTGACTTGTAAGAAGTGTAAGAAACTATTCCTCAAAGCTTATCTTCTGAAAGGGAACAGAGAAAGGAATTTCTCTTGCTGACCTTCAAGCTTCTTTGGTGTTTCATCTTCTTTCAAGACAATGTGATCCTGCAAAGAAACCACAAACCATCTTAGTGTAGTACTGTTCTCAAATGGCAACTCTGTCACAAAATCCTTTTCAAAGTTTTGTTTGGTTTCTATCCAAGTTTATACTTTTATCATGGCAAAAGCCAACAGCCGCCAACACTGTGCAGCCCTTCATTCTCTCCACAGCCACAAAAACCTCCCAATCACTGGTAGAAGTTACTCCCACGGTAGCTCAAGGTGCACATCTCAGACAATTCACTTGAAGCACAGATGAAAACACTACATTAGCTCATCAGATGCTTTGAACTTTATCTGTGATAAGCAGTTCGGTCCAAAGATCTGGAATTGCCATTCCTGCCATGCACCCACTAGCACCCAGGAGAAGCTGGTATTCACCAGCAGAACACAAGCACCCCTTGAGCACCCTATTTACACTCAGCAGTTACTTCCTTCTGTCAGTATCCACAGTGACCAGAGAGGTAATTAACAAAGCATTCTTAGACCGTTTCCCAGCAATCCCAGTTAACTGTTGGAAATACATGGTGTACTTCAGAAGAGCATGCATGTTCCCCTATTCATGAAATTCAACTTGCAGTCATTTTTGCACATACACCATCTCCTTTCCATCCCATCCCTCTATTTCCCACAGTTCAAATGCCCCCAGTCTTTTTTTCCCCTCTTCCTTTCCTATGACCCCAATTCCCCCCAATACACTCCAGAGTCTGCATAGAAAGACAGACAAAAGGCCACTACCAGCACCTTCAGATTTAAGGGTAGAGAAAAGAAGAAAAAAAAAATGTGACTAATTTTATTTCTTAAGGTTTCAGGACAAATGAGACTGCTTGGACCTTTTCAGCACAAGGACAGTTAGGTGTGTGTCATGGGGTGTTAAGTTTCCATGCTATCCAATGTGTCAAAAGCATTGACAATGCAGTGGCTACCCACTTAATGGTATCTACTTATACTAATGGCAGCAGATTGCCAATCCAAATATAGGCCATTTAAATAAAGACATGAAAGCAGCTGGCAACGTGTCCCCCTTTTTTGCAGAACCAGATTTGGCCAGTAGCTGCAAGTCTCTCCAGCTACTCCACACCCCTGGTTTAAGACCTAATAAAGAAACACTGATATAGGAGGCAAAGGTTTGTGACAAAATCAAGCACATGCAGCACCCAACACTCAAAGCTGATCTTGAGTTAGCTTCAGTGTCATCACTTAAGCTCCACCTCCTGCTGTAGCACTCCTGTGCTGACCGCTGATACATGTGTTTATGCATTTAGGATGTGAAGGGCACAGCTGGGCCATGAAGATCTGATGGCAGCTCATCGGTGTTCAACTGGCTTTCCAGTTTCCATCTAGGTAACCTCTGCTAAAGTGCAGAATAAAGAGAAGTATCCTCTCCCAATCTAGCTCACATTCTCTGGGCTGGGTGTCAAGAACTGCACCTCACTTGCAACCAAAAGCTCTGGAAATTTGTTTATCCCCTCTATTTTTTTAAGTACACATCCACAAACCAAGTACTATTTTAAATGCAGACTACAAAGTGTGCCAAGATCTGCTATATCAAAGATAATAAGCTGTCAAAAAGAGACTTTGGGAATAGCTGTCTACCTTGAAGCCACCCTAAGTATAATTCAGGTCTGTCATCCTGAGGAGAACACAGGCACTGCCCTGTGAGAAGGTTGCCTGGTAAATCCCCAAGCTGCTGGCCACTTGAGTTTGGCAGCAAGAGAGGTGTAATTACCTTGGGCTTGTTTGGGTGTGCTCGCACAACACTGGTAGACACAGGAGACCCAAAGATATCACTTGTCTTCCCACCAGGTGGATTCAGGCGTGGACGAGGCTGAGCAGAACCAGAATCCTCAAAAATACCACTTTCTTTTCCCCCTGCAAGGCAGTCGTTACTTTTTTTTTTCTAAATCACTTATTTTTAACACACAGAAAAGAAACACAAAAAATGTCTAAGAAATCTAAAACTTCTGGAACCCTGCTACCTACAGACTTACTTTTGCTTGCCTGACAACACCGGTTGAAATGCTTTGTTACTAGAATTCATCAGGGAATCAGCTTCGCAGCTGTACTCACCACAGCTAACTGATGACACGGCACTAACATAGAACCTGCTTCCTTTCATCATTTCCTAGGCCTCAGCTTTGTCCCCAGGTCGAGACTGCAGGGTTAAAAAAATCTTCTGGGGACTAGAAGATTGTTTTTCAATCCCATAATTTTTCTATCTCTTTATAAATTCACAAAGAGGTCAACTCATTCTCCTTTCCTCCTCCTCCTGCCCCGTGTCTGGCAGGAGTCACTTTATCGGGAAGAACATGTAAGCAGTAGGCCTGTTTTGGCACCTCCAGAGGCTTGTTTAGGCCTCTTGGATGGCAGAGGCATTGGGGGCGGGGTGGAGGATTGGTTTAGTTTTTGGGTTGGAGGAAAATTCAAGGGGGTTTTGCCAGGGATGTGCTAATTGCTTTGTAACGTCTATCTCTGTATTTCTCTCTAAATATAGTTCTGTATTCTTTCTCCAATTCCATTTGACAGCTTAATTTCTGTCGGCTATCTTTGAAAACCACGACAAGCTTGGAAAGAATTAGTCTTGGATGATGCACTTTTAAGAAGTCTGAATACACAGATCACTGAAATATTTATGTACTCTGAAGTCTGAAGAGAGTTACTATTCAAGCTCACTCACTTTACAAAAATACAACATGAAAAGACAAACAGATCACAGAGTTCCACAGAGAATCATAGAATGGTTTAGGTTGGGGCCTCAAGGATCATCCAGCTCCAATCCCCCTGCCATAGGCAGGGACACCTCCCACTAGAGCAGGCTGCTCAAGGC